>OZ024854.1:60254837-60274837 GCA_964017155.1 Oasisia sp. SBJ-2009
ACACACTTACATGCCCTAATATACCACGTGAGCTACAACAAATGCTACATGAATTGGCCGTTGAAAGTTAAAATCAGGGTCTGAAGATGAACAAGTCGATGACAAAGGTGATGATGGAAAACGACACACCAATATATGTGACCCGCCACGCCAAAAGGAGACGCTACTCGCTGGAGCTTATAACGATATACGAGCCAAAACATTACGACACTCATATTTATTTTCAAAAATGACTTTCCAGTGGCAATCGTTACCAAATAGTATCATCTAACACATGTAAGTTGTTTAAATGTCATGACTAATGTTTAAATGTGTTTATCTGGGTGTGTTTTGACACATATCAAACGTTGTTTAATGAGTGTGATTGTTTTAGACACGAAAAATTACCCACTTTCTCTTTAAGAATAATCCAAGTAAATTGTCTCCGATGGCGCTATGTTTGGTACCCCCGGAAAGCTGGATTTATATTCTAAACACTGACAACATTTTCATTAAAGGCTTTCCATAAATGTGCATGTTAATGGAGGTTTCGTAAAGGCTACGCGTCACCTCGTGACCAAAAATCAGCTCTCTGATTGGCCAGCTGTCATTTACGGCACGTCAGATCAACTTCCGGTCTTTTTTACGCGCATTTTCCCTTGACAATTCACTGTTATAACGAACGATTTCAGTATTATTATATGAATTTATGCAAGGAGAACATTGTCTTTTTTCTTCTAAATGAAACTGCTCGCTGTGGCCTCAGCGATACGAGTCTTAGATATGTAGCAGTCGATTATTTCATGCATGACTGTGACGGGGTATTTTTGGCAGCCTAGCACTACGCTAAAATTCGGCAGTGGTAACTAATTTCTCTCACCACTAAAGATGCAGTACGTAAAACATTCTAATATAAATATTATTTTAATAATAATGTAAAGAGTGTGTAATGTATTGCCTGGTTTGTCTGCCTTATGAAAACGCTCTGCGTAAAACTTTCAAATACGCCGACTGCTAATACGTCCTATGTTTGCATCTGACCTGTCACTCTCGTCTCAGACTCGATGTGATGATCATGCCTGCCTATAAAGTGTATTGGTGCTGATCATACTAAATTTTAAATATAGGTTTTAGGCTTCCAGCATATATATATACACTATCATAATTATTGTGTATTTAAACTGGTCCATCTGGAGCAAAACGTGTCTGCAAGAAGTGAAATCTTCACAACTAAAGGAGTGAAAACGTTAAAGCCGTTTTTATCAGATTATTTTTTTATTTTTTTTATTTTCAACTTTCAAATAGGTGTATCTCTGGAAATAATGTGACTATAACTAAAATTGAGGTATCATTATTTCCGTCTGAATCTGGTCTATCCAAATATCCAATAAAACGCCCTACCATTATTTTCGAGAAGCGTCTCATTTTGGCGTGGCGGGTCACAGATGTCAACAACACTCAGATCCATAACGTTAAAAGCTACAACTACATGGTATAGAGACACTGCACCAGAGACAAAAACCAATACAAGGAGATTCAAAGACGAATTACTGCCGGATAAACAGCATTCGCCAAGCACAGCGACATCTTCAAGGGTAACATTAGGACATGTTTGAAGACTAGTGATTCATTTTTTCTGTCAGCAGTACGATTTTTTTGAGCTTGTGTACTTAAAATTGCTAATGGTGTATATGTCTGTTTCATCTCATCGTTTGATTTACCACAATAGCGCGATTGTTTTTCATATGTTTAGTTTAAGCTGACATGTCATATGCAACCATCGTAAACTCCATTATAGTATAGTTTGAAACGTGCTCGTCGGTTCATGGCACTCGACGTCGACAGTCGTCGTGCGTTCCTTTTTTAATTATAGAAACACAGTAACGAATACATTTATACAATAAATGGTAATATCGCTTTGACCACCACAATACGTTTGATATATATATATATATATATATATATATATATATATATATATATATATATATATATATATATATATATATATATATATATATATATATATATATATATATATATATATATATATATATATATATATATATATATATATATATATATATATATATATATATATATATATATTTCATGCTTCATTGTCATTTTTCTTCCTCTCACTTTTCTCTTACTACGTTCTCTGTCAGCAGTCTCCAATTCCTTCTATCTATTATTTTATCCCATTCTTCTCCCACTCTTTCTATGTCAATTTTAATGCAATCCCCATCGCAATTCCGGGTCTTCTTCGCCTCCATTTCCCCTCCAATTTCTGGGCATCTGCTGTCTATGCAAATGTTGTATCTACCATTTTTTTTTCTACATGACCAGCCCATGTGCTCTCCAACAATTTCTTATTGTAGACTGAATTTTCTCGAAACCCCAGTAGCAAAATGTGATTTGACCCAGACCCGTCTCGAATTCTGGGTAGTAACTACTTTTTTTGCTATTGTATCCCTTGTTACAGTAATTCCACCAGAAATGTTCGTCTGCCACAGGCCTTCGTGGGCGCTAGAGCGTATTGTTTAATCCGCCTTCCGTACGCCAACATCTTTTCTTTACAGAACCCACACCGACCACCGACATCAAAGCGGTACCACTGATCGTTGCTGGACTTAGTGGAATGGTCGTCTTAGTCCTTGTTGCTACTGGGTGCGTTTTAGTACAGAGCATGTTTTTAAGAGGATCATATAAGTAGAATACACATGTAGATGGTTTTTAACTGTATTTTGTAAGTATTACTAATTACTGCATTTCCATGATTATGTTGCATTAATACACCAACGACGTCCTATATTGAGATCTTCCTTGACCAATCGGTTTCTGCTGTACCAACTGATGACGTGTTAGAACACACAACATTGCTTGATTACTTGCGTATGTCCTATAGATGTATATCTTGAGAAATAGTTTCTCCATGTTTTTTGAAAATGATAAACATCTACCATATAGTTCTAGCGACTAATACTAATAATGATAACACATAATGTTGACATCATCAGATGAGGGCAGCTGTACCGTTTACGGGTGTGTGTGTGTATATGTATGTATATATATATATATATATATATATATATATATATATATATATTGTTAATAGCTAAGCGTTATAATGATAACTATTTGTATACAGATTAAATAATAATAATAAATAGTTATAATAGGATGTAAAGAATGATAACATGTCCTATGTCTCAATTATTTGAAGTATAATATATTTACAGATTGGTTTATGCATTTGCAAAAAAGAAGAAGGCAGAGAAGGAACGAGAAGAGAAGGAACGATTGCTTCTCCATCCTCCTGCTTCCCCTCCTCCTCCGGAAGATAACTGGTATTTCCCCTCTATTCCATCGTGGTTTCAATATAGGGACGATAGTGACTAGAGGTACCAGTGAATGCAAATCAAGACGTTCGCACCCTTATACGTGAATATCAAATGTGTCATATTATTCAACTATATATGTAAAAATATGTTTAATTATGACACCAAGTGGAGTATGTGATCTGTCCCAGCTGGCAACGGAAACAATCGTAAGAAACTGAGGCAGCTACCGTTGTCGTGTGAACGAGTTTGAGACCACGGCAAAAATAAACCTTTGGGGTAAGAGATCCAGTAGATATCGCTGACACGTGATACGCAAATGTGCTGGAGACATCACCTTAATCTTAGTAGAGAAAGAGAAACTTTATTTCGCATGTATGAGAACAAAACTAAAGCATATTATTATTAAATTGTCAGCGTGTTGCATTGCATGGATGTCACTTGGCTTGGCCTTCCAGTGACGCCATCATCATTTAAGATAACCATCATTACTATATATATATATATATATATATATATATATATATATATATATATACATATATATATATATGTATATATATGTATATATATACACATATATATATATAGTAATGACGGTTATTTTAAATGATGATGGCGTCACTATATATATATATATATATATATATATGTATATATATATATATACACTCACACACACACACACACACACACACACACACACACACACACACACACACACACACACACACACACACACACACACACACACATATTTGTAGTCTTACAACAAAATACAACAAGGGAATTGTCAAAATCAAATTACATCAATTGTGAGATATTACCAAGTATGTACTATTAGAAACGAATAAATAAAGTGACCAGTGTGTTACTGTTGCTGGTGATACATGTCAACGATTCGAGAAGAAATTTGAACCACTTAGACATAAATGAGTGAAAGTCTGTAAGAAATGCAAGAAAGCACGGACGAGCATGGATGAATCCAGACAAGATTTGACTTATCTTACGCGATATATAAGAATGAAATTAAACACTATGGCAAGTAACAACTTAACTGCATTCATGACATGTAGGATTTAAATATATAACTTGACGATGGTAAGTATTTAAGTAGAAAACACGTAACATTTGTTACAATTTCGACCTGTTATTAACCTTTCTTATTTTTTCATCTATTTTGTTCCATAATCTTGTAAAATTGTATCTGGCTAATTTAAAAGAAAAGTTAGTCCTGGGTTTCTCTTGAACAAAAAGCTTGGATTGTGTGGTTATTCTTTTATCTGTATCAATATTCTTTTGAATTACATATTTATTAAATGTAGTTTAAATACATCTAAGATTTTCAATTTGTGTATACTTAAATAAGAAATCTATATCTTTCTTATTAATAATTTTTAAGCCCCCTTTTCAAATGTCTAGGAAGTTCATATTTGTTGTACTTGCCAATCTGGTTAATAACTTCATTGTATATTTTATCACTACTTTTTACTTCAAAGTTGCTATTATTAGAACTAAAGACACAACGTTGTGTAGTTTTGACATTCAAACTGCTTGTTTGCATACAATCAATTGTATATTTTGTTTAATTCTTGGTTTACCCTTATGGTTAAATTATCAAAGTGACAATATGACTGATACATTGTTGCATCATCAGCACAAGATAGTAAGTTAAGAGAGGTCGAAGTTGATGTTATTAGTATAGATTAAAAAAGCACATGTCCTAATATTGATTTTTCTGGTACTCCATGAGTTCATTTTAGCAGTGGTGATTTGCAATCATTCATTTCAATGCACTGTTTACGATTAGAGAGGTAACTGGAGAACCATTTATACTGATGCTTCTAATTCCATAATGCCATAATTTATATAACAGAATATCATGATCAATAGTGTCAAATGCTTGGTTAAATCCAGGAATATAGCCAATGTAATATCTGTAAGTCTTTACTAATCTATCTACACACGTGTTCCATTATTTTAGAAAGTGGGTAAAATACTTATTGGTCGGTTGTTATTAAAAACATTATTGTTTTCTGATTTATATATTGCAACCTATAGATTTTCTGGGACAGCACCAGTAACAAAATGAGTGATTTATAACATGCCCAAGTAGGATGACTATTTCTTCTATAGTCTGTTGGAAAACTGTTGTAAATAAACTGTCAAAACCTATAATGCGTTTTGCTTTTAGATCTGTACTTCATTTTCTATCTCTTTTATATCAGTTGCATGGAGAAATTTATAACATATCTATGTTTCAAATGCGAATGAAATGAGTCTATTGGAGAAGGTACTGACTCGCTTACTGTTTTACATATTTTGATAGAGAAATTATTCGGTAATAATGGTGACACCTTTTCTCCATTTACAGTGCAAGTTTAAGAGAAATGTAAACGTACTTTTTGTTTTGAATTATACTGCCTCAGTATGGACCATGTATCTGTGATTACGGTCTTCTAATACCTAAGCATACAGGCATGATAGTCCAGGACCTGCCATATAAGCCCGTAGACATTTCGTACTTAAGAAAGTTTGACAGTTGATTTGAGTAATATATACACATGGCTTTAATATTCTTCTAGGTGGAAATGTCAAAAACTGGGCATAACGTGGGGACGGCCATTTTTTAAAATACCGAATTCAATATCTCCGTATCGTAATAAATTTGTTATGCAAAGCAATAATTGTGGTATGCGAATGTATGTTTTAGGGGACCCCAAATTCAAATATACAATTACTTGGCTCCTCCGGCATTTATTTCCGCCATTTTTAAAGATGGCGGTCGTCTATACAAATGTCCCCATATCTCAAATACTACGCCACTTAAAGCAATTTTATTGACTTTGGTGGATAGCGATATCAAATATGTTATTTGTCACCTTCAATAATATACAAATTCGCGCTATATTTAAAGATGGCGTCTGTCAAAGCCCATTATGTCCGCATTTAAGAAATACGGTATTTAGATCCATCTATCACCACATTTTAAGTGCTTCATGTCGTCGAAGGGTGTAGCTGATGTACAGTGGAGACCTGTTTAATCCACTATTGACATTAATTAGTTTGAGACGAGTTCAACGCCGTAATATGTTCCCTATTATCGCTCAGTATACATGAGATAATGTGGCAAGACCACTAATCGATGTGTCATCTGTATTTAACCAAATGCCATTATAAGACTGAATTTCATGTATGGTTGAAAAGTGACATCACCAGAACACATTACAGATGGAAAGGTGCATGTGAAAAACATGTTTATAGGTTAAAGACTGCATCACTCAGGCCAGAACAACCATCGATCTACATAGATTATCATGTACTGAGCAGTCAAATGATGTTTTAAAACAAGTGATAATTGCCTACGAGATATATCCCAACTGTAACATAACTATCCCAAAAGAAAAGTATTAATTAGGTGTTTGTTTACATTAAGCCAAGGTTGCCTCATTGATTGAAGACCTATCTATTATACACCAACACATAACTACATTAACTTATTATTATTTCAAACATTTTAGTTTCTTGTCTTGCCATATTTCAGATGATTGAAAATAAACATGGCCATGGACAAAATACATAATAACTTGAGATACTTCACCTTCGGATTTTGAAGTCTGCTCCTTCCTCTCCTGAACTTGTTGTATTATTTGCATATTGGGCAAGACAGTCGAGCCACTTTATGGTGGGGAGACTAGCAGGAAACGTGTAAGTAGCGTAGCAGAAGTCACAAATGACATTGTTAACAAAATAATAGCTGAGCTCAAAGATGACATTGTTAATACAGTATTAGGGATTCTAGGACCTGACTGTGCATTCAAGTATCACACGTTTGCATGTTATAAACGATACACTGATATACGGAATCTCAAATTAATTTTGGAGGAACCCGAGAAAACTGTTGAGATAAACAAACTACCAGAAGCAATCCATAATCCTTATGCACGGAGCTCATCTCATAGACCAGAATCCGTGTTTATCCGGACTACATTGATTATACTACACGTGGGAGTGATAGGGTTCGGTTAAAAAGGAAAAGAGTGAGGGATAAATTCATACTTTGTAATCACGAAAGTGGTGTGAACTTACTGGATGCAATGAGATGACGTATTTGCTAGATTCGCAGACTTCAGAACGTCTGAAAGTGTATTTGCTGATATATATATATATATATATATATATATATATATATATATATATATATATACATATATATATATATATATACATATATATATATATATATATATATATATATATTATTATAGTACTTGTTTCATGCAATATGTTCTTCTGTCAAAACAGTCAGAAACAAAAAATATGGTCCTCCTCAAACTAAACCTAAACACGATTGCTCGTGGAAGCTTTGTCTTATTTAGATGCACTGATCAAAGATGGCTATGGATTGACAGTTACTGAAATTAAGGATTTCGTGTCCAGTTTAGCAGAGGTTTATGATCCTGCGTTATACAACATATAGTCTAAGATACGTGTATTGGACAATTATAATGATATCATTAAGTTCTGTCTTACTTATCGAGTCAAAATGCCCATGAAATGTGCTTTTCATCAAATATTAGCGTAACAAGTACTGCAGCAAAGATGAGAGAAAGGAATGTTGTTAAGTCGTGTGCGGAGAATATCAAACGTTGACAGGCATCTTTTTTGCACCCTTGAATATTTGATAGTGCAATATTTGGTAGACGCAACTGAGTGGAGTTTGCGGGTTAATAACGATCCACTCTATGTGTGTAACAATTCGAGGCAGGCCCATACAGGTGTCACTGGTCTTAACGTATACGAATTTCACACATAACTTGTGATCTGATATTTGCAAGTTACATTTTAACCTCGTCACATCATATTCTTTACACGTACATGAGACACGAACATAACATTAGTTAAATACAAGTTTATAACGGCATTCCTTGTACGTAGAGCGCAATGGCTCTGGGGTAGAGCTTCGTACTGTCGACTACGAGAACCCGGGTTCGAATCCTGTGCTGCGGTGTTAAAAGCTTCGACAACTTTGTTCACTCTACATTGCTCCAGTTCACTCAGTTGTATAAATGAGTATCTGGCTATAGACAAACATTAGTTGTAGCAAAAGGCTGGAAGCTTTCCAGAGAAGTTGAGATGGTATTTGATTAAACAAGTCTGCCGGTGAAGAAAAGTATAAAAGCGCTTTGACCAGTCCTAAGGATTGGATAGTGCGCTATATAAAAACTTACCTTTACCTGTTTACGTTATAGCAATTTCGGCTAGCATAGTAATTCCTAAAACCCTGACACCCCTCACCTGTGTTGCCCTTAGACCACTCACCTGTGTCAGCAGACCAAGTCGAGGCTGCAAGAAAAACGATCAAACGACATCTTCACATTAGGTCTAACTGAGCATTTCGATATTAGCATTTGCTCCGTTTGTATTGCTTCTCCAACTTGAACAGAATGTTCTTGTTTGGTAGTCCTGCAGAAACATAGGCCATTTTTGTACTTGGTTTGTTTTATAACACACTCTTCCACCGCCAGTTTCAAACTGGTATCAATGTGTTTGCCACACACAATCTCTAGCTTCGATGCTGATTCAAATTATGTCGTAACGAACATAATAAACAAGTATATGCTTTGGATAACTGAATAATAAACTAGCTGAAAATCCCGTTTTTAAAGTTTCCTAGACATGCGTCATAGTTATGTCAAATAACTCTCCCCTCTTGCTTTACTAGAACAATAAGTAATTGTGTAGACTATGAATAACTATTAGAAAATATCGCAAAGGATATAAACTAAACGATTTTCCGATCATCAATTTTAAATTATGCATAACACTGCAACATTACATATAAATATAATTACAGTAAATGTAGAAGTAATAATAAGTGTAATGTATGTAATAAAACTAGTTAGCATGTATGAGGTGCCTGAATGAGTAGCCTTTAATTTGAAAATGATTTAAGCAACCGATGACATTATGTTGAAATTGAAATCATACATCCTGACATTACAAATCAGAGTTCCGCCGGGATAGGTTTTAAAACACCTTAACGGTTAGTTAGTTATATTACTGATTTCCCACAAGTCAGTAATCGATTCAAATGTATTATGTATACTTTGCACGCAGATTTTTCAACACTTTCCACAATATTAAAGCAACTTAGTGACAGCTAACAACACAAAAACAAAGGTATAAAATCCTTAATTTCAAGTCATGGAATGGTGAAGCATAAGTAGTTTTTCCGTAAACAAAGAACAATCTAAATATATAATTTTTCATGTACCTACAAAGATAGGCAAACTCTTACTCTTAAAATAGATAATATTAATATCAAACAAGTGGATTAATTTAAATTGGTAGGATTAACTCTGCACGACAATCCTATTTGGAAAAATACGTAAACAAAATTGCAAACATATGTGCAAAAACAATGTAATAAACTATACATTTAGCAAACGAAAACCAGTGCTACTGCTAGAAATAAAGACGTGTACATAAGTATCTAATCCTATCACACCTCGGTTATTTTATTATGGTTTGGAGATACAGGGGTATTAGAACAATTATATTTCAAAAAGGCAGTCCTTGTAATAACATTGAGCAGGTATAATTAACATATATATTACGATTTTTAAATATTTAAAATATTAACAGTAATATATGCTTGAAGAGTATGATGTGACAAACAGTAATGATAAAGTGTGTGTGTGCGTGCGTGCTTGCTTGCGTGCGTGTGCGTGTGTGTGTTTGTTTGTTTGTAAGCGCATGTGTAGGTGTGAGTTTGTGGTGGAGTGGGTTGGTGCGGTGTATGGTATGTGCGTGCGGGCGTGGATGTTCGTGCGTCGTGGCCTCTTGGTGTGATTGCGGTTTAGTGTATGTTCAGGTGGGTGAACAGATTAGTGTACAGGTAACATAAAACTCATCTCACTTGAATTAGGCCAGCAGCGTTGTGTGATAACATATAGGGTTATGCCTTCTAGCGCTCTGGCGTCCGACAAACGTGACTTGTAATGCACGATATAGCAGGCGCCATTACTCTCGTAGTTCACGGCGACACATGTCGCGATTTTGTTGCAGTAACCACGACATTTCCATATGCCTTTAATCTTCCCGACGTATTGCATGCCAGGGGCGTATACATTAAACATTAAATTTGTATGATAGGTCAAACCAGGTGCATGCTATAAATATACGTATGTAGCTAATTGGAATATAGAATAATTATCAATTGCGGAAACTGGAAGAAAATATATATTATATGCTACATATTATAAAAAAAACTATACAATTGTGTGTGTGTGTTTGTGCGTGCGTGCTTGCGTGCGTGCGTGCGTGTATGTATACAGTGTATAACATATATTACAATGACATTGATAATTGTTATTCGCATAACATATCAGCATAGAATTGTAATCAATATTGTGCACATACCTGTATTTCGTTTTAAATGTGATTGTGCTTCTCGGCGAACGCAATAGGAACACTAAGTTAAAAAAACCTATACAAACAAAGTTTCATATATTTATTTTCTTAACCTAAGCCTTATATTTGTCTAATTTACGCAAAGAATTATCTTAATGTTAATGTTTCATTAACAAATATCACATAGCGAGAGGATAACGGATACATTTATGATGTTTTCGCCCGTAGTTTCTGAAGGGAAAAATACATAAAAAAAGGATTCCAACAGGTTGCATCTGTTGCAGTCTGTTAACCTTCACTGAGAAAAATACACCTCAGCTGTCTAAAACGGCAACAATATGTCTCTTGTACTAAGCCCAATCACTCTCATCCCTTCTCAATCAAAGTATACACACCGAAAGACAGGCATCGAAGTGGCCATTCTTTCGCCATAACGTCTTTTTATAATACTTACACATGGAGGGTCTAACACAGTTGGTCAATAGTATGCAGAGAACAACACAAATGCATATGGCCGCTCTTGCATTTACGTGTTGTGACGTCGTTTGAGTAGTTCAATTGGGCAATGCATTGTGGTATATTTCAAATTCCTGTCCGTTAAGAAACTCGTTGGCAGACGCGCCATTAGTTTGTATTCCGACACTCACATCCGGTCAAATGTTCCTTTCAACGGTTCTGTCACAGGTTCAATTTTTTTTAATGTATTTCCGTTTCTGAATTATTGATCCTTATTTTGTTTTTACCGCCATAGTTTGTTTTCGGGAACTAGGCTGATGTGACGTGACAACGAAACATTTCATGATCGTTGCCTTATTATTGTCTGCTTATTTGCCTTTAAGATACGTTGTTACTAAATAACCCCGTGTATTGTTTAATACATGGTGGCAATCAGTATACAACGATGCGGAACTGTATTGCGCACACTCCGACTACACGGTAAGTAAAGACTAAAGTAGGTAGGCACCAGTGCCAGTGGCAGTGCCCGGTGGCAGTGCCAGTGTTGCCAGGTCAAAATAAAATTTCCCGCCCAATCGCCCTCGAAAACTAGCCTAAAACTAGCCCAAATATTTGTCCCAAATAATTTTAGAATTATACATTTTAAAAGTTGCCAGTGACACACCCCTACCGATAAAGAGGGAAATGCATTTCAAGTACGTCACGCACAAAGTATTTACCCAATGGCAATGATGAGTGGATGTTTCCATCATTCCTTGCAGATGAGCGCCACCTACTGTTCTACGGTGAACTATAAATGCTTGTTTATAAACAGACATGGCATACATCATAACGTCACAAAATTCACCACATAAATGGCCCTCTACGACTACGTAATCACATATATTTAACAATTTTATTAAAGGACAAAAAAAGACTACGGTTTCGCGTCATACACCTAATAGAGTTTATACAAAGTAACAATTTCCACATATACTCAATTTTTTAACGTCAGCGGTTTACTCAGAATGTGACTTTAAAGTCTAAAATTCTAACGAAATTCATGATGGTCTAGACGCCGCCATCGGTGAAGGGTTAACTTGGCTTGGCCATTCAGCGCGCGGCATTCTATGTCTCTGCTGAAGCCGGTCAGCTTCCTGCGACGTTGTTAAGGGTCAACAACTTCGAGTCTTCGACAGTTCGTTCAGTTGGCGTGATATCTAGCAGCAGCTTATAGATGTGTATCTAAATCTGTGGTTAAATCTATGGTAAACTTTAGTAATTATGCATTACTATTCGGCATACGGTTGCAATAATAGTTGAAACGACCGGTAGTGTTGAAGCAATGGATTCACATTTGCGGGCGTACTGTTTGGAATCCCTCCAGTCCAAGTACAGTTCACTTTGCTCGGTCCATTTTGAGGAGAAATGCTTTGAAGTAGACATGTATCATCAGTTGATGGGATGATTTCAGCGATAACAATAATAGACAACTTTATATTTACCGTCATCAGCATGTTACGCGCGTTGCCGAGTTGCAGCCATTTCATGACAACAGCCAAACCCCATGCAGGGAATCTACGCGGAGAACGCCTCACAGTCGGGACGTCATTCTTCGTCTAAGATGGGGTAGCGCATAGTATTTGGATGGCTGGGTGTTAAAAAAATTCTGGTAAACCGCTGGCGTAAAAGAATTGAGTATATGTGGAAATTGTTACTTTATATTAACTCTATTATGTGTATGCCACGAAACAGTTAACTTGTTTGTCCTTTAAGAAAGGTGCTCTGACAGACTGACATGCTGTCAATCAGTGTCGGTTGTTGCGGTTTCAGGCGTCGATGCGAGATCTGTCATCGATGCTTTATTATCAATTGTATTGTTGACTTAAGGTAGGGTGGGGTAAGGCGCCTATATACGAGGCGATACGCCCACCCGTCCTATCTACATAACAACGGCATTTGTATATCCGTGCTGCCACCCAGCGGATGAAAAGAAACATAAAAAGAAGCAAGACTTTTACAATTGTGAGTACAAAATGTGACTTCATTTATTTGTAAGTGTAAAATATTAAAACATGTCATTCAATGTATCATTGTAAAACTCAGGAATTATCATAAATAACCATGACATTTATTACTATCTTAGGATATGCATATCTACTAACATTTGGTAACAGTTAAATGAGCGACAATTAAGCGGCAGACGACACACAGCCATTCTACTAGCGCACATGGTGAGGGGGCTAGACGCCGTTTTTTTCTTGCCCCCAAATCATACACAATACAATACAATACAATACAATACAATACAATACAATACAATACAATACAATACAATAACACTTTATTGTCCCGAACCGGGAAATTCATTTTGCAGCGTTCGTCGTCATAAAAATATAAAATACAGAGTAGAGAAATAAAAAAAATGCTAATAAATTCATTATTAAAACAGTAAGTGAACATCAATCATAATAAAATACAAGATAAATTCTATAATATAATTTTAAAATTAAAGTTAAATTGTAATTGTGGTCTTCCTTTTACAAATAAAAAAATAAAAAATAAAATAAATAAAATACAACATACACACATAACGCCAGAGGTGTGTGTGTGTGTGTGTGTGTGTGTGTGTGTATGTCTGCGTGCGTGCGTGCGTGCGAGCGTGCGTGCGTGCGTGCGTGTTTCTTACATTATATAATAGTGTAACACTATTCCTTTCTACTTCATTTTGCAGGGCAATGGTTAGGTCATACAAAAGAAAGACGGAGCGTAGGAAATATGGCGATGGTCAACTTGGCAAAGCTCTTCGTGCAGTTAGAGACGGCATTCCGTTGCTAAAAGCAAGTAAGCAGTTTGGCGTACCAGTTCGTACATAGCGGAGACACAGAGACAACGCTGTGACCTCGCCTGGAAAGGTGAAACTCGGCCCTAGATCAGTTCTCCTAAGAGATGACGTTGAAAAATCTCTCTATGATCACATCAAACAAATGGAATGTCGCATGTACGTCTTGACAACTCTGGATATCAGACGTCTCGCTTATGAGATTGCTGTCAAAACAGGGGTGAACAACCCGTTTAACGAAACAACTAAGATGGCCGGTAAAGACTGGTTGTGTGGTTGTTTTGCACGACACCCCGATCTCGCCATAAAAGAAACGCAAGCTACATCCATTGCTCGCGCTCTTGGCTTTAACAAGGCAACGGTAAATGAGTTCTTCCAAATTTACCGCTCCGTTTTGGAGACAGCGCAATACACACTGAGTCGAGTGTGGAATATGGATGAGACTGGAATCACAAATGTCCAAAGACCTGGGAAACTCGTGGCAACCAAAGGAGCGAGACACGTTGCAAAGGTTACAAGTGGGGAACGTGGCGCTACAGTTACAGTCGTGTGTGCGATCAATGCAGCTGGTTACCTGCCACCAATGTTTATTTTTCCACGGAAGAGGATGGTGGCAGTTTTGATGAACGGGGCACCTCCGGAATCTGTAGGCTGCTGCATTCCGAATGGTTGGATTGATGCAGACTTGTTCGTCAAATGGCTTGAACATTTCGCTGCATCAACAAATGCGTGTAAGGAAAACCAGCAAATCATAATTATGGATGGCCACCACAGCCATAAAACATTGGCTGCGATCACCTTCGCGAGATCCAAAGGCATACAGCTGCTAGTTCTGCCACCTCACTGCACACACAGGATGCAGCCGCTCGACACAACGTTCTTCAAATCACTGAATGCCGGCCCTTCATCCGATGAACTTCCAAGTGCTGGTCCTTCTTCTGATGACCACGCAACTACTGACATGCCAGCGGACGAAACGGCTGCCTCTCTGCACACTGTTGGGTGTGTCGCCTCGACACAGGCTACGAGGGTCATTCGTGACCTCATTCCGAACATTTCTCCATTGCCGAAAACATCATCAGCACGCAGCAAGTCGAGAAAACAGGATTCTGCAGCCTGGGTGTCGTCATCGCCGTATAAAAACGCACTTAGAAGAAAGGTGAAACATCTAAGCGGCAGGGTGAAGGAGGCGGGAAGCCGAAGGGAAAACGACCGATGCCTAAGAAAACAGATGACGATAACCGTACACGCAAAGAGATTCCGGAGCGATCTAAGCAGCGATGAAGATGAAGAATGGCATTGTCTGATTTGTGGAGAGCCATTCTCTAACAGCAGAAGTCGCGAGGTCTGGGTCCAGTGTGTGCTCTGTAGGGACTGGGCACACGGGGAGTGCACTGAGGGGAATGCAAATTATATTTGCGAGAACTGCTGCAGCTAGTGGCAGTGCATGGCTTGGTAGTTAACACTGCATCAGTTGCATTTGAGAACGAAATGACACTACCGAATCACCGAAAGCCAATAGTTCATAATTGTGTAGTTTGTTCGTTCGTTTTTCTGTAAGAACTTTATTGCATACCTGTTTAAATGCATTTCACTACCCTGTGGGTGTTGGTATTGATTCAATCGCATGCATACGTCAGAAGTAAATAGGTTGATTTATTGCACACAACATACACACCCAGCCACCTAACCACAACCCACCCACCACACTAACTCGCATACTTGTAATTATTCAACGATTTTTGGAAAGGCATCTTGCCCCACCCAGATGGGCGTCTTGCCCTACCTATGGGGCAAGACGCCCTTTTCTTAGCTATTTTTAAAAGTAAGAGTTTTAAATTATGTTTTGTATCTATGTGTAAAATATTTATACACAAACTAGGATATTTATTTTAGATTACCTGCAACTTAAAATATATTCGATTGAGTCATTATTAAAACAACTGCAGCTGTTCCTGTTTATGGTGGGCGCCATACCCCACCCTACCTTACTTGAGAACTGGTTTACGATCGCGGCGCTTAATTGCGTTAGGTAATGGTGTATTCTACCAGTATCATCAAGACAATGAACTATATGGCAACGAAAAATGATAGTACCCGCAGATAAAACATTGCGGCCAAGGAGTTACTAGCAACTTACTGAGGTGTTGGCCTATTTACAGGACTAGATGCAGACAGTTGGTGAAACAAAAAACAATTACTTAAAATTGTTGTTGAGAAAGGTGCTCTGACATGCTGTCAATCAGTGTCAGTTTTTGCAGTTATAGACGTCAATGCGAGATATGTCGTCTGTGCTTTATTACCAATTCAATTATTGACTTATTCGAGGGCTAGTTCAGTATTGGCTTACGGTCGTGGCACATAATTACGTTAGTTACCGATGTCTACTATCATCAAGATATTATTAGCTATATGGTCATGATAAATGATAGTACCAGCAGATAAAGCATATTGCATTTTCCCCATGTTCCATCTTCACAACCCTCCCCCGGGCCGGGCTTCATGCATCCGTGGACTACTAATGGTCGCTGGGCTAGTTACTACACGTAGCGCTACGAAGAGAAGAGCTGGTAATGACGTAATCAGCAGCAGTGACCCGTAGCGCGCGAGAATGATTATTACCCTTATTTCTGGACAACTGGGTGCCCAGGCATGAGTGGTCGATGTGTGTGTCTGTATTCAAAAACATTAGGAAGCTTTGAATTGGTAGTTCACAGTATTTATTATGAGACGTAGAATAAGACAGCTCTTAATGTAACACATGACGTAAAACCACCACTTTTGAAACTAGCCCAAAAATAGCGGCATGTGCATAAACAGAAGCCCAAAAAACCGCAACCCGCAACTACTATTTTTTCCCCGAGGAACAGGTCTAAAACTAGCCCAATTGCGCGGGAAAACCGCGGACTTGGCAACACTGGTAGGAACTTCAACGAAATCCGCGGCCGCCTTGTTTTTACGTGCATGTTTTCGCGTACTGGTGCAAGCGCGTACCGTTTACTCAACACCTGGGTAGTGCTTTATTTCAACCGGAATTTCTGCGACCTTTTAACGGTCAAGGTCGTCATTCGCTGCGAGAATCGTATAGCTGGTGAATCGTGCTTTCTCTACGCCTTTTTGTTTTTGAAATTAATCCACAATTAAGCAAATTGTCATCGATTTGATGACGTAACTATGTTTTTGTTGCAAATGTTGTAGTGTTGTCTATAATTGTCCATAGCGATTGTACTTCTAGTTCTAGGTAGGTATTTAATTAGTATAATGTTGACAAGTTCGTTGCCGTGCCTGCTCATGCAATAGGTGAGCGATAACTAGCGGTTATGGCGAACCATAACAGTTTAATCGATGGTGTTACAACCGATAATGTAATAGTCGCCCGTTAATGTAATAACTGCACGATATTGTAATAAAATCGCCCGTTAATGTAATAACCGCCCGATAATAGGTACATCAGAATCCGCCAGGTGGCGTATTGATATCTCGCGGTCATTTCCGTTCCAAACGTTGTGACCAAGATGTCTTCCTGCGTCAGCCGTCGTCAGAAATCACATGGTCGCGCAATTTGCTTTGCCGCTGCATACTGATTAAGAAAACAGTGTCTTTTGACCGTGGAATCAACCAATGGATAATTGTTTTACATCTTCAGCCAGTTTTTGTTTACTTCGCCATCGATCGCTTTTCTGTGCATTCCCATTTAAGTGAAGTTTGATGTTTTCTTTACTTGTGAAATAGACACACAAATCTATCTTGGCCATCTATGAAACCTAGTTGGCCAGCTAGTATGGTATATTAGCTTTTAAATGGTATATGTAGCATTATTGTGCGTGCCTGGCCGGCGACACACCGAGGTGGGCAACTTTGGCACCCTTTGCCGTTCTGTGCGTTTATTTACAACAGCCTATGCCGTAACACGCCTGCTGCACAGCCATCAGCGACGGCGTCGGTTGCGCTTTCCAGCATTAATTACATCCACTTTAATCACAATCACCGTGTATTGTTGCTGTTATTATTCACTTGTGTGATTATATATATATATATATATATATATATATATATATATATATATATATATATATATATATATATATATATATATATATATATATATATATATATATATATATATATATATATATATATATATATATATATATATATATATACATATAATTACAGTTTAGCCGTTTTGGGCTTATGTTAGAACGTCATTCTAAAATATTTGAAGGAAAATGTTTATAAACTTCGCCTACACGTTTGCATTGACAATCGCGTTTCATAGAATCGTTATCAAAATCGGTAAGCATCTTAAACTTTAAAAACAAATTTATAGGCCCGTATAATATTTGTATATTTTATTTTCACCCGTTTTATGTAATTAATCTTAATAAATAGGTCAGATGCTAAATATAGGTAAACTAATTAGGTCATCAACAAACTTCATATTTTACAAGATGAGAATCAGTATATTCATTCATAATTATATATTTATAAATTAAAGTACTCAACCCCATGTATAATTGATCTTCTTACTAATTATTCCCCCGTTTTAGGTAATTAAACCTAGTAATTAGGTCAAATGTTAATTATAGCTCAACTAGTTATGCCATCAAAATTACTTATGTAATGATGTGGCATAGCAGTCCTTGTTAATTAATTATACTCAATTGATGTTGTTATTCTGTATAATGTAGTAATTGTTGTTGTTGAAATAAATTTCAATTCAATTCAATTCTGAAAAGGTCTAATGAAGTGTGAAGGTCAACTAATTAGGTCAAGGTCAAATCATATTCACATGTTTTTCTAGACCACATAACTTTTTATTTCACCCCAATATCTTCAGCATAGGCAATTATATTACCATTTTCCTATATACTCAAACACAGTGCTCCAGCTCACAAGAAATGGACAGAATTCAATACCAACAATCGCCCTTTTTCTGAGCACAAAAAGTGGAATTACTTCAGAAATAATAAAGATATCAAAAAAATTAGAATAAAATTGGACGTATTTGAATTTTTTCTGATGTACCTACCGATAATGTAATAAAATCGCCCGTTAATGTAATAAACTGGCTAACCGATAATGTAATAATTTTTGCCTGATAATGTAATAAACTCCTCTTGCCTGATAATGTAATAACTTTCGCCCGATAATGTAATAACGTACACATTTCACGTAGGCCTTAGTCATTTTCGTGGATTTAATGTTGATTTCTTGCACGTAGTCCATTTTTTCTGTTGCCTATTTCGCAATACTGCCATGTTTACTAATGGGTAGTAGTAGTCTTTTTAGATTAAATCCAATATGTTGATTCCAAACCTGAAGTTAGATTTGTCAGGTCAGAATTTTGAGTTATACATTTTCGCACCACGTTATACATTCTCGCACTATTTACGAATGACGGTTTGCTATAATGTTAGGGTATCTAATGCCGCAGGCTTGGTGTTTGTCGGTTCAATGCTATTTTGAAAGCCAGATTAAGAAATGGTTGATTAAAGAAGGTTTTATTATGTAATTTGTTGACACTTTCGTGTCTGTAAATTCTCGCATGATGTAGTCTAGATCCAATTATATATATATATATATATATATATATATATATATATATATATATACATATACATATACATATACATATACATATACATATACATATACATATACATATACATATACATATACATATACATATACATATACATATACATATACATATACATATACATATATATATATATATATATATTAGGTACTCCAAACTAATTTGTCAAATGTGCCTTTCATGCTGGATTCTATAATAATAATATATAACTTTATATTCTCATTACAGTGATGCAAACGTCATCTATGTGGCTTGATTAGAAGAAAAGTTATGATTTTTTAAACATTGACTATTTTCCGGCTTTTTACATCCTTGGCTTAAATTGATGAAATTGCACTTTGGGGCAGGTCACAGATAAAAACCAGTATTGATTTAACATTAATTT
>OZ024854.1:60279837-60324837 GCA_964017155.1 Oasisia sp. SBJ-2009
ACCTGACAAATCTAACTTCAGGTTTGGAATCAACATATTGGATTTAATCTAAAAAGACTACTACTACCCATTAGTAAACATGGCAGTATTGCGAAATAGGCAACAGAAAAAATGGACTACGTGCAAGAAATCAACATTAAATCCACGAAAACGACTAAGTCCTACGTGAAATATGTACGGTATTACATTATCGGTCTGAAGTTAATACATTATCAGGCAAGAGGAGTTTATTACATTATCAGGCAAACATTATTACATTATCGGTTAGCCAGTTTATTACATTAACGGGCGATTTTATTACATTATCGGGCAGTTATTACATTAACGGGCGATTATTATATTATCGGTTGTAACAGATGGTATAGAACGCCTAGTCCACTAAACATTGACCTGTACGCAATTGAAAACTGGACATTGTGAAAGCAGCAGTGGACCAATTATAAAGTTGTGTTGCAGTTGTGTATTCAACCAGCAGAGTGTCGGTCTGCAATTTTGATAAATAGCAAATTTAGCACCGACGCTCTGAAACTGAAAATGTGTAACTGAGACTGAGTCTGAGAAGCCAGTTCAGACTGCAATTGACATAAACAGTCGTTGACAAAGCGGTCATCTCCTGTTATATCTGCGATGAAAAAGGATACCATCATTATGTACGAAGCTATTCGAATATTATATCTAATCAGGACGTAACCAACTTATGCAAATATTAAATAGAATATAATGATAAATCCACTGTGTCCTGTGACTGTATAGTCTAAAGCCGGGTTTACACTATTTCTATGCAATGCCGCAGCATGCAACGTGAGGCACGGTTGCTTGCAACCCCGTTGCAGCCAGATCGCCTAGTGTGAACATGAAATCGCATGCAGGCGGTGTCTCATAAGACCGCTGCAAGCAGCGGTCTCTTGGATAGGGAACATTCTATTCTGTGCAACATTATGATTGTCTCTTGGTTCCATGGAATTTGTTCAATCACAGGCAGTGACCGCGAGTGACGTATAGCTTTCGAAAGCATTGCAGCGAGTTGTTGCTCGGCAGATTATTAGACAATTTATATATATATATATATGAATACACAGCGCGATATGTACATATTGAACTTTGCAGTTACATCAGGATCGTGTCTACAAACACGCCGAACGCTGATGTAACATGTGTATTATATATATATATATATATATATATATATATATATATATATATATATATATATATATATATATATATATATATACTACTGTATATGCGTCAATTTGCAGAGTGTATAAAGTAACTGCAAAGTTCAATATGTACATATCGCGCTGTGTATTCATATATATATATATATATATATATATATATATATATATATATATATATATATATATATATATTATTATTATTACATTATCGGTTGTAACAGATGGTATAGAACGCCCAGTCCACTAAACATTGTCCTGTACGCAATTGAAAACTGGACATTGTGAAAGCAGCAGTGGACCAATTATAAAGTTGTGTTGCATTTGTGTATTCAACCAGCAAAGTGTCGGACTGTTCAATATATATATATATATATATATATATATATATATATATATATATATATATATATATATATATATATATATATATATATATATATATATATATATATATATATGAATACACAGCGCGATATGTACATATTGAACTTTGCAGTGTATAAAGTGTATAAAGTAACTGCAAAGTTCAATATGTACATATCGCGCTGTGTATTCATATATATATATATATATATATATATATATATATATATATATATATATATATATATATATATATATATATATATATATATATATATATATATATATATATATATATATATATATATATATATATATATATATATATATATATATATATATATATATATATATATATATATATGGTCAGTTATCACGAAACGTCGTCAAAACTTGTATGTAATCTAACCATTATAAAAGCATATAGCACGGCATTGTAATGGTGGTCACGGCAACCGCCTCGGTGACAGGTACCATGGGAACCCAACTTTTACATGTGTATCTTCAAAATTCTGGAATATACAGGCAAATAAAGGGTATTTTTGACCAATTTTTGGAAGTGTTTTCTGTAGTACTATTATACTAACACGAATTATGCATTAACCAATAATAACAGGTGTGTGGTTTATTTACCCATTTATCGGTGTGTAGTTCGACATAGAGTCTTCAAAAAGTGTCAGCGTTTTGTTGAATGGGCGCGCCGCAAGAGGAACATATATGGTGGGGTAGTTTGGCCGATACCGAGCGTATGCAAACATTCAACAAAGCGTATGCAAGGGTAAATAATGTAGTGCAAAAATACTAATTGTATCTGTATGTGGATTATTCCATTTATATGTTACTTTGAAAGAATGATTAAATCAGGGGAAGACAAATCTTCTCACCGACAGACACTATGCAAAATATCTACAGGAAGTTCAGCCTTGAATTCAGCGAGAGCAAGATATCATTTACTGCATTCTGCAGGGGGATACCATCTAATGTCAAGCTCAGAGATACGTGTGCCTATGCCAGCGTCACGCCAACATCTCCGTAACGGCGAATGCCTCCAAAGTACTGCCAAAGTCCTTACCTGAATTAACTTCGATGAGTTACGAAACTATAACGGAGAAACTGAATGACGTGGACTGCACAAGATCAATCAAATATAAACTTTGGATCAAGAAAGACGTGCAATACAAGACCACTCTCAGCACAAATTGAAGTGGTGGAGGACAATGACACATTCTCCTAAACACCGATGAGAGAACTCCCAGAATTCAGAGGACATTGTGGCAGGGCCTACACACAGTACGAGCAAATCAGACATATCAGAGGTATTCTTAAGCTTATGACGGAAGCCACGTGCAGTGAATGGCTTATTGGAGGCGCGCGCCATTGTGCCAGTGGACAACACTCTTATGGTGAGAGGCAGCTCATGTTACCATGAATGTTGCTATGAAGGGGCGGACATGTCACCCAAACTGCGATGGGTGGAGAAGTGTCCCTGTCGCTGTCATCCGGGATCAGTTGGACGAAGATCCACGTGAAGCAAGCTCCAGCAATGGCCGTCGTTACAATTTTTGACAATAGTCTCAAATGATCAGATGGTCTCAACTATCGAAGAGTAAAAACATGTTGGCTGTGTTGCACACATTGCTGAATAAAGGACATGTTCAGTTCATATCATGCATTCTTAGAATATGAGTATTGTACTAGACAAGTTTAGTTTGTCAATGAGGTTATTGCCATGGATATCACTTACTAATGCAGCAAATTATTGTAGCAGTAAGCACATTAGTAGAATAAGTTGTTTATTTGTTATTGTGATTAGCGGAATGTATTCGATGCCTACATATAATTAATTTGGTTAAGAGTAGAATTTCACGCGATCTCCGCCTGTTATTGAATCATTAAAAAGTATAATAAATTTGTCTGATGTCCAATATTTACTGTATATACTAAAAGTATTGTCTTTTGTCACTCGACGACCAACAATATGCGACTAACAGTCCGAGACGGCGTCCATTAGCTGAAAGGAAGACTGTTTAATCATCCCGAACATTACAAAATAATCGACATGACAATTACTTGGTTAAAAATAGACTTCTTGCCACAATGGCGACATCTGAGTTAAAAGAGAACTGCGTTTCCTTTGAAATGGCGATGACTGAGAAATAGTGTGCACATACCTGTCTCAGGGCAACACGCCGAGGCCAAGCAGAATAAAACAAATCCCCTTAGAACAAGTATTTTCTATTTTGAAAATACCAGTGAAGAATGCTTTTCAGCGTTACCGAGCGTATACCTATTTTAAACATCCTTATGAAGACTACAGAAGACCGCATAAGGTTTGTTCTGTTGAAAGGGTAATTGTTCATTTTAGACCTGCATTTACGATGACAGTATACAAGCAGTTCCCCTTAGAATGACAAGTAATTATATGACCGCTTTACTCTTTTTACGGGGTACCGAAAATATATTCTAATTTTTAAATTACATAAAAACAAAAGAATGTTTACAAACATTGCCACTTCTGTCCATTTTGAACCATACACCTGTCACATGCTCAAGCAAAATAAACTAGAGCACTTAGCGAAAAAAATAAATAGGATAACATATACATTAGATACACTATGTGCGTGCATACGCTCGGTATCGCGCAACACGGACACCCAACTTCAAAGCGATGCCAAAGAGCCGATTTTACTAATTAAGCTACCCAAATTTATTTCCAGTATACCTTGACATGTTATTTATTAGTGTCTAAGGGTCATTCCATGTCAAATCAATCACTCAAAACATCACCCGACTCCAATTTTGATGAAATTTAGTACAGTTGTTGGCTCATGCGAGAATATCAAAATAAAAAATTAAATAAAAATCTAGGTCAAGTATCATGGAAGATATAGGTCATTGAACTTTGACCTAAATCGCATACTGACCGCTACATTAATGCCTGTAACTCTGCTATTAATTAAGCTAGAGAAACAATCAATATATCATTGGAAAGCCAATAAACATGCACACATAACATAAAACATTAGTGTAAATAAGAATGTTGTAATTTTTGAAATTTGACCTTTGACCTCAGATACCCAAAAAATGTATCCTCTGATTTTGCAAATATTTTTTACACAATATCCTATACTATTATAGAAGGGTCCCTGAAAATATTAGAGTGGGCAAATAATAATGTTCAGAGATACATTAAATTAAGTACACTCGTGGATGAAAAACTGCACCAAGATAGCACTGTATAACCCAATACGAACATACAGCAGTCTCTGATGTGTATATCATATATGTATATGTGCTCACTAATTATAAATTTCATTACTTCATCTTTTTCAGATCATTTCACATATTATCTCTCAGTCTAATGAAACTGCAATCATCACACATGAAGCTGATCAACTGTCAATACAATTTAATCTGTAATGCTTACCATATGTATTATGCAATAGAAGTTGGTCATTTGTATGATCTGTGTGCCTATTATGCAATAGAAGTTGGTCATTTGTATGATCTGTGTGCCACAAATCACTTAACATTACAGACAAAATTTACATGTGCATGATCTTGTGCCCCTGATGGATAATTGGATAACAATAACCCCTGGTATATTGAATAGCAATGATATCATTAGTTAACATATATACATGTATGGATGTATACATCAGAGATGGTGCTGTATGTTTGTATTGCACAGGTTATACAGTGCTAACCTGGTGCAATTTTTCATCCACAAGTATACTTAATTTAATGTATCTCTGAACATTATTATTTGCCCACTCCAATATTTTTAGGGACTTTTCTGCAATAGTCTAGGATGCTCTATTCAAAATATTAGCAAATTCAGAGATTGTGCTGTACGTTTGTATTGGGTTAAACAATGCTATCCTGGTGAATTTTTTCATCCACAGGTGTACTTAATTTAATGTATCTCTGAAACTTCTTATTTGCCCACTCTAATATTTTCAGGGACTCTTAGAACTGCAATAGTATTGGATCCTGTGTATACAATATTAACAAAATCAAAGATTGTGCTGTATGGTTGTATTGGATTAAACTGCTATCCTGGTGCAATTTTCCATCCACGGGTGACGTCGGGTGTACTTAATTTAATGTATCTCTGAACATTATTATTTGCCCACACTAATATTTTCAGGGACTCTTCTGCAATAGTATAGGATACTGCCTACAAAATATTAGCAAACTCAGAGGATACATTTAATGAGCATATTACATATATGGATTTATACATCAGAGATTATGCTGAATGTTTGTATTTCACATGTTATACAGTGCTATCCTGATGCAATTTTTCATCCACAGGTGTACTTAATTTAATGTATCTCTGAACATTATTATTTGTCCACACCAATATTTACAGAGACTTTTCTGCAATAGATGCTCTATTCAAAATATTAGCAAATTCAGAGATTGTGCTGTACGTTTATATTGGGTTAAACAGTGCTGTCCTGTTGATATTTTTCATTCACAGGTGTACTTAATTTAATGTATCTCTGAAACTTATCATTTCCCCACTCTAATAGTTTCAAGGACTCTTCTGCTATAGTATTGGATCCTGTGTACACAATGCTAGCAAAATCAGAGATTGTGCTGTATGTTTGTATTGGGTTAAACAGTGCTATCCTGGTACAATTTTCCATCCACGGGTGGCGTTGGGTGTACTTAATTTAATGTATCTCTGAACATTATTGTTTGCCCACTCTAATATTTTCAGGGACTCTTCTGCAATAGTATAATATACTGTATACAAAATATTAGCAAAATCACAGGATACATTTTTTGGGTATATGAGGTCAAAGGTCAAATTTCAAAAATTACAACATTCTTATTTACACTAATGTTTTAATTTTATAATAGTTATATGTGCATGTTTATTGGCTTTCCAATGATATATTGATTGTTTCTCTAGCTTCATTCATAGCAGAGTTACAGGCATTAATGTAGCGGTCAGTATGCGATTTAGGTCGAAGTTCAGTGACCTATATCTTCCATGATACTTGACCTAGATTTTTATTTTATTTTTTATTTTGATGTTCTCGCATGAGCCAACAACTGTACTAAATTTCATCAAAATTGGAGTCGGGTGATGCAAAAATGGCCAAAAAGTGATTGATTTGACATGGAATGACCCCTAAAGGAAAAACGTGAAATATTGAATTCTAAATTTACCCCCAAGCAGATTCTGACGACGTTTCGTGATAACTGATCATATATATATATATGAATACACAGCGCGATATGTACATATTGAACTTTGCAGTTACTTTATACCCTCTGCAACTTGACGCATATACAGTAGTATATATAATATATATATATGTATATATATATATATATATATATATATATATATATATATATATATATATATATATATATATATATATATATATATATATGTATATATATATATATATATATATATATATATATATATATATAATACACATGTTACATCAGCGTTCGGCGTGTTTGTAGACACGATCCTGATGCCCGATGATATTCCATGGGTCAGCACATCGAGATGTGAATAGATGCCGGCCGAAACAAAAACAAACAATATATATATATATATATATATATATTGTTTGTATATAATGTATATATATATATATATATATATATATATATATATATATATATATATATATATAATACACATGGTTATATCAGCGTTCGGTGTGTTTGTTAACACGATTCTGTTGCCCGATGATATTCCCTGGGTCAGCACTTCGAGGTGTGGATTGATGCTGCCGGCCGAAACAAAAGACAAGTTGCTGCGCTGATCGAAGCGACATCGACATGAGGTAGCCAGGAGCCATTGGAATGCAGCTCACAGCAATACATCTAACACACTAATAAGCAACTAACTGTAAGCAGTCTGTAAGACTAGAAGAGGTACAATGATATAATTTACCTATAAAACGAGGCGTCCCCCAAGGATCAATTTTAGGGCTACTGACATTGTTATTTACTATAATTATATCAATGATTTTCAGAAAGCCTGCATAACTTATACTAATGATAATTGATGACACAAGTACAATTAAAGTCTTCACAGATGACACAAACACTGTGAATGTTGAATATTTGGTTAATAAAGACCTATAATAAGCATATAGCTAAAACGACATACAGATGCGTTAATTGTATTTTATTGTATAATGTCAATCCAACTCAGTTGAGTTGCCAATAACACTTGTGTTATTATTATACATTATCTTTAAAATATAAAAAAAAAACGGTGTAAATATTGGGAGATTTAACCTGTTTAACATTCTGTGCTTTACATTAATCTCTCATTTAAACTGGATTAAACATTATCGATAAAATAGCAAACAGATGTTCTCGAACAATTGGACCTATAACTAAATTGAAGCATATTATTCAAACTAGAATAAATATTGCACTCTGCTAAAAACAGGATCAACACAGCTAGGACACAACATCAACATAAGCAAGACAAAGATTATGAAAGCCAATACAAAGAAGAACAACCCCATTACATTGAACGGGGAGCCACTGGAAGAAACAGACTCATTCACATACCTGGGCAGTACAATCTACAAAAATGGAGGCACAGAAGAAGACATCAAAGCAAGGATACAGAAAGCAAGAGTAGCATTCTTCATGTTGAGAAAAATTTGGAGAGCAAAACAAATCAAAATTAATACCAAACTGAGAATATTCAATTCAAATGTCAAGGCAGTTTTACTCTAAGGATCGGAGACATGGCGAACCACATAGAAGACACTAAAGGGAATACAGACCTTCATCAACAAATGCCTGCGCAGAATACTACACATGAAGTGGACAGAAAAGGTACCCAACACTACACTCTGGAAAATGACCAAGAACTACCCATAGAAAATGAAATAAAGAAGAGACAATGGAGGTGGATAGGACATGCACTCAGGAAACCACCAGAAGCAATCACCTGTCAAGCCATCACATGGAACCCCCCAGGGAAGAGGAGAAGAGGTAGGCCACGAAACACCTGGCAGAGAGACACCGAAAAAGAAACAAAGGAGATGGGATACACCAGGAGAGAAATGGAGAAGATGGCCACTGACAGAAAACGGTGGCGTTCCTTGGTCGGTGGCCTATGCTCACAGCGAGCAAAAAGGCATAAGTAATTAAGTAAACATATCGATAAAATTGCAAACAGATGTTCTCAAACTATTGGACTTATAACTAAATTAGAGCATATTATTCAAACTAGAATAAGAATTGCACTCTATTATTCTATAACATTGCCTCACAGTAATTACTATCTACTGATCTAGGGACACAAATGTAACTGAGTAAACAAATTGCAAAAGAAACCTTACAAGAATAATATTTTCAAATAAATATAGCTCCCACACAGAATTCATGTTTAAGCAAAAGTTGAATGCCAACTTATTGTAATGATATTATAATTTTATTATAAATATAAACATAAAACATTACCCGCATACTTTCAAAATTGGCAGATAACACAAACCAGAAATATGCATAATCATTTCACACCATCACACTGCAGAATACATACATTCAGGACATAATATACATTTGTAAAAAAGAGTATTAAAATTAGTCTGCCTCACACAATAAACAATACCTATATTTGTTTAATCAAACCATAATCAATCACAATTTAAACAAAAACTGATACATTATGTAAAGCAGCATATTACACACAGATGCAAACATACTTCTACTGTTATAAATTACTACATATGCAAACTACTAATGAATTAACTCTAACTCTAACTCTAGCAACACAATAAGCCATAAACGTATTATATTTTGATCACATATCCTCTACTTACAATATGCGTAAAGTAGCAAATGTTAATACACAATACTTAGGAATACACATGCTCCTAAATACAATTGGGCTATCCGTAATGGTCTGTCAATGGCATTCAATAATTACATAAAAAAGCTAATTAAAAAACCCAAAGTGGCCCATAAAATAGCGACTATTTATTAGTCATAATAGGGGCCTCCTAAGTCAAATAGTTTACAAACTAAATTTAAATAACTATTGCATTACATAGTTGCAGTTACAAAATAAATAATCTAATCTCGATTTATCCATCTTTCGATCTATTACATATAAGGTTGAGTAACATTTATTAAATTATCTAAACATAAAAATCAGCGCCGAAACGACCAATATTCACCTATAGGTACTTAGATATACCACTTCGCCGATGCAATTTCTGCGAGTTTGTTTTCAAAACGCTGCCAGTGCGACCGAAGTATTCAGCCGAAACTACCAATTTTTACCGGCCACCCGAAGTGGCAGTGCGACCGAAGCATCCTAAATGCAAAACCAAAAACGAAAAACTAATTCGTTTTTCGTTTTTCTTACTTCACTTTTGAAAACGAAAAAGGAATTAGTTTTTCGTTAGCAAATTTGAAAAACGAAAAACGAAAAATGAATTCGTTATCCGTTTTTCGTTCGCAAATTTGAAAACGAAAAAACGGTATATACACGGACCCAATATGCCTGTGTTCCACCGGGGAAAATAGTTTCTAACACTATGCGTTTCCTCGCAACTGGTATGTATAATGTATAGGTGGGTTCACTTGTCGGCGTACGCAATAGGAAAAAGAAGTTAAAAACAACTATAAAGACAATGCTTAATATATTTATTTTTTAAATCTACGCCATACATTTAGTCTAATTTGCGCCACCAAAGGATTATCTGAATGTTATTGTTTCATTAACAAATATCACATAGTGAGAGGATAACGGATACATTTGAATACATTGATGCTGTTTTCGCCCGGAGTTTCTGAAGGGAAAAGACATAAAATGAATTCCAGCAGGTTGTTCTTGTGGCAGTCTGTTAAACTTAAACTTTACTGAGAAAATTACACCTCAGCTGTCTAAGACGTCAACAGAAATGTCTCGGTCGTGCTAAGCCCAATCATTCTCATCCCTTCTCAATCAAAGTGTACACACCGAAAGAACAGGCAACGAAGTGACAGACATGCCACATGATACGGATTACCCGTATCCGATACGGATTTTGGCCGTTTTTTAAGTGATACGGCCGTACTCCATTTTGATACGGATTTTAACTACATTTACGGAGACATTATTTTTAACCACATTAAGTCCTTGTAGGCGTCACAAAACTACAGCACAATGGAATAATCGTTAAATGTTAGTGACTAAGTAATTCGATTCGAAACGAACGAATTAAACCACCGATTAGTTTATTGTAGCGCATAATAGATGGCACGCTGGTGGCTCAATGGTGTGAACAGGGCGCGTGGCAGGCGCGTGACGATTATGAAAAGCAGTACAGGAAATGGAGCTCGACGCGGCGAAACCGCCTGTCTGTATTTCTGATTTCAAGATGTTGACGCTTGCCAGTGAAACTTCGATATCCGCGCGAACTGCTGAGATAAATTGTTATTATTTGATGACACTGTCTGTTTTGCCGTATGCAATTTAAATGTGCTGGAGTGAACTAAAATGTCGGTAATATTCCAGTTAACTGGCCTAAATTATTAGGGCCTTTTTAAAACGGTTTTACCACGTTGTTTCGATGTGTATGTGTTTGGAATGTCATTCTCCATCATACCCGCTAAAACGAGGTCGGATATCATTTGTTTTTAAATTGTGTTTTATATCAATTTAATGTCGTCGAGACGACGGAAATAAGCCGATGTCACTGGGCGTGAGCAATACATAGCGCTCCCCAGACGTATCACGACCGCAAAGCCGACGTATTGGCGAATGTGTCCCCAAAACTAAGGCTACATCATTAACTTTTTATTCTATATAATGCAGATATATTTGTTTTAAGCATAAATCTGATAAAATATGGCTAATTGTTTTTTCGACTTCGCAATGCATACGCTAGACATCCTTTGACAAAGCCGGGGTTTGAGACCCCGATGTGTCTGGACTGCGGTAATTTAACTGATCGCACCTTGTGACATCGGCTTGTTTTGGTAGACTCGACGGCATTACATTGATCAAAAACACAATTAAAAATATATATATCTGACTTCTTTTTAGCGGGAGTGGTGCAGAATGACATTCCAAACACACAAACATGCGTTTTGAAAAGGCCTTAAGAACTTAGGCCAGTTAACTAGAAGATTTGATTAGTGATACGGATTGATCCGGATTCTTACAGAATTTTAGGTCAAAAATACGGATTGCCATCCCAAAAATGTGGCATGTCTGAAGTGACGATTCTTTCGCCATAACGTCAGGCACTCTAAACGCTAGAGAACTGCGCCTTTTCTCTTATCGAAGCGTGTGCATCATGATGTGCCTTAAACACTTTTTGTAATGTAATACTTACACATGGAGGGTATAACACAGTTGGTCAATAGTGGGCAGAGAACATAACACAAATGGCGAAATGCATCTGGCCGCTCTTGCACGTTCCTTTCAACGATTTCTGTCACAGGTTCAAGTTTTGTTATGTATTTCCGTTTCTGAATTATTGATCCTTATTTTGTTTTTACCGCCAGAGTTTGTTTCTCTGGAACTAGACTTTTGTGACGTGACAACGAAAAATTTCATGATCGTTGCCTGATTATATGCTAAGTGCATTTAAGATACGTTGTTACTAAATAATACTGTGTCATTTTTAATATATGGTGGAATCGGTAAACTGAACGACTCGGAACTGTATTGCGCACACTCCAACTACACGGTAAGTAAAGTAGGTAGGCACTTCCAAAAAATACACGTCTGCCTTGTTTTTACTCTCGCTTACATTACATTTTCCGGTCGTTTAAAACGTTCCGATTGACGTTTCTGCGCATGCGCATTCAATGCAAAATCATCAATGGCCAGCGAAACGCCAAAGCATTTTCAGTATAAATGCCACGGCCACAGGCTGTTCGTTAACTCTCCTGTGATGATTACTGTGAAGAGTTTCTTAAAATGCAATAAAATATTATGTTTTTTTTAATGAATAACTGTCATGTCGGATTATGGCGCACTACAACTACACTACAGTCACGTTATTTACGCTTGCTATAAAAATATGCCTCAAAACTTGTTTGCCTCGTGTTAATTTGCGACAAATAACTTTGCTGAGAGGCTACATACATCCTAACGAACAACCCGCCGTAGTATTTATGCCACAAATGCTGTGTCCTATCCCTGCACATTGTTTTCGCGTACTGCTGCAAGCGCGTACCGTTTACTCAACACATGGGACCGCCTGGCCCTGGGCCTGGGCCCCTGGGTAATGCTTTACTTCAAGCGAAGTTTCCGCGGTCTTTTAACGGTCAAATGGGGGTCAATATAGTCATTTGCTGCAAGAATCATATAGCGGGTGAGTTGTGCTTTCTGTACGTCTTTTTGTTTTTTAAATTAAGCCAAAAGTAAGCAAATTTTCATCGATTTGACCTAGCTGTGTTTTTGCCAATTTTGTTGCAAATGTTGTAGTGTTGACCCTAACGATTATACTTATAGGTATTTCATTAGTATATGTTGACAATTTCGTTGCCGTGCCTGCTCGTGCAATAGGTGAGTGATAACTAGCGATTACGGCGAACCAGGACAGTTTAATGGTCTAGGTCCGTTATAGCTACTTCCCGTTATAGCTACTTCCCGTTATAGCTACATATGTTTCCCGTTATAGCTACTCGTTAAGTTTGACAGGCAAACTAGTCCCGTTATAGCTACTTATTTAATTACACAATTCAGGAGGGGACAGCAAGAGGGAGCATTAACTGTTTCAGATTACTGTAAGATTTCTACATGAAATGTAGGACACATTTTAAAAGTGTAGAATGGTATATAGATGTAACTGTCAGTTATTTGAAATTTGAAAATATACCATAAAACACTTGTGCAAAACGTTGTTTTCAAAAGACAACTACATTGTACTGAGGACAGATAAACTGCATTTATCAAAAAGTAATGAATGTCATCAATTATTCTTGTTATATGGTGGCATCATGTTTAGCAACCATGAACTGGAAGATGTTGAGATGGTGTTTCCCCACCACTTTTGCAAACTTGGAATTCCATCCCTCAATATGGTTGTTTGTTCGTTTGTCAGATTCTGTGTAAACATCCCACGTGTCCATGGTGATTTTTGAATCATCACCACACCCCTCAGTGACATCAGCTGGATGGAGATGAAATAGTTAATGCTCCCTTGTCTTGTTACATTGTAAAATGAAGAAATAGAAAAGTAGCTATAACGGGACTAGTTTGCCTGTCAAACTTAACGAGTAGCTATAACGGGAATAAAAAGTAGCTATAACGCGAAGTAGCTATAACGGGAAGTAGCTATAACGGGAAGACACCAGTTTAATCGATGGCATAGAATGCCCAGTGCACTGAGCATTGACCTGAACGCAACTGAAAACTGACTGAAAGTGTAACTGAGAAGCCAGTTCGGAGTGCAATCGACATAAATAGTCATTGACAACGCCGACTCGACTGTCACTGCGAACGCAGTCATATCCTGTTATTTCATTTTCTGCGATGAAAAAGGATACTGTCGTTATATACGAAAGCGTCGAAGCTATTCGAATATTATATCTAATCAGGACGTAACCAACTTAGTCTTATGCAAATATTAAATAGAATGTAATGATAGATCCACTCTATAGTACAACTATAAAGAAAACAAAATGTATGTGATAGTAAATGTATGTCAAATAATTAATAGCATACTATTACTAACTCTGCCCGGCCCCAAATCCAACCAGTATTTATCGTCATCCCTTCGGCTTCACATAATTCCCTAACAAGACCAAATCACTGTCCATATCAGATCATTATATGGGTCTGTAGTTTGCCAACAAACTGGCATTTTCAGATTTATAGAGTTAATACTATTGTTAATGGTATATGGTTATCTTGGCTTAATTTAAAACGAGGTTGCCTTTTCCTTGATTAGCTAAGGTAGATAATTATAATTAATGTGTGCTAAATAAGTTGCAATTTGTATATATTTATGGTTTTGTTTACAATTTGAATATTTCATGCACACGACAATAACATTGTAAAGTGGTTTACACAAGTTTGGCTAACTGAAGTGCAATTGACATTCTAGCAACATTATGATTATAATAAGTGTCGAACACACGTCACTTTGCTTTACTAGAATCCTAATTCAGAGAAAAACACTCAGCAGATGGTGATAGGGATTTGATGCTGAAAATTAATAATCAAGTAATGCAGTGATTGATTTCCTACAGACTACGGAGGAATGATAATTGTTCATGAATTTTTGCAACAGGAATCCAAGGCACATACATATTTGAAACCAATCAACCACACAAATATCTGTTCCGAAATGTGACCCATCCCGAAATGGTATGAACTTAATTTTGAACGTATATAAATACTTGTCAAAAGAATGCACTGAAAACTTAGTCCACTCTGGATTCCTCCAACCCTGATAAATTATAACCACACAGTTACCAATCTCTTGAATATCAGTACAGAATTGGTCGTACTACCATTGAGAAGATAATCACATATACATGTTCAGCCATCTATCTTGCACTGAAGAACATACATAAAGGTATAGAGTTGGGCTGTTTATGAAGTCATGATTTCAGTTAATAATAAATAACACATCTAATTACAGTACATAAATAATTTAATCATAAGGTGTTAAAACATTAATTAAATATATGAAAATGTCAGATAAAGCAATATGGTCGGTTGCCCATAATATAAGAAAAACAATTCCTTTTAATGTATAACAATCCATGGAAGGAAGCTGTGTGACCCTGACAATGTTTTTATTACATGAAATTATACTGTCTTGCATTAATGAACACGTCATTGGAAGGATATTTAATGCACAGTTAATGCAGTTAAAAAAGTTTTTTTTTTAAATCTTTGTATACCAAACAATTTGGACCGCACCTTTAGACACAGTGGAGTTCACCATGACTTTAAGGAATCTAAATATAATGAGCAATTACTTAGTTAAGAAGAAGAACTGTGAAATCCCAATTCTGGCTTGAACAATATCATACAATTTCATACTGCGGGGTATACTGAAATAGTACAAAGTCATAGCTTCTGAAACAATGTTGTATTATTTTATTTATATGATATCATCTCATCAACATACATTTCTAATGAGCGACAACGCACAAATAAGTGTTCACACCTATAAATGGGCACGACCAAAAAATGGACACGACACAATCACTTGTAAGTACATTCCACATTTGTATTATTAATAACACATACCCCATACATACATACATCAGGATGTTATCAGAGTTAATTCAAAATTTATTTTATACATATACATATCAATAACACATATTAGGGTCAATTTATGCAAACAGACTGTTATGGAACTACAAGAAATACTTTGTTTTATCAAATAGACTGGCATATTAAATAAATATCAAAAAAGACGTCACGTTTAAAAACCGTGTGTCCTATCTGCATTAACTGTGCATTAAATATCCTTCCAATGACGTGTCCAAAAGTTTGTATTCATAGTTCTTTCATATGACATCTATGTAGTAAATCAGTCACACCTATTGCGTTAAAGTTAAGCAAACACACTGTTACGGAAGTAGAACATGTTTCTTATGAAAATAGACTAGTCAAATCAAAAGCTCACAAAAACGCCATATTCAAAACCGTGTGTCCTACCTGCATTGACAGTACAGCACATTTGTTTCGTGTTATGAGCCAGAGGTAGAATGTAAAGCTATTCCTTATCAGGTGTAAACAAGGGGTACGGACGCGTTTTACCTTGTTTAAATTTTAGGTCGTGAGTGTATATGTTGTATTTAATTAGACATTAAAAAATGTTTCCCATCACAGTCACCAGTGCGGTGCCCGTAACAGTGACCCCAGTGTCATTCAGTCATTGGTAACGTGTTTTTAGACAAGCACTGTTTTATAAATTAAAATGTTAAAATACAGATATTGTGGAAACTAAACAACAGTTACTCGAGTAATCCTAATTTCACGATGTCACTGTCTCTACTTACTTCTGACAGGGGTATGACATTGAAGTTTGAACGATCCAGCCATCGTTCGACGCCGACGACAACGACGTTGGCGTTGCTACCGAATTTATGTGATATATTCCCCCATTTTGATAACTTTCGTCAATATTGAGAATTTGTAGGCTATTCGTAACCGATGCTTCTGTCTTTGTAACAGTTAAAGCTCGACAAAAAATTGACGTGAGAGTTTTGCCAAATCAGTTGCTGCCATTTCTAAGAAGGTCGAAGTACAAGTCAGTGCTGTCATCTCATTGGTTGTTTACTCCGAGTCACTCGTACGACTGTCTCGTACGAGTGACTCGAACATGCATGATACACGTACGATTTTACGTCCTAGTTTGCGATACACGTACGATTCGGATGGCTTCATCTGAGTAACTCGTACGAGTCTCTCGTACATGTACCACCACCTTAGCACAATGAATTTATTGTAACCATACTAATAGTTTACTTTAGTATTAATTATTAACTTATTAATTGTATTTTATATAACCATTTATTGATAAGTTTAGTTTATACATTATAATGTTTAGAAGCTCTATATATTAGTTTGTCTATTTATTATATATATATATATATATATATATATATATATATATATATATATATATATATATACATATACATATACCTATATATATATATATATATATATATATATATATATATATGTATATATAGTATATACATGCATGCATGCATGCATACATGCACACACATACATATATACATACATACATACATACAACAATTTATTAAAATAAAAAATAAACGAATTTAACAAATGATGTTTTTTCATTTTTATATTTATTTTAGATCATATCACTAGACATTACCTCAGAATGAGATGTGGTTTTGCATTATTGGATTCCTGACGACAGGTAAGATACACTTGATATGTTGTCAGCTGATGGTATAGTAGTATAGTAGGTACCGATCGGATACGGGGCAGCGGATGAAGCGCGGTAGAAGGGTTAAATATAATGCAACGGCCTCTAACGGATATTTGCTGACAGGTCAAAAACTAGTACTGTCCAAATTCGTGTGTCTCATAAAAAGGTCAACGGTCATTTAGCGCCCCCTGGCATATATGTGGTGAACTACACACTAGGTGTCACACATAATGTCATAATTACCGGCCATTTCAACCTTCCTAACATAAACTGGGAAAGTCACCATGTAACATAACAGTGGATATAGCACAGTTGTTGCCAACAAACTACTCTCTCTCGTAGAGTAACATGGACTAATCCAACATGTCAGTGAACCCACACGTAAACAAGGAAATGCCAACAATATCCAAGATCTCGTCTTCACAAATAGACCTGGGTTAATAAAAAAATTAAATCTAGTAGACGGCATAGCAGACCACAACACAGTTATCATTGATGTAAATATCTCACCCAAGCGAAAACACCGCCCAAAACGAAAATTCTTCATCAGAAATAAAGCTGACCACCTTAACATCCAGAAATCTCTCGATGACTTCACACAGGAATACTTCTCTCTAAACCAAGACATGACAGTCAATGACAAATGGAACCTTGTTTCAACAAAAATCATCAGTCCGTCTTACAACTTCCAGATACAACCTTCCCAAAACATGCACTGAAAACCTAGTCCACTCTGGAATCCTCCAACCCTGATAAATTATAACCACTGCAATACTTGTAACTAGTAATGTTAGTTCACACACATTGTTTTACAAGTGCAAGTTATTATTTCATGATATATGTCCTGCAGGTAACAGTTACCCATCTTCTGAGTATCAGTACAGAATTAGTCGTAGTACCATTGGGAAGATAAGCCCATATACATGTTCAGCAATCTATCTTGCACCGAAGTACAAATGCATAGAGGTGTAGAGTTGGGCTGTTTATGAAGTCTTGAATTCAGTTAATAACAAATAACACATCTAATTACATTACATAAATAATTTTGTCATAAGGTGTTAACACATTAATTAAATATATGAACATTTCAGATAAAGCATTATGGTTGGTTGCCCATAATATAACAAAAACATTTCCTTTTGAGGTATAGCAACCCATGGAAAGGTGCTGTGTGACCCTGACAGTTTTATACATGAAATTATATGTTATTGCATCTATGAACACAATACCAAACAATTTGGACGACACTGTTACACACAGTGAATTTCATCATAACTATAAGGAATCTAAATATAATGAGCAACAGCTTAGTTAATAGGAACAACTGTGAAATCCCAGTTCTGGCTTGAACAATATCACATTACAGTAGACAAAAGGAACACAGGATATAATGTTGTGGTATAATGATATAACGTTGTGCCGAGACTGAGTCGGTGACCGTGACAGATTTCCAGATTTGTTTTGACTTCATGGAGAATCACCCCAATTACTGAACACATTACAAATTAATCAAGCCAGGCGCATTGATCACCATTTGGCAAGTTCGACGTTGCAAAATCAACGATGGCGTCCTCGCTATTTTTTGGTAAACGTGTTTTTGCACACATGAACCTACCTTTCCCGCTCTCTGTCACAATACGCGAAAATTAAGTTTGTCTTGATGTTCTCGATCGTGCCAAGGCTCCTCCATTTGTGGAAGATAAATGGTTTTGACGGACCTGTCCTAACTCTCATGTTGACCCTCTAGAGTGTACGCAATATTTCATGAATATGCCGAACTAGTGTTCATGCCATTCATTACGAGAGAATTTCAGTCACCATTAAGGTTGAACATTGTGGGTGGTAAATAAATTGATACTAGCTTGAAACTAGCGCAGATACGGTGGAAGAGTGTGAGTTACAAAACAAGCCAAAGTACAAACGGAATGGCTTAAGTTCCTACGGGATTACAAAACAAGGAACATCGTTTCAAATTGGAAACGCAATCCAAACAGAGCAACGGCTAGAAGACAAGGTGGTGTGCAAAGAACTTGCGACAGTGCATTTGCTCATGGGGCAGTCACGGGTGAACGAACTGTAGAGTACCACTTACCAAACGGTATTCAGGAAGGGACGAAGACAATCGTGGTGCTTGCTGTAGGCATGGATGTTGTCGTCATCTTCGTTTTAGTGGGGCAGATATGTGATTTGATTGTGGGTTTGGTGGTAAAAGCACCAATATTGGCATAGTTGATGCTAAGAAGGTACTAATTGATTTCATATATAGTGCCAAGCAACATTTTCCCCATGGGGCCCTACAATTTGAAATACCCAAGATGGCCGCCACCCGAGTCGCGAAATTCTAATTATCGTCATATCTTCCTGAATAAATATCGTATAAACATGAATGAAGTGTCGTTGTGTATATTTTCTGACATAAGGAATCAAATGCCACCACCTATTTGTCGATACAATGCATTAAAATTCATATTATGATGATACTGATGTTAAAATGGGTGCGGCCAAGGCGAAATGGATAGATTATTCTCAGAAATGGATGTTATATATCAGTATACTATTATCCTCATTCATTTCACATAGTGCCAATTTGACTTTTTGTCATATGAGCTGGGTGGGTTCCCGTACACATACGTCATATGACAACACTGCACGAACGACTCCCTGATGTAGCGAAAGAGTTTGACCGACGCAGCTTCGTAGTGCACAAGTTGACCCGTCCCTTCTCAGCCATAGCCATCGACCACGCGCATGAGCAAAACAACGCAGTCGTCAAAGGTGATGGTGGAGCAATCGGCTTGACGCAAAACCCTAGAGCTCTACTGCGATGGATGGTAGCTGGACCAGAAATTGCGAAGACCATCGACGGCTTTGAAACAGCAAGCCTGGATAACCACACTGGCAGGGACAACGGCAGGCACCACGAACACACAATGGCTGTACAAGTCACCTTTGCAAGCGAAGTTCAGGCTCTCGTGGAAGTGATCGAAGACCTTGGGAATCCGTTCATGGAGGAGAGTGGAGATCTTCTGGTTTTGGATACCAGAGACATCGCAGATCCAGCCGTAGTGACAACTGTGCGAGGGATAGAGAAGAAGGGGCATGATCAGTATGACAGCTTTGTAACGGATCGGTTGGTTGAGATTACATCACCTGTATCAGACACCATCTCTAAGAACAGTATGCCACTGTTCAACAGACCATCCAAAAGGACACCATCCAAAGCTACACAGATGATAACATCCCTCAAGAGCGACTGTGCACTATTTTCCAGGCTGTACATCGCGTGCCAGACACGAGACGAGGACTTGAACAATTTCTTCAAGCAAGAAAATCATGCATACCCACCATCCTTGTCGCAGCTGGGAAAATTGCGGTTCGGTACAAAGGCAGATCTCACAGATTGCCTGGAGAAGCTGTGCACATCCAAAGGCGAAGCTCCAGTCATCGACCTCATCATACTGGATGGAGCTGCTATCATCAACATGCTGAAGCCAGTTGGAGCGAAAACCTTCCAAGACTATGCCATGTTAGTGTTCCTTCCATACATCAAAGCACAGTTGGCTAGGGTCACAAGGGTGAACATCATCTGGGATGTCTACATACCAGATAGCCTGAAGTCCACAGCCAGAGAAAATCGTGGAAAGGGCGTCAGACAACGTGTTGCAGCAGCCAACTCCATCCCGGAAAACTGGCAGGAATTCCTGCGAGTGGACGAGAACAAGACAGAACTATTCAACTTCCTAGCACATGAAGTCGTGGAAAATCTGTCTACAGAGAAAGAAGTCTTCTCAACCTGTGGGAAGCATGTGCTGTGCTCACGTGTCCATCAAGATGTCTCGGCCTTGGCACCATGCTCTCACGAAGAGGCGTATACGCGCATGTTCCTGCACGCCAAGGATGCGGCCGAAAAAGGTCATCGCCGGATCATGCTGCGAGGAGTGGATACAGACGTTGTCGTCCTGGCTGTCTCCACTGTTGTGTCAATGGAGAACACACAGCTGTGGATAGCGTTTGGCAGGGATAAGCATCTGAGGTACATACCAGCTCATGAAATTGCCACCTCTTTGGGTGCAGAGAAACCGCAAGCTCTTCCCATGTTCCACGCCTTCACCGGTTGTGACACAGTCTCGTCGTTTGCTGGGAAAGGCAAAAAGACAGCCTTCGACACGTGGAGGTCATTTTATGCTGCAACGGAGGTCTTCGCTAGACTTGTCACACGACCGACAAGTTTGGACAATGTCTGCATGTCTGTACTCGAGTCATACGTGGTGCTTATGTATGATCGGGGTAGTGATGAAACTACTGTGGATTCAGCCAGGAAGCACATGTTCACGTTAAAAGCCAGGTCTATCGACGCCATTCCACCAAACAGAGCTGCACTGCTGCAGCATGCAAGACGAGCAACATACCAGGGTGGCCATGTATGGGGTCAGACCCAGGTCCGAGATCCAGATCTTCCTTCTCCAGAGTCCTGGGGATGGAGCAAGAATCCGACGCGAGGATGGGAACCGATGTGGACGTTACTGCCAGAAGCGGCCGTGTCCTGCTCAGAGTTGTTAAGATGCGGCTGTAAGAAGGGATGCAGAGGGCTGTGCAAATGTGTTAAAGCTAATCTGAAGTGCACGTCACTGTGCTACTACTGTGGCAACTGTGAACACAGTGATCACTATTAAGATGTGATGTCTACTGTCTAGCAGCTATTCAGTGTCTATCAGAGTTATTGTTTTGTTCAGAACTATTTGTGTTTGGAATTACCAAATTGTTTTGTTAATGTTTCTAGTCCATTTTACATCGATATATCTGCCATTGTATCACATTTGCCAACTGTGAAGGCTTCAATTAGATAACATAGCAATCATACACGAATGATGGTACTTTGTGTAGTATTAATTATGTCACTCAGTTGTATATTATATAGATATATGTTAGGTTATTTTTTATTTGTATTGGTGGCTTTTAGCAGTGAGTCGAGTCTGTGTATTTTCACAATTTTGTTTAAGATGGGATGTTTAGCAGCAGTTGCGTATTCGGCAACTGTGAACACAGTGATCACTATTAAGATGTTATGTCGAGCAGCAGTTCAGTGTCTATCATATTTATTGTTTTTGTTCACAACTGTATGCGTTTGGAATTACCAAATTTGTTTGTTAATGTTTCTAGTCCATTTTATATCAGTTTGTCAGTCATTGTATAGCATTGTGTAAAGTGTGAAGGTTTCAATTTTATAATGTTGTAATAATACAGGAGTGATGGCAGTATTAATTATGCCACTCAGTTGTATATTTGTTTTATTTTGTGTTGTTGCTTTTTTTGCCAAAGTGATGAGTCCAGTCTTATGTTCAACATTTTGTTTTGAATGATTTTTTTTCATCTTGTCAAGCTGTATGTATCGATGTAACGTTTTGAATTATATTCAATATAAATATGCATGAACAGTTGAAAATATTATTCCATGCTATTGTACCACCATGATTGGCCATGCAAAAAAATCCATTTATTGCACCCAAATGTTCTTGTCGTTTTGCATTTGTACGACCATATTTTACACATAGTTCTTGTAAATGTTTATTGTTTTACATTTTACCATTCAAATGATGGTTCCGTTGCAATCTCCATACCTGAAAACATAGAAATAGACACTTCATTCATCTTTTTATGTCAATTGTTAATGAAGATAAAGCCTTTTCTAAATGTTCACACTTCGATTGGTGGCCATCTTGGATTTTGTCATTTTATGGACACCAGGGGAAAAATTGAGCTTGGCACTATATCTGTGTGTGTGTGTGTGCGTGTGCGTGTGCGTGTGCGTGTGCGTGCGCGCGCGCAATGAGGAATGGTAGTATGCCATTAAAAACCATTCAAAATAACATTTATCTACATCGAAGAGCATACCATAATATGCATTCCTGAAAACAATTCAAGCATTTGAGGATAGAAAGACATGACAAGTATACATTTTAAAAAGAGAGATATATATATATATATATATATATATATATATATATATATATATATATATATATATATATATATATATATATATATATATATATATATATATATATATATATATCATCATGCTGTCGGTCGCGAAGCGACAAAGACTGCTTCCATCACTCGACTGTTGCTTTCCATTTATCTCTCTGCTGTTAGAGTGATGTCCAGGAGTCGATCTTTATGTCTCTCAGGTTCAGGTTTCTCTTGATGGTATCCTTGAACCGGAGACGAGGGCGCTCTCTCTTCCTGTGACCAGAAGACAGTTGAGAGTAGAGAACCTGCTTTAGTAGCCTGTCTGGTGACATCCTCATGAGGTGTCCAGCCCACCGGGGATTCTTTCTGATCAGAAGATCTTCCATAGATGGCAGCCCTGTCCGTTCGAGTATTTCCTTGTTTGCCACTTTGTCCATCCAGGTTATCCTCATGATCGAACGCAAATGTCGCATCATGAAGGCATTCAGCTTTTTTACCTGTCGTCTGTACACTATCCAAGGCCTCGGGTACGTATAGGAGGGTGGACAGCACGATTGTGCCTTGCCTTTAACCCGCATGGACACATGGTGGTTGTTCCAGAGTCTCTGGCGTAGTCGGCCGAAAGATGCACTAGCCTTGGCCATCCTCCTCAGTATTTAATCGTCAATGCATCCATTACTTGATATAGTGCTTCCGAATTGAATTCCAGAACGGAATTCAGCCGAATTGAATTCCAGAACGGAATGTAGAGTTGGGTTGGTACAACACCTCGGTCTTCTTGATGTTAATCTTCAGGCCGAACTTCTTTGACGCATTGGAGAAAGCATCACTATATTCTGCATCTCTTCAGCAGAGTGTACTACCAGTGTACTGTCATCTGCGAATAGCAGCTCTCTCGTCAGTATTCGAGTAGTTTTGGGTTTCGCTATGAAATATGCGACGTTGAATAGGTCAGCACTCTGTCTGGACTGTATGTAGACGCCATCCCCCATGTCTCAGAAAGCCTCGTCGAGCATTGCTGATAGGAAGAAGGAGAAGTGCGTGGGGACCAGCATACAACCTTGCTTGACCCCATTTGTGACACTGAACGATTCCGAAACTTCCCCTCCAACAGTAACATTCGCCGTCATTCCGGTATGTGGTGTCTCGATCATTGTTGTGAATTTCTCTGGGAAGCTATACTTCCTCAGTAGCTGCCAGAGCCCGGTCCTCCCAACTGTATCGAACGCCTTACTGAAGTCAACAAATACCATGTAGAGTGGTCGGTCCTGCTCAATGCACTTTTCTTGTAGTGGTCGGAGACAAAATATCATATCCACGGAGCTCCGGTAACCTTTGAAGCCACATTGTGTCACAGGAACTACCTCTGGTGTTATGTGGGAGATAGTCTGTTGAGGAAGATCCTGGCGAAGATTATGCCTGCTATGTGTAAGTAAGTCGAACGACGGGTCTTTGTGTATTCAACGCGTTTATTTAGAACGAATACAGATCCCAGAGGGGGGCACACTCTGTAATAGATAATCAAATATCGTACAATTCCAAGCACATATATATTAACATATTCAGGCATTTACACTTCCTTTGCCCTCTTATACACCGTCTACTCCTTGGTTGCTCTATATATTAATATATATTAAATCACTAGACATATTACCCATGTGGTAACCGTATTAATAATAGAGAACAACCTGACTTATAACGGTTATAAAGCACTGCTAACAATAATGAAACACTTGTTGGTTATAACTAACAAACAATTAACATATACACACCCTCCAATAATTCGCCCTCGCACCACTTGGCGAAGCCGGCGCCAATTGCTGGCAAACCAGCTTATCTGTAATCGAACAACCAATGTTGTATGTTAAGGTGGTAATATATAAAAGTAATATACAAGTCTAGAATCTCGAGTTACATAGTTGCAGCAATGCACAGTATACAACGTAACAATAGTTACGCACACATTGTCTTGCTTTCGTTACACGAGCGCAGCTTTAGAACTGGACTGCCACGCCCTAACAGGCCACGCCTATTTTACTAACATATAGCTGCATGATTTAAACAAATATACTAACATGCAATATCATGTGTAACAAGAACCTAATACATACATAAAACGAATATATAAATACAACAAAACAATCTTACCAGTCCGCTGGTTATACTGGGTTACTGGGTGCTTATACAAGTGTTGACCGGTCGCTGAGACGTAATTGTTGACCGGTCGCTCGCCCAGGGCAAACTGCATCTTAGCAGTTATCCAGCTTGACCAGCTGGGCGTGGCATTATACTTCAGTGCGCTCTGGTGACTATAAGTATCCACCAGGGTTACACATCCACAGTACCTGAGCCGTGCGTGGAGCAAACTGCTGGAAAGAGCACCAGATGCTGATGTCAAAAGATTGCTTTCAGAAAACAACAAAAGCACAACGGGCAAGGGAAAAGATTCTTCGCTGCAACCAAACAGGTCTATGGTCCACAGAAAACTGCTGTTGCGCCAATTACAGATGCGGAAGGTTCACAAATGCTCACAGAGAAACCAACTATTGTGTCTAGGAGGAGGGAATATTTCAGTGACCTACTGAATTGCCCAACAACCGCTAGAGAAGAAGCACTTGCGTCAGTAGATCAATACCCAGACCAGGAAGACATGGCAAATCCACGAACATTAGAGGAAATCTTAGCTGCCATCAAATCTATAAATATATACATACAGACATATACGTACATACATATATAGTTAATTACGTACGTACATACATGCATACCAACATTTCTGAGACACGCTGAAACAAAGAAACCCAATTTTTTTTATATACTAGCGTGTGAATGGATAACTAGACAGATCATAAATCACACACCAGACGTCACAATAACAACTGCGCACTAAATTAGAAAAGTCAGTAGTACAATAAATGTTTGTGGTACAGATAAACTGAAATGTTACCACTTGTCTATCCTTTGTATATAATGTTATTAAGCCATTAAATATTTGTTTTACGGGGATGATATTAATTTGATAGGATATTTAAGAAATACATAATTATGATTAACTAGTAATATATTATTGCATATCAGGTTAGCATGCATTATTTGCTATGTAAATGTAATTTATGTATTTCATTTCTAATTTCATTAAGGTATTTTTGCTGTTTAAATAAGTTAATTAGACCCTACCAATTCCATGCATATCAAAATGGTAGACCTGGTGTGAAGCTGACGTTTGGTCGTTTTTTGCAGCCCTGGTTTGGTCAGCTGGCGCAGGTGAGTGGTCTGAGAGCAGAAGAGGTGATTGATATCAGGGCTTTTAGGCATTACTCTGCCAGCCGAAATTGCCCTAACGTACTCGGAATGCCATTATAAGTTTTGTATTTAACGAATGCTGTAATAGTGAGGGCTCTTAATGTAATACATTTTCACATCTGGTCATCTGGACTGCATGACATTTGGCACAGATGCCCTCTATGCCATACTATTTCAGAATTTTGATGGAAGCAACCTGAGATTTTGATGCTTCCACAAATTTTTGCAATATTCAAAATGGCTGCCATCGAAAATAAAAAACTTGCTTTTCCATATTTCATAAACAGTTTCACATAAAACATTAACATTAGGCTTAATGTACACATATCCTGGCATTATAATAAAAAAAATGGCATATTTGGACTTATCCGACATTCACATACGCTATTTGTAAAGATGGCGGCCTTATTCACTAATGTATCTGATCAAGCATGCTATAAAAACATTTCACATCTGACCTTAATGTGACCTTCACAACCGCCATTTCATAAAATGGCGGCTGTAAAATCGAATTGTTTATATATCTTTAAAACGAGATATTTGGAGGGATGCTATACGGACACTTTTTCAATATATACATATATTGGGGTAGATATTTTAAATATTTTACATCTTGACCTTGACCGACATTCACATCCGCCATTTTTAAAGATGGCTGCAGTATTCATTAATGTTGCTATATCTTATCAAATATGGCACCTAGAGTCTTGATTTTGGTATCAATGTATAGGTATCTGGATAGCGATTTCAAATTCGTCAAACATTTTACACCTGACCTTAATGTGACCTTCACAACCGCCATTTAATAAAATGGCGCATGTAAAATCGAATTGCTTACATATTTTTTAAACAATTTATTTGGAGGGATGTTATATGGATAGTTTTGTCAAAATATACGTATGTTGGGGTAGCTATTTTAAATATTTTACTTTTTGACCTTGACCAACATTTACATTCGCCATTTTCCGAGATGGTGGCCCTCAAAGCTAATGTCGCTATATCCTGTGAACTTTACCACCTAGAATCGATATCAAAGCTACATGTATAGCGCAAGTGGTGCTGACCCTGTCATGGAATATGATGTAGGCAATGCATATCACATTAGGATAATCATAAAGTTAAAACATAAATATGTTGTGGTAGAAAACATGAAGTTTAATTCAAATCGGTGAAAAGAATATCCTTCAGATCATGACGTAGGGCGTAACATCAGTCACAGATGTCCGTATTTATAGCATCGCATAGCTTACACTCCATCGTTGTTGATGCACCCGCCTTCACAGTTACACAGAATAGTGCACTTGATTCCTGCTCTGGCACATTTACAGTTTCCTCTGCACGCCTTTCCACATCCACAGTGGTGGAGGAGAGCACACGCTTTGCTGGCGTCATCTAGAACAGTCCAGAATGGCACCCAGAATTTCGTGTTCACCTCTTGCGTCCAACCCCACGCTGAAGCATCCGGGACATCTTGGTGTCGCTGCCTTGCTTGTCTCCAGATGTAATCTGCCTGGTACAGAGCTCGCTTTGCATGTTGAAGCAGCGCTTCCTGTGTGGGGGGACGTGGACGAGCGTCCTAGTACCATGGGTGCTGGGTTGACATCTCACATAATTCACCCTTGAGCAGCCACTGCTCTTGCTGTACATGACAACAGTCCAGCATTCAAGGCGTGCCATGTGGATGGAGTCGAGCGTCAAGAGCATAGGATCATCGGAAAGAATGAGTAGTGTTTCGGAAAGGTTAAGGTATGCCTGCCATGCTGCCCAGGCTGTCTTCTTCCCGATACCAAGGAACGATGATGTCGTATCACACCCCGTGAAAGAATGGAACAGTGGACATGACAGCGACTTCTCAGGACCAAGTGTTTGGGTGATTTCATGAACTGGAATGTGTTGGAAGGCTTTTCTAGTTCCAAAGCCTATCCACAACTCCATCACACCCAGGCTGCCAGAATGTCCAACAGCAATGATGACAACATCACTGTCGACTGTGCGGATGAAAGCTGTCGAATGACCTTGTTGTGCGGCGTGAGAAAGATGCAGAAATATCCTGCTATCAGCGTCCTGGTGATTGCATGGCATGATCGTGTCGAAGTCAGGCACCGACTGGCTGTCGGTGGTATTCACCAATACATGATCGTCATACGTGGAGCAAACCATAACATCGGTGAACTGAGATGACACTTCGATGACAGCTTTTGAAAGGAACCTAAACAGCTGCACCTTGTTTCTTGAATTTGCTAGACACTTGTTCCACTCACGAGGTACAGGCGTAGAGCATTCGACGATGGTTGTCACGCCGGGGTTGCCTCGTTTTGCCTGAGCCTGAGCTTTGAGGTTGTGATCAGGGTAGATGTCCCAAATGATGTCGAGTCGCGATGTCGAATTTGTGAGAGAGTTGGTACTGAATGTCATGAAGTGACGCACAACATATTGCTGGTAGTTAGTTCCTTAGGTTGGGCGAACCATGTGAACCACAGCTGGGCCATCCAACACCTTCACCGTAACATCATCAGGAGGTGTAGTTTCGGGAGAGTCAGACATTGTAGGACATCAGACTTTGTGTCGGATCTGAGCTTTCCCTGGTCAGACAACGATGGAGGCTCTTTCTGGTTTTCATACTTGAATAAGTTGTCCAAGTCGAAATCTGGCCGGGACTACAGTGACAGGAAAAGAGTGGACACGAGTGAGATGTCTTTTCTTAGTGCAATGACTTTGCTTCCGTTCTTTGTATCATCTGTACGTCTTGTGAACGTCTGGAGAGCTGACTTCTTGATGGTGTCTGTGATGGCAACACGACCGTTCCTCAGACGGTCACTAACGAAGGCGTCATGGAGATTCTTGCCTCTGTTATACGCATTGCAGAGTGTCTGCGCAATTGCAGATGGCATGACCTCTCGAGTATGGAGCGTGACCAAATCCGGACCATTGTGTGGTAAGAAAGGGTTTTTCCGGGTCGCAGAACACTAATAACTGAGAGGACATCCTTGGCGAATCTCATTTGCAGGCTGTGACCCTCTTCGTGATGACCAAGATGTTGTGCAGTGGCACCGATATCAGCAGCATCCTCGAAGGCAACGAGTGCTTGCAACTTCTCATTTAGTGCCATCAAATGTTCGTCCATTGTATCTGGCATACCAAAGAGATTGGCAACTCCTGATGCACCTTTGCAGAGCTTGGTTGTTTTGCTCGTGGCTGTGGTCTTTGGGGATGAGTGTAAACTTCTTCTCAGTCTTCTGCACGACAAAGTTGCCTTTGCGGAACTCTTCTAGGACATGTGGGTGCTTCTTCTCAAGTTCAACCATATCCTCTTCGTGAATTGGCAGCCAGCGCGAGTGTCTGGTCAAACATGACAGCCATCCACAAAGTTTATCAATAACTTGCACATACAAGTCAAAATCACCTTTTCTTAGAAAGCGAACAAAGCGGCATTGCAGGGTCTCCAGATCCATCACCAAAGACCAGAACGCGAACTGCTTGGATGACATCCTCATTGCAGCATCCCAATTCTCTTTCTGACCTTGACCGGCAGTAGTATAGTATGTGGTTATTGTGGTACGGTTGCCGCGCCGCGGAGGAATTCCTCCGGTCAAATGTCGCCACCTGGCGGATAGGTCGTGTACTAGTGGCGCCATGAGGCGGATATATCATGCACTAGAGGCGCCGCCTGGTGGACAAGTCACGAACTAAAACTACACACATTCGTGCGTCTTATTATTTAAAGTGGCGCCTCCTGGCGGATAGGTCGTGCATTAGTGTCGCCCCCTTACGGATAGTTCACAAACGAATACTATCCAAATTCGTGTGTCTTATTTTTTTAAATTACGTCAAAATGGCGGTAGGGGTTATGTAACGTCCCCTCGCGGATAGGTTACGAATTATAAACTTGGTGAAAGAACAGGTGGAGTCACCTGCCGGATACGTATTCGGCTAATCGATCACGTGACTTAATATTATACTCGTCAACTGTATGTGCGTATGTGCGTATGTTCGTACGTATGTGCGTGTGCGTATGTGCGTATGTACGTATGTGCGTATGTGCTTATGTGCGTATATGCGTATGTTCGTATGTATGTGTGTTTGTGCGTATGCGCGTATGTGCGTATGTGTGTATGTGTGCGTATGGCCGTATGTTCGTAAGTGTGTATGTGCGTATGTGCGTATGTGCGTATGTGCCTATGTGTGTTATCTGCCGCATACGTATTCGGCTAATCGATCACGTAATTTAATATTGTACTCTATGACTCTGCTGTTTTTTTCATCCAACAATGTTGGAATATAGTAAAATATGAAAAACATGACTTTAGTTATGGCATGTAAACACTAAAAACACGTAAAATTGACAAAGTGATGGCGGTGAAACGCTGAAAAGTTGCGAAATGATACAAAGTTGGCACATGGAGTTAGTAATATATGAAAAACATGACAAAGTTATGGCATGTAATCACTAAAAATACGTAAAATTGACAAAGTGATGGCTGGGAACCGCTGAAAAAGTTGTGAAATGGTACAAAGTTGGTACATAGAGTTAGTGAAATATGAAAATCTTGACAAAGTTATGGGATGTAAACACTAAGAACACGTAAAATTGACAAAGTGATGGCGGTAAAACGATGACAAAAGTTGTAAAATGCTATAAAGTTGGCACACCGAGTTATTAAATATGAAAAACATGACAAAGTTATGGCGTAGAATAGAAAACTATACTATTTTACTACAAGTTACAAGAATAACTTAGTTAAATTTGTGAAAACACCACCTGTGTAACGCAATGAAACGGTGAAACGTTACGAAATGGAACGAGGTGAGGACACTGGCTCAGTGAAATAAGAAAAGTTGGCAGGGTTATTGCGTGGAAACTTTAAATGGCACTAGTTTTTAACGTTATCACTATGATTGAATGTGTAATTTTGCAAGAAATTGTGTTATGGTCCTGATGTGACCCGACATTTTACGGAAGTTGTGTTTTGCATGTGGTAGGAAGCGTCATTTTAACGGAAGTTATGGTCTGCGCATGACATAAAACTGTCCTAGTATCATGTGTATGGATTGGGCAACGACAAGTTATAGCATGTAAACACTAAAAATACATGAAATTGACAAAGTCATGGCGGTGAAACGCTAAACATATGTGGTTGGTGCACCGGTTTGGTAAATATGAAAAAACTTGACAAAGTTATGGTGTTGAAACAGAAACATATTCCATTTTACTACAAGTTACAAGAATAAGTTAGTTAAATTAGTAAAAACACTACCTGTGTAACACAATGAAACGGTGAAACGTTACAAAATGGAAAGAGGTTAGCAAACCGACTTAGCAGAATATGAGAAAATTGTCAAAGTTATAGCATGTAAACACTAAAAAGACGTGAAAATGACAACGTCATCGCGGTGATGCGTTGACAAATTGTGAAATGGTACAAAAATCGGCACACCGAGTTAGTAAAATATGAAATAAGTTGACAAAGTTATGACGTATAATAGAAAAATATTCTATTTACTACAAATTACAAAACTAACTTAGTTACATTTGTTAAAACACCACATGTCTAACGCAATGACACGGTGAAACGTTATGAAATGCTATGTAGATAGCACACTGACTCAGGCAAATAAGAAAACTTGTCAAGGTTATCGCGATGAAACTTTAAATGGAACCAGTTTTAACGTTATGACTATGGTCGAAGGTCTAATTTTACAAGAAATTGTGTTATGGTGCTGGTCTGCCCCACCATTTTTACGGAAGTTGTGTTTTGCACGTGGTAGGAAACGTAATTTTAGCGGAAGTTATGGTGTGCGCATGACATAAAACTGTCCTAGCTTCGTGTGTATAAGTGAAAATGTCCTGTTTTATTTTAGGAGACTAAGAAAATAAAGCATTCCTTACAAGGATAGTATAATAAAATAACATAAAATAATATAACACTTCATAATAAAAAAAAATAATATAACATAACATAAAGCAACATAATAAAATAAAATAACATGAAAAAAAAAATAATATAACAAAACATAAAATGAAATAAGACGAAATAAAATAATATAATATAACATAAAGCAACATAATAAAATAAAATAACATGAACAAAAATCAATTAATATAACAAAACATAAAATGAAATAAGGCGAAATAAAATAAAATAACATAAAACGTAGAACATAACATACAGCAACATAATAAAATAAAATATGTAGCAGAACAGAACATATGTAAATATGCTGCCACAACAAGGCTGCATATGGATTTTTATGCTGGCAACAACGCGAGATGAGTGGTGAATGGCCAGCTTTATTATGGTAATTTATGTTAATCTTGGCACGTGACAAGATAACAGTCACTTCGCCCAGCGTAAGCAAACGGAGTGGGTTTGGAAATTTTGGTTGCTTTCTGCGTTCAACGTTTGCGGCGATATTGTTGCGATTTGTATACATCTGCCGTTGCTGTATTCGCGGTTGCGTCGCCCCGTCAGTTCCTGCCGCTGTCATCCTGCGCACGAGGTGATTGTTGACGCTGTTCGAAGATTTACCCAGCTGAGTGTTTTTTCCTTTGTTCTCCGCCATCTTGTTTTAATTCTCATCACTGGCCTTACATGTTACCATGTCAGTTCCGATTTCTCCGTGTCAGATTTTAGTCTTGGGTCATAATTATGTTTACTGGGTTGGGGCGTTTGTTCGGGCGATTTTACGGTGGCGGCCCGACCCTGTGAGATTGCCTACGAGGGAATCCGCGGAGCAACGGTCGCCACCTTATTATCGCCCTCCGTCATGTCCCGGGTTGTTGCGCGTCGCGCGGACGTTGTGATCCTTCATATTGCTGGAAATTATATATGCGGACGGTCTGCCAGTCCGCCTATCATGGTTGCATTGGATGTACTTCGTCTCGCGCGTCGCCTCCTCGAATCCGGTACTAAACGGGTGGCCGTTTGTCAGGTTTGCCGACGGAGTCGCTGGCGCGGCCTTTCCTACGAGGAAGGCGCCGCCCGAGTCATCGAGATCAACCGTTATCTCGAGGCCTTTTGCCGTGACTCGGACTGTGTTTTCTTCTGGAGGCATAAGCGACTGTGGAATAGCGTGCACGAGGTTTTTCGCGCCGACGGCGTCCATTTTAACGATGTGGGGAACTACCGGTTTTATCGTAGCCTGAGGGGAGCGATGATGAAGGCTGTTCAGCAGGTGTTCAGGTGACCGGGGGGAGTTTGCTCGCGTCTTGATGTATCGCTTTCTATTTGTATGTTTTATCTCATGTATCTGCATTTTGAATAAAGGATATGAATCCCTCCCTACTTTTACATTGATGACACTGGCAGGTTTGACATTGGCGCCTAGTTCGGTTCCTCTGACGGCTTGTATATATATAGGTCCTGTTTGTGATTGTCATTTCCCGCTATAACACATCTGGCTTTTCTCTTTGGTTAGTGGTGCCTTGTGCTTCAGGGCGGTTGTCACATGTTATGTTTTCCTGCCTTGTAGTGTGTATCACTGTTTGCTACCCTGTCATGTTGTTTACTTAGTTCCTTGGAGAGTTCTCGTGTTTCTCCCTGTTGTCCCATTACACGCACTGTTGTGCTCTTAGTCACGGTTTTGCTGCTCTGGCAGTTGTTTGTATGTTGCCCTGTTGGGTTTCTTCGTGTTTCCTGTGTTATGTTTTCCCGTTTTGTAGTGGGTGTGTCCCTGTTGCTCACCTGTCACATTGTGTTACTTGGTTAATTTGACAGGTCTCATGTTCTCCCTGTTGTCGAATTGCATGCATTGTAGTGCTAATTGTCACTGTTTTGCTGCTCCTGCAGTTTTTTGCATGTTGCCCTGTTGGGTTCCAGTTAATCCGTTCGTGCTTAGTTCGGTCTTGGCTGCCAGGCATTGTAGTGCTGGTGTCACTGTTTGCTGTCTTGACAGTTTTTGCTTGGCAGCTGCATGTTTTGTGTTTGTCAGTGTTTTGCTCCTGTGTCTCTATTCGCGTATATACATACCGTAGTGCTTGTGTCACTGTTTGCTGCTATTGCAGTTTGGTACATGCTGTTTTCTGGTTTCCCTGCTACCACCTTGTTATCTCTATATGTTCTCCTGTCACCCCTGGGTTGCTCAGCATTGTAGTGCTTGTGTCACTGTTTGCTGCTCTCGCAGTTTTTTGCTGGACAACCTATCCCTTCTTTGGTCTTCTGCTTCTCTCTTTTCAGGCTTCTCTCGGTACTATGACCACTGTTTTCCTTGGTAGTTGTTTTTTGCTCATAGCGTTTCCGCTGCTTGGTTCTAGGTTCTTGTCATTCAATTCTGCGGGCATTCTGTGACTGCGTCTTTCTGATCCAGTGATCATTGTCAGCCTTGTTTGTTCATATATCCTTGCTACGCGTGTATTCTGTGATGTTTTTCTTTTATATGCCTTGTCTATCTCGCTTCTTCTGTGTTCTTGTTATTGCAGCATGCCGCCGGCCAGGACGACCCGAGGCCGAGGCCGTGGCCGCCCTTCGCACCAAGCTTCATCCGTCCGTCGCACCCGTTCCCGAACCCGTGCTGTGCCACCTGATACGGACGCAGACTGTGCTGCCCCCTCTGGGACTGTCCCGGCACGTTCGCCGCCCTTTGTGGACCCTGCTGGTTACCAGCCAGTGTCGTTCGGTCGCCCGCCCGCGCAGTGTGCCGAGGTGCAGGACTTTGACACTGCGCCTGACCTTCGGGCGGTTATCGATGACTCGGCCTTGCCCCGCAGCGCGTGGGAACTCGATATGGAGCGGCGAGTGATCTCCTCCGAGCGCATGTTGGGGGAGAATCGGACCCTAGTGTCGAACTTGCGCCCGACTGCTCCCACTGCCGCCCTGGGCAGTGCCGCTCAGTCTGTTTCGGCAGATTTGCCAACTGGGGCGGGGCGCCATGCCGTTCCTCTTGTACAAGCAGCTGCTGGCTCTGCCTTCACTGACGCCCCGTGGCCCTCGGTGGACACCTTCTTTCCAGGTACCGCCATCCCCCCTCTGTCCGAGGACACGCAGACTTTACTTTCCTCCTGTACTTCAACCGCCCTTCCATTGGACGCCCAAATTCCTGACGTTCTCCGGGCCAAGATCATGGCTGGTGATTACATCGACCTTTCCCTCCTTCTTAAGCCCTCCCTCATCCAGCCCCAGGAATTCGCTCTTTCGATCGACAGAGGCGCTACTAACCCCACCGTCTGCGTGCCCCCGGCCAAGCCCAAGGATGCGGTCCTGTCTGTAGATCAATGGGGGCGGGCGTTTCAGCTATACATGTCCGTCTACCTGCTCCAGCCGGCCAACCTCCCATCTGCTGTAAAAATGCTCAAATACATGGAGGTGGTGAGGGGGTTGGCCGACGCGGGGGGGGGGGACTGGCGGTCTTACGATGCTGCCTTTCGGACCTTGAGGGGTCGGTGCGGGTGGGCCTGGGACTCCATCAGCTGGGAGCTTTGGCTGAAGGCATCTCAGTCGCAGGCTGGGCGTCGGCTGGCTGGACCCCCCTTTCACGGCCAGGGCAGGGCCAGACCTCCGGCCTCCAGTCCGTGCTATGCTTTCAACAGGGGCGAGCTGTGCCGCAGTGACACCTGTCGGTACACTCACAAGTGCCGGTTCTGCGGTGGAACTCACCCTGTTGTCAGATGCTTTAAAGCCAATGCCCACGGAAAATCCCCTCGCCCCGCCTTCCCACCCTCCTCTGGTCCCTCTGGTGGCGCCTCGACTGCCAGTGGACTCCCGGCATGGCACAGACGGTAAATTGCCATCCCCTGTTTCACAGGTTGCCTTACAGCACTTGCTGCATGGTTACGACCCTACTATGCTACATTATCTTTTGCATGGTTTCAGTTCAGGTTTTTCGGTTGGCTGTATTGGCCTGCCACCTCAGGTCAATACGGCTGGCGTCACTAATCTTAAATCTGCTTCAGAATTTCCTGAGGTCATTGATACTAAATTATCTAAGGAATTACGGTTGGGTCGCGTGCTTGGGCCTTTTGCCGTGCCCCCTCCCTCTTGTAATTATCGGGTGTCGCCACTAGGGGTCGTTCCGAAGAAAGCTGCTGGTGAATTTCGAATGATCCATCATTTATCTTACCCCGAAGGGTCCTCTGTCAATGATTTTATTCCCCACGAGTTTTCTTCCGTCCGTTATGCGACTATTTCCGAGGCCATTGACTTTATTAAGCATTCCCCCCATTTGGTTTACATGGCTAAGGTCGATATTCAATCCGCTTTTCGGATCATTCCTATTTCACAAGCAGACAGACCGTTCCTGGGTTTCCAGTGGAGGGGCCAGTTTTTCATGGACGCCGTTCTGCCTATGGGTTGTTCCAGCTCATGTGCCATTTTCGAGTGTTTCAGTTACCGCGTTGGCTTGGGCTGCTGTAGTTAAGTTAGGTGTGACTGCAGTGGTCCATGTCATTGACGATTTCTTGTTACTGGCACATTCGTTTGATAAATGCACTAATGATCTACATGCGTTTATCACTATGTGTAATGACATTGGGGTTCCCCTGGCTCCAGAAAAAACTTGTGGCCCTTCCACCTCCATACAGTTCTTGGGAATTATCCTTGACACCGTGCAGATGCACGCTAGGCTTCCCGAGGATAAGCTCGTCAAGGCTAGAAATCTGCTGCTCAATCTATTGCTCCGACAGAAAGTCACCTTAAAAGAATTGCAGTCTGTTATCGGATTGTTGTCTTTTTGTGCTGAGGTTGTGGTCCCGGGACGCCCCTTTTTGCGACGTTTAATTGACCTCACCATCGGTGTCTCCCGCCCATACTTCCACATCCGCTTGACCAGACAGGCTAAGCTTGATGTGGGCGTATGGTTGGCTTTTCTACAACACTTCAATGGTAAAGCATTCTTTTTGGATAATAACTTTTTGACAGGTGACTTTCTTGAGCTCTACACTGATGCAGCAGGGGCAATTGGCTACGGAGCGCTGTATGGGAGTGAATGGTTTTCTGGTCTGTGGCCCGCAGAGTGGCGTTCACACAATGTCGCCGTTCTCGAACTATATCCTATTGTTGCAGCGGTCCATGTATGGGGTAATGCCTGGGCCAATAAGAGTGTATGCTTTTTCACTGACAATGCAGCCCTGGTCCACATCATTAATAACCAGACATCGCGAGACCCCCACATTATGGCCTTAATCCGCCCACTGGCATGTTTACGGTTTAACATCAATTTTGCTGCTCGCCATATTCCGGGTCGTTTTAACGTTTTAGCTGATAAGCTATCTCGTTCACAGGTGGGAGAATTCCATGCTCTGGCACCTTGGGCGCACGTCAACCCGGTCATCGTCCCGTACAGCATGTCCCCAGCCGGCTTAGGCAGTCTTTAAGCTCGTTAATGCAGGCGTCGCTTACTACGTCTTCCCGCTTACATTATGAGCGTGCATGGAAGAAACTAATTGCGTTTCATGATTCTCTATGTCTTCCCACTCAACTGCCTGTATCTGTGCCCATGATGTTATTGTTTATTGCACACCTGCATGCCGCTGGCTCTGCTCCAGCTTCTATTGTGTCCACGGTGTCGGCTGTCGCCTATTTCCATAAGATTAATGGTCATGCCGACCCGTCTCATTGCTTTGCTGTCGCTAAAGTTTTAGCTGGTGTTAGGAGTCTTGGTGCGGTTCGTGATGTCCGTCTGCCTGTTACCCTGCCTGTGCTGTCTCGTCTAGTGCATGCATTACCTGCGTTATTCTCGTCCCGCTATAAGTGTCTCATGCTCCGGGCCATGATGGTCCTGGCCTTCAAGGCGTACTTACGCATTGGAGAAATGGTTCCTAGTTCTCGGGGCATGGTACACAATTGTTTAATCTTAGAGGATGTGTTGCTCTCTGGCGACCTGATTACCATTTCTTTCCGACGCTTTAAACATAGTGCTCTTCAAGGTCCTCAATCTTTACAAATTCAGGGTACCTGCTCTCCTGGGTCATCTATCTATGTAGCTGCCTTCCTTCGTGACTTTCTCCGGGCTAGGGGTGCCAAACAGGCCTTGCTGTTTGCTTACCCGGATGGCTCTCCTATGCTCCGGAGGGAATTTGACGTTGCGTTGAAGCAGCTGTTAATCTTCTGTGGCTACCGAACTAGTGCATTTAAGGGCCACAGTTTCCGCATCGGGGCCGCCACGGCTGCCGCGTTGCGGGGCGAGTCTGATGCTCAGATTCGCGCGGCAGGCAGATGGACATCAGATGCTTTCCGGCGATATATTCGCATTGCGTAATGTTTTCATGTCTTTTATACATTTCGCTGTAGTTGTTCCGTTCGTCGTATTGGTGGGGCGATCACATGTGGCTCGGTGACCGGTGGCGTAATTGCCCCACTTCTAGGTGTAGGCTAAATAATTATTCGAAATTTACTATCTGGTTAGTGTAGATTAGGGTTGGTGTGAATGAACGGTGTGATTGGTTAATACATTATAATACTTAATAATGATAAGGTTTTATAACCACAGCAGTAATGCTACTATACGTTGTATGTTGAAATGTGGGCTCTGTCTACCTGAGGGGGAGGTGACGCGTATGAGGCTCTGTCATAAGCCTGGCCTTGGGGAGTAGAGCCCACATTTCTCTTTCTTTTAACAATTTTATAAGCAATAAACGTCATTACTTTGGCCATCTTTCATCGCTACTTTTGACTCGTGTTGGTGCTTGCATAAATGAAAATATGCTGCCACAACAAGGCTGCATATGGATTTTTATGCTGGCAACAACACGAGATGAGTGGTGAATGGCCAGCTTTATTATGGTAATTTATGTTAATCTTGGCACGTGACAAGATAACAGTCACTTCGCCCAGCGTAAGCAGACGGAGTGGGTTTGGAAATTTTGGTTCCCACCCTTCCCTCCCATTAGTATCAGCTTTAGGGAAGCAGGGTAGCGTGTACTTCGTTGGTGGACGAGGGGTTGTTAGCATATCTCAATGCTTTCCCCATTTTCTTAGCTCCGGTGGACACTGTGTTCACGGGGTTTTAATGCCGAGACAGCTCGCTTCTTTTCCACCGACGTTATTACCCTGCTTCATGGTTTAGGGGGCGTAATTGCCCCACTTCTAGGTGTAGGCTAAATAATTATTCGAAATTTACTATCTGATTAGTGTAGATTAGGGTTGGTGTGAATGAACGGTGTGATTGATTAATACATTATAATACTTAATAATGATAAGGTTTTATAACCACAGCAGTAATGCTACTATACGTTGTATGTTGAAATGTGGGCTCTGTCTACCTGAGGGGGAGGTGACGCGTATGAGGCTCTGTCATAAGCCTGGCCTTGGGGAGTAGAGCCCACATTTCTCTTTCTTTTAACAATTTTATAAGCAATAAACGTCATTACTTTGGCCATCTTTCATCGCTACTTTTGACTCGTGTTGGTGCTTGCATAAAACATAATATGATGTAACATAACATAACTTAAAATAAGGCAACATAATAATGTTAAATAACATAAAGTAATATAACACAACATAAAATTAAATTAGGCGAAATAAAATAAAGTAAAATAATATAACAGCAGAACATAACATAACATAATATAATATAACAACATAAAGTGAAATAAAGCAACATAATATAATAAAATAACATAAAATAATATAACACTACATAATAAAATAAAATAACATAATAAAAATTTAAGTAAAATAAAATAACATGAACAAAAATAAATTAATTTAACAAAACAAAATGAAATAAGGCGAAATAAAATAAATTAATATAACAACATAACAGAACATAACATAATGTAATATAACACAACATAAAACGAAATAAGGCGAAATAAACTAAAATAAAATAAAACATAGAACATAACACACAGCAACATAATAAAATAAAATATGTAGCAGAACAGAACATAACATAATATGATGTAACATAACATAACTTAAAATAAGGCAACATAATAATATTAAATAACATAAAGTAATATAACACAACATAAAATTAAATAAGGCGAAATAAAATAAAGTAAAATAATATAACAGCAGAACATAACATAACATAATATAATATAACAACATAAAGTGAAATAAAGCAACATAATATAATAAAATAACATAAAATAATATAACACAACATAATAAAATAAAATAACATAATAAAAATTAAAGTAAAATAAAATAACATGAACAAAAATATATTAATATAACAAAACATAAAATGAAATAAGGCGAAATAAAATAAATTAATATAACAACATAACAGAACATAACATAATATAATATAACACAACATCAAATGAAATAAGTCGAAATAAACTAAAATAACATAAAACATAGAACATAACACACAGCAACATAATAAAATAAAATATGTAGCAGAACAGAACATAACATAATACGGTGTAACATAACATAACTTAAAATAAGGCAACATAATAATATTAAATAACATAAAGTAATATAACACAACATAAAATTACATAAGGCGAAATAAAATAAAATAATATAACAACAGAACATAATATAATATAATATAACAACATCAAGTAAAATAAAGCAACATAATATAATAAAATAACATAAAATAATATAACACAACATAATAACATAAAATAACATAATAAAAATTAAAGTAAAATAAAATAACATGAACAACAATAAATTAATATAACAAAACATAAAATGAAATAAGACGAAATGAAATAAAGTAATACAACATAACAGAACATAACATAATGTAATATAACATAACATAAAGAAACATAATAAAATAACATAAAATATAGAACATAACATACAGCAACATAATAAAATAAAATATGTAGCAGAACAGAACATAACATAACATAATATGATGCAACATAACAAGTTAAAATAAGGCAATATAATAATATTAAATAACATAAAGATTACAAACACGTTATATTTACAAAACAAAAATGTACAGACAAGTTATGTTTACAAAACAAAACTTAGGTTTACCAACACGTTATGTTTACAAAACAAAATATAAATCAGAAAGTTTACAAACACGTTATGTTTATAAAACAAAAACAAAATATTTACAAACAAGTTATGTTTACAAAACAAAACTAAAGTTTACAAACACGATATGTTTACAAAACAAAATACGAAACATATTTTACTAAGTCGGCGTGTCAACTTTGAACCATTTCACAACTTTTCAGTGTTTCACAGCGATGACTTTGTCAATTTCACGTAGTTTTAGTGTTTACATGCTATCACTTTGTCAAGTTGTTTCGTATTTTACTTAGTCGGTGTGCTAACCTCGTTCCGTTTCGTAACGTTTCACCGTACATTGCGTTAGACAGGTGGTGTTTTCCCAAATTTAACTAAGTTATTCTTGTAACTTGTAGTAAAATGGAATATGTTTCTGTTTCGACGTGATAAACTTGTCGAGTTTTCATATTTTACTAAGTCGGCGTGCCAACTTTGTACCATTTCACAACTTTTCAGCGTTTCACCGCTATGACTTTGTCACTTTGACCTAGTTTAGTGTTTATATGCGATAACTTTGTCAAGTTTTTTCATATTTACTAAATCGGTATGCTAACCTCCTTCCGATTCGTAACTTTTTCACCGTGCATTGCGTTAGACAGGTGGTGTTTCTACAAATTTTACTAAGTTATTCTTGTAACTTGTAGTACAATGATACAACGTTGGTGCACCGGTTTGGTAAATATGAAAAAACTTGACAAAGTTATGGTGTTGAAACAGAAACATATTCCATTTTACTACAAGTTACAAGAATAAGTTAGTTAAATTAGTAAAAACACTACCTGTGTAACACAATGAAACGGTGAAACGTTACAAAATGGAAAGAGGTTAGCAAACCGACTTAGCAGAATATGAGAAACTTGTCAAAGTTATAGCATGTAAACACTAAAAATACGTGAAAATGACAAAGTCATCGCGGTGATGCGTTGACAAATTGTGAAATGGTACAAAAATCGGCACACCGAGTTAGTAAACTATGAAATAACTTGACAAAGTTATTACGTTTAATAGAAAAATATTCCATTTACTACAAATTACAAAACTAACTTAGTTACATTTGTTAAAACACCACATGTCTAAAGCAATGACACGGTGAAACGTTATGAAATGCTATGTAGATAGCACACTGACTCAGGCAAATAAGAAAACTTGTCAAGGTTATCGCGATGAAACTTTAAATGGAACCAGTTTTAACGTTATGACTATGGTCGAAGGTCTAATTTTACAAGAAATTGTGTTATGGTGCTGGTCTGCCCCACCATTTTTACGGAAGTTGTGTTTTGCACGTGGTAGGAAACGTAATTTTAGCGGAAGTTATGGTGTGCGCATGACATAAAACTGTCCTAGCCTGGTGTGTATAAGTGCAAATGTCCTGTTTTATTTTAGGAGACTTAGAAAATTATTTCCTTCGTTTCACCGCCATCACTTTGTCAATTTTACGTGTTCTTAGTGTTTTCATCCCATAACTTTGTCAATATTTTCATATTTTACTAACTCCATGTACCAACTTTGTACCATTTCACAACTTTTTCAGCGGTTCACCGCCATCACTTTGTCAATTTTACGTATTTTTAGTGTTTACATGCCATAACTTTGTCATGTTTTTCATATTTTACTAACTCCATGTGCCAACTTTGTATCATTTCGCAACTTTTTCAGCATTTCACCGCCATCACTCTGTCAATTTTACGTGTTTTTAGTGTTTACATGCCATAACTTAGTCATGTTTTTCATATTTTACTATATTGCAACATTGTTGGATGAAAAAAACAGCAGAGTCATAGAGTACAATATTAAATTACGTGATCGATTAGCCGAATACGTATGCGGCAGATAACACACATACGCACATACCCACATACGCACATACGAACATACGCACATACGCACATACACACATACGAACATACTCACATACGCACATACGCACATACGCACATACGCACATACGCACATACGCACATGCGCACATACACACATACGAACATACGGCCATACGCACACATACACACATACGCACATACGCGCATATGCACACACACACACACATACGAACATACGCATATACGCACATACGTACATACGCACATACGCATACACACATACATACGAACATACGAACATACGCACATACCCACATACACACACACACACACACACACACACACAGTTGACGGGTATAATATTAAGTCACGTGATCGATTAGCCGAATACGTATCCGGCAGGTGACTCCACCTGTTCTTTCACCAAGTTTATAATTCGTCACCTATCCGCGAGGGGACGCTACATAACCCCTAACGCCATTTTGACGTAATTAAAAAAATAAGACACACGAATTTGGATAGTATTAGTTTTTGAACTATCCGTAAGGGGGCGACACTAATGCACGACCTATCCGCCAGGAGGCGCCACTTTAAATAATAAGACGCACGACTTTGTGTAGGTTTAGTTTGTGGCTTGTCCACCAGGCGGCTCCACTAGTGCACGATCTATCCGCCTGCTGGCGCCACTAGTACACGACCTATCCGCCAGGTGGCGACACTTGACCGGAGGAATTCCTGCGGAGGAATTCCTCCGCGGCGCGGCAACCGTACGAGATAACCACATACTATACTACTACCGGCTGATGCTTGATGGGCCTCGAAAGATTCGAGTTTCAAGTTACTACCAGCAAGCAAGAACAGCTGATGAACATATGTCGTCCGCTTGAGATGGTGGTCTGGGGCTAAGCCGTAAGTACAAATACTTACGCCGCTCGAATACCACGATGCGTTCGTCGCTCGGGGCGCCACCTTGCATAGTAAACCTATATTTTTGTTTGGTAAAATGGCGGAAATGAAGGTCAGTGAAGGTCAAATGCTAAATGCTTCATGAAATTGTAAACCCTAACCACTCACTTATATCATGGTGTAAATATATCCATTCTAGATGGTAAAGTTCACATGATATAACGAAATTAGTTTTGTGGGTCACCATCTTGAAAAACGGCGAATGTGAAAGTCGGTCAAGGTCAAAAAGTAAAATATTTAAAACAGCTACCCCAATATACGTATGTATTGAAAAAGTGTCCGTATAGCGTCCCTCTAAATATCTCGTTTTAAAGTTACATAAACTATTCGATTTTACAGCCGCCATTTTATTAAATGGCAGTTGTGAAGGTCAAATTAAGGTCATACGTGAAATGTTTGATAACTTTAAAATCGCTATCCAGTTACCCATACATTGATGCCAAAATAACGACTCTAAGTGCCATATTTTATAAGATATAGGAACATTAGTTAATATGGCCGCCATCTTTAAAAATGGCGGATATGGATGTCGAATAAGTCAAAATGCACCTTATTTGAAATTAAAAGACCAGAAAATATATAT
>OZ024854.1:60329837-60577337 GCA_964017155.1 Oasisia sp. SBJ-2009
TACACAGTTTTCCACAGAGTTTGCGAAAATGTTGTCCAAAAGAGTTGAGTCTGCGAGTACAGTTTGTACAGTTTTGGAAAAATATGTTCATTTTTGTTTTCTTCATTATAAACTTATGTCACCAATAAAGACGATAATGTATTATTCATAAATCAAATAGGCATTTCTTAGGAACATATGCACACACGCACACGCACACGCACACGCCCACGCACACGCACACACCCACACACACACACACACACACACACACACACACACACACACACACACACACACACACACACACACACACTGTCTGAGTGTCTCTGTGTGGGAGTGTTTGTATGTGTGTGTGTATATGGTTGTGCTATTACGTTGGGTGGGGTCAACCTTACGTATGGTAGAGGAAAAAACAGAGAGAGAGAGAGAGAGAGAAAAGAAAAAATTAAGAATTTTCTGAGAACTATATAGGCACGGACTGGTTCTGATTAAATGATTACGGGACATCGGCGAGATCGGCCTTTATCCCTACTACCAAGGTCTTCTTGTTTATGTAAACAACGGCGAACGTACTTGAAATGTATTCCAATTTGTTTGCTGTTTTAAATTAAATGTCAGTGCATGGTCGCCCACGCAAAATGTGCCACTGTAAAGAAGAGCGACAGCAACCGTGCATAAAGGTGTACCTTGGAAAGATGGTGTATTAAATGTTGTTGGTGGAAATGAAATAAACGGCCGGCAAGACAACTACGACGTTCGTCAACTGAAACACGTGGCCAAGTGTCTTTTTGACAGGCTAGTCAATCCTGTTTATTTAACTTCAACGATTAACACATAGTTTAGTCGTATGACAATAAAGATTGTGTTGTGTCCACAACAATTAATGTTTTACCTGTAACCGCGGTTTGTTTTACTTGTTGACCAATGACCAATATTCACCTATAGGTACTTAGATATACCACTTCGCCGATGCATTTTCTGCGAGTTTATTTTCAAAACGTTGTCAGTGCGACCGAAGTATCCCGCCGAAACTACCAACCTTTACCGGCTACCCGAAGTGGCAGTGTGGCCGAAGCTTCCTAAATGCAAAAACGAAAAACGAATTCGTTTTTCATTTTTCTTACTTCACTTCTGAAAACGAAAAAGGAATTCGCTTGTCGTTCGCAAGTTTGAAAACGAATAACGATTTCGTTATTCGTTTTTGGTTCGCAAATTTAAAAACGAAAAAGGAAAAAACGGTATATACACGGACCGAGATAGCATATCGCTCAAGCTATTCACGTCAGCACTCGAAAGCATATTCCGACGACTGACTTAGGAAACCAGAGGCACGAAGATTGACGGCGAATATCTTTGTCATCTTCGCTTCGCCGACGACACATTTATATGCCCTAATATACCAAGTGAGCTACAACAAATGCTACATGAATTGGCCGATGAAAGATAAAATCAGGGTCTGAAGATGAACAAGTCGATGACAAAGGTGATGATGGAACACGACACACCAATATATGTGACCTGCCATGCCAAAAGGAGACGCTTCTGGCTGGAGCTTATAACGATATACGAGCCAAAACATTATGACACTCATTTTTTTTCAAAAATGACTTTCCAGCGGCAATCGTTCCCAAATAGTATCATCTAACATATGTTAGTTGTCTAAATGTCATGACTAATGTTTAAATGTGTTTATCTGGGTGTGTTTTGAAATGTATCAAACGTCGTTTAATGAGTGCGATTGTTTTAGACATGAAAAATTACCCACTTTCTCTTCAAGAATAATCCAAGTAAATTGTCTCCGATGGCACTATGTTTGGTACCCCCGGAAAGCTGGATTTATATTCTAAACACTGACAGCATTTTCTTTAAAGGCTTTCCATAAATTTGCATCGCACCTCGTGACCAAACATCAGCTCTCTGATTGGCCAGCTGTCATTTACGGCACGTCAGATCAACTTCCGGTCTTTTTTACGCGCATTTTCCCTTGACAATTCACTGTTATAACGAACGATTTAACGATTTCAGTATTATTATATGAATTTATGCAAGGAGAACATTGTCTTTTATCTTCTAAATGAAACTGCTCCCTGTGGCCTCAGCGATTCGAGTCTTAGATATGTAGCAATCGATTATTTCATGCATGATTGTGACGGGGTATTTTTGGCAGTTTAGTTTTACCGTCTAGCACATCGCCAAAATTCGGCAGTGGTAACTAATTTCTCTCACCACTAAAGATACAGTACGTAAAATATTCTAATATAAATATTATTTTAATAATAATGTAATGAGTGTGTAATGTATTGACTGGTTTGTCTGCCTTATGAAAACGCACTGCGTAAAACTTTCAAATACGCCGACTGCTATTATGTCCTATGTTTGCATATGACCTGTCACTCTCGTCTCAGACTCGATGTGATGATCATGCCTGCCTATAAAGTGTTGTATTGGTGCTGATCATACTAAATTTTAAATATAGGTTTTGGGTTTCAAGCATAGATATACACTATCATAATTATTGTGTATTGAAACTGGTCCATCTGGAGCAAAACGTGTCTGCAAGAAGTGAAATCTTCACAAATAGAGGAGTGAAAACTTTAAAGCCGTTTTCATCAGATTAGTACAATTTTTTTTATTTTCGATCTTCAAATAGGTGTATCTCTGGAAATAATGTGACTATAAATAAAATTGAGTTATCATTATTTCCGTCTGAATCTGCTCTATCCAAATATACAATAAAACGCCCTACCATTATTTTCGAGGAGCGTCGTCACATATGTCAACAACAGTCTGATCGAGAACGTTAATTGCTAAAACTACATGGTATAGAGGCACTGCACCAGAGACAAAAACCAATACAAGGAGCTTCAAAGACGAATTACTGCCGGATAAACAGCATTCGCCAAACACCGCGACATCTTCAAGGGTAACATTAGGACATGTTTGAAGACTAGTGATTAATTTTTTCTTTCAGCAGTACGATTTTTTTGAGCTTGTGTACTTAAAATTGCTAATGGTGTATATGTCTGTTTCATCTCATCGTTTGATTTACCACAATAGCGCGATTGTTTTTCATATGCTTAGTTTAAGCTGACATGTCATGTGCAACCATCGTAAACTCCATTATAGTATAGCTTGAATCGGGCTCGTCGGTTCATGGCACTCGACGTCGTGCGTTGCGTTTTTAATTATAGAAATATACAGTAACGAATATATTTATACAATAAATGGTAATATCGCTTTGACCACCACAATAAGTTTGATATATATATATATATGTATATATATATATATATATATATATTTCATGCTTCATTGTCATTTGTCTTCCTCTCACTTTTCTCTTACTACGTTCTCTGTCAGCAGACTCCAGTTCCTTCTATCTATTATTTTATCCCATTCTTCTCCTACTCTTTCTATGTAAATTTTAATGCAATCCCCATCGCAATTCCGGGTCTTCTTCGCCTTCATTTCCCCTCCAATTTCTGGGCACCTGCTGTCTATGCAAATGTTGTATCTACCATTTTGTTCTACATGACCAGCCCATGTACTCCCCAACAATTTCTTATTGTAGACTGAATGTTCTCGAAACCCCAGTAGCAAGATGTGATTTGACCCAGACCCGTCTCGAATTCTGGGTAGTAACTACTTTTTTGCTATTGTATCCCTTGTTACAGTAATTCCACCAGATATGTTCGTCTGGCACAGGCCTTCGTGGGCGCTAGAGCGTATTGTGTAATCCGCCTTCCGTACGCCAGCATCTTTTCTTTATAGAACCCACATCGACGCAAATGGACACACATGCTAACATATCGACGCAAATGAGCACAACTTACACACCGTCCACCGACTTCAATGCGGTACCACTTATCGTTGCTGGACTTAGTGGAATAGTCGTCTTAGTCCTTGTTGCTACTGGGTGCGTTTTAGTACAGAGCATGTTTTTAAGAGGATCGTATAAGTAGAATACACATGTAGATGGTTTTTAACTGTATTTTGTAAGTATTACTAATTACTGCATTTCCATGATTATATTGCATTAATACACCAACGACATGCTATATTGAGATCTTCCTTGACCAATCGGTTTCTGCTGTACCAACTGATGACGTGTTAGAACACACAACATTGCTTGATTACTTCCGTATGTCCTATAGATGTATATCTTGAGAAATATTTTCTCCATGTATTTTGAAAATGATAAACATCTACCATATAGTTCCAGCGACTAATACTAATAATGATAACACATAATATTGACATCATCAGATGAGGGCAGCTGTACCGTTTACGGGTGTGTGTGTATATATATATATATATTGTTAATAGCTAAGCGTTATAATGATAAATATTTGTATACAGGTTAAATAATAATAATAAATAGTTATGATAGGATGTAAAGAATGATAACATGTCATATGTCTCAATTATTTGAAGTATAATATATTTACAGATTGGTTTATGCAGTTGCAAAAAGCATGAAGGGAGACAAGGAGGAGGTAATTGAAAAGGAACCGTTGCTTCTCCAGCCTCCTGCTCCTGCTCCTCCTCCTCCGGAAGAGAACTGGAATTTCCCTTCTATTTTATCGTGGTTTGACGATAGTGACTAGAGGTACCAGTGAATGCAAATCAAGACGGTCGCACGTTTATACGTGAATATTAAATGTGTCACATTATTCAACTAAATATGTGAAAATATGTTTAATTATGACACCAAGTGGAGTATGTGATCTGTCCCTGGAGTATGTGATCTGTCCCAGCTGGCAACGGAAACAATCGTAAGAAACTGAGGCAGCTACCGTTGTCGTGTGAACGAGTTTGAGACCACTGCAAAAATAAACCTTTGGGGTAGGAGATCCAGTAGATATCGCTGACACGTGATATGCAAATGTGCTGGAGACATCACCTTAATCTTAGTAGAGAAAGAGACACTTTATTTGACATGTATAAGAACAAAACTAAAGCATATTATTGTTAAATTGTTAGCGTGTTGCATTGCATGGATGTCACTTGGCTTGGCCTTCCAGTGACGCCATCATCATTTAAAATAACCATCATTACTATATATATATATATATATATATATATATATATATATATATATATATATGTATATATATATATATATATATATATATATATATATATGTATATACATATATATATATAGTAATGACGGTTATTTTAAATGATGATGGCGTCACTACATATATATATATATATATATATATATATATATATATATATATATACTCACACACACACACACACACACACACACACTCACACACACACACACACACACACACACACACACACACACACACACACACACACACTTGTAGTCTTACAACAAAATACAACAAAGGAATTGTCAAAATCAAATTAAATCAATTGTGAGATATTACCAAGTATGTACTATTAAAAACGAATAAATAAAGTGACCAGTGTGTTACTGTTGCTGGTGATACATGTCAACGATTCGAGAAGAAATTTGAACCACTTAGACATAAATGAGTGAAAGTCTGTAAGAAATGCAAGAAAGCACGGATGAGCATGGATGAATCCAGACAAGATTTGACTTATCTTACGCGACATATAAGAATGAAATTAAACACTATGGCAAGTAGCAACTTAACTGCATTCATGACATGTAGGATTTAAACATATCACTTGACGATGGTAAGTATCTAAGTAGAAAACACGTAACATTTGTTACAATTTCGACCTGTTATTAAACTTTCTTATTTGTTCATCTATTTTGTTCCATAATCTTGTAAAATTGTATTTAGCTAATTTCAAAGAAAAGTTAGTCCTGGGTTTCTCTTGAACAAAAAGCTTGGATTGTGTGGTTATTCTTTTATCTGTATCAATATTCTTTTGAATTACATATTTATTAAATGTAGTTTAAATACATCTAAGATTTTCAATTTGTGTATACTTAAATAAGAAATCTATATCTTTCTTATTCATTATTCTTAAGCCCCCTTTTCAAATTTCTAGGAAGTTCATATTTGTTGTATTTGCCAATCTGGTTAATAACTTCATTGTATATTTTATCACTACTTTTTACTTCATCGTTGCTATTATTAGAACTATTATTACAATTTTTATAAAATTATTTTTACATTCAAACCGCTTGTTTGCATACAATCAAATTACATTAACGGGCGATTTTATTACATAATCGGTTGTAACACCATCGATTAAACTGTTGTGGTTCGCCATAACCGCTAGTTATTGCTCACCTATTGCACGAGCAGGCACGGCAACAAAATTGTCAACATTATACTAATTAAATACCTAGAAGTACAATCGTTATGGACAATTATAGACAGCACTACAACATTTGCAACAAAAACATAGTTACGTCATCAAATCGATGACAATTCGCTTAATTGTGGATTAATTTCAAAAACAAAAAGGCGTAGAGAAAGCACGATTCACCAGCTATACGATTCTCGCAGCGAATGACGACCTTGACCGTTAAGAGGTCGCAGAAATTCAGGTTGAAATAAAGCACTACCCAGGTGATTTAACAAGATTTAACAAGATTGCCACCTAGAGAATCAACTCAAGATGGCAGGTGGACAAGGAAGCCCTTTGGCTTATCGAGAGTCCAACCTATCTATCTAAATGTACCCCGCCCTTCTTAGGTACATGTCAATTTTATTTTTGAACGTATTAACACTACTAGCACTTACACAATCAGCCGATAATCTGTTCCATTCATTTACTGTTCTTTGTGAAAATGAAAATTTTCTAATATCTAATCTACACTGCTTCTTTGCTAATGTAACTCCATGTCCTCTAGTCCTTCTCTCTTCCTTAACTGAGAAAAAAATATTTCTGTCAATATTTTCATACCCATTCAATATTTTAAAAACTTCTATCTGATCTCCTCGCAGTCTCCTGGTTTCTAGAGTTGTTAATCCGCATTCTTTTAGACGCATTTCATAACTAATATTCCTGAGTTTTTGTATCATTTTGGTTGCTCTTCTTTGTACTCTTTCTATTATATCAATGTCCTTCTTGCGATATGGCCTCCATGCCTGTATGCAATATTCTAAATGAGGCCTAACTATTGTTTTGTACAGTGGTATTATTAGTTCTTTTTCCTTGTACACTATATTTCGCCTAATTAATCCAAGAATTTGGTTTCCCTTCGCTGCTGCAATTGCACACTGTTCCGATACCTTCATATCAGCACTAATAGTTAACCCTAAGTCTTTCTCCTTTATGGTAGTATTTAGTACAGTATCACCCATTGTATATTGTGCATCTTCATTCCCATGTCCTGTGTGGAGGCACTTACACTTCCCATAATTAAACAGCATTTGCCACTTCTCAGACCATTCGGTCAACTTATTTAGATCATCTTGTAATTGCTGTCTATCTGTATCACTTTTTATTTTTCTGAACACTTTTGTATCATCCGCAAACTTCAACACCTTGCTTGTTATATCATCATCCAAATCATTGATATATATTAAGAACAAAATAGGTCCCAATACTGATCCCTGCGGTACTCCACTCAAAACTGATTTCCAGTTTGAAACCTCCCCATCAACTACTACTCTTTGTCTTCTATCAATAAGCCATTTTTCTATCCAGTTAATCATAACATTGCCTATGCCATGGGCCTTCAGTTTAAGTAGTAATCTTTGATGTGGCACTTTGTCAAAAGCTTTTTTAAAATCTAAGTATATTATATCTACTGGTGATCCCTCATCTACCCACTTTGTGACATCTTCCAAAAAACATAAGATATTTGTTAAGCATGACCTCGCTTTTAGAAACCCATGTTGAGATGGGTTAATCAAGTTATTTTTAACAAGAAAATCAACCAAGTGATCTTTAATTAGTCTTTCTAATAGTTTACAAATCACCGATGTTAAACTCACTGGTCTATAGTTCTCTGACTTGCTTCTTGATCCTTTTTTAAATAATGGTATGATGTTTGCTTCTTTCCATTCTAACGGAACTACTCCTTCCTCTAATGCCAAATTGAACACTGTTGCAAGTGGTGTGCTAATTTGTTCTACAATTTCCAGTAGTAATTTGGGAGGAATCCCATCCACTCCAGGTGACTTATTATCCTTCATGTCCCTTATTTTCTTAGCTACCATTTTTGGTGTTACAATTAGTTGTCCTAAATAGTCTGACTCTCTCCCTTCGAATTTAGTCTCTGGTACTGGTAATGTACTAATATCTTCCCTGGTAAATACCGAACTAAAGTATTCATTTAGGTTTTCTGCCATTAAGAATCCCTCTGTTATTATGTTTCCATCACTATCTTCTAGAGGTCCGACCTTATCCTGAACTTTCTGTTTACTTCTAACATACGCATAAAAACTCTTGCTGTCATGTTTTATATTAAAAGCTAATTTTTGTTCATAGCTTTTCTTTGAATTTCTAATTTCAGCTGTAGCTTGGTTAAGTGATTCTTTATAAATGGCATAGTCTGGTTCACTTCCATTATGTCTATATGTCTTCCACATCGTTTGCTTGTATTTTATTTTTCTAATGGCTTCTTTTGATAAGTGTTTCTTTTTTGACCGTTTCCCCTGTTTTTTCAAGGGGACACATTTTTCGACAATGCAGTCAATTTCACTCTTTAAGATATTCCAACATTCTTTTGCTGTCTTATTCTCCAGTGTGTTATTCCAGTCTATCTTTGCTAAATATTTCCTCATGTCCTTATATCTTCCTTTGTGAAATTTTTTCCTGTACCGTATTTTTCGATTCTGTTCTTCTTTTACTTTGATGATAAAATATATCTGGTTGTGATCACTACATCCCAGTGGCTCACATATCCTGACATTATCAATAAATTCCTTCTGTGAGCTCAACACTATGTCCAACACGTTCTCACCCCTTGTTGGTTCTAACACATGTTGAATAAGGAAACTGTCTTGTACTAAATTTAAAAACTTTTGATCTTCACTCCCAGTACTCTGTAGAGATTTCCACTGTATACGCCCATGGTTAAAATCCCCCATAATTATACAGTCCCGTTTACTGACTTCCTTTATAGCGTTTTGTATTTTCTCATTCTCTTCTGTGTTTATGTTTGGACTTCGATAAACTAACCCAACAGTTAACGTTGAGTTTCCTGAAACTATGTTACACCAGACAGCTTCTTCACATTCTGCTTCTTTTTCTAATTTTATTTCGTAAGCCTGGATGGATTCTTTAATATATAAAATAACGCCACCTCCCCTTCTCCCTATTCTATCTTTCCTAAACATGACATATCCTGTCATTCCTAATTCGGCATCTGATATGTCGGGGGTGGCCCAAGATTCAGTTATACCTATTATGTGAGGGTCAGTATCTTCTACCATAATGTTTAGTTCATTTCTTTTGTTTACTATGCTCCTTGCATTTAAACAAACACATTTATAACCAAATGTGGTAGAGTTTTCCAGACTGTTCTTTGCCATTTTCTTTGTGCTGTCCTTATCTGTGCCTCCAGTATTTGGCTTCTCTGTGAATCCCCCCTGCGAATCTAGTTTAAATAACTGAAACCTGTTCCACTGTCCATAGATCGAAGCAAGTTCTCGGAAAAAACTGCTGCGCCCTTTTCGCTTAGATGGAGGCCATCTCTCATATACATATCTTCTTTCCCCACAAAGTATCCCCACAAATCTACAAATCCAACTCCTTCTTCTTCGCACATCTGCTCTACTAGAACGTTGATTGCCATCCTCTTGCAGTTTCTATAGGCTACACCCCTTCCTCCCATCACTGGCAAAATTCCTGAGAGAATAATCTGCTCAACTCTTGTCTTCTTCAGCTTCCCTACCAACTGTCTGTATCTTTGCACTATTCCAGTTGTCCCCTCCTTGTCTGCATTGTTCGTCCCTACATGTACTAATATAGATCCTCCCTGGCCATGCCCCAACACGTTCCCTACCCTTTCTGTCAAATTCTCTATCCGAGAGCCCGGAAGACAAACAACAACATCTTCGCCTTTGTTTAAAGTCTTGTCTGTCTTTCTCAAAATTGAGTCGCCCATAAACACCCTTTCTGTTCTCGATGCCCCCTCAATCACTGCCTCAGAGTAGCTCCTCCGTGTTGCATCTAGCTGGTCGTTGACTTTTCTTCCTCCCGCCTTCTCTGTTGTTCCTTTTTTCCCTGCGTCTTTTCGTCCTGTCATCATCCCTGTTATTGACTTCCCTTTCGGCACATTTACTCTCACTTCCTTTCTTCCATTCACCTTTCCTCCGGTCACATGAGGTTCTCTCCTCTCCTGTCCCATTGTCCCCCCCTCATCTACTGTCACTTTCTCCCCTGTCACCTTCCTGCATGCCATGCTTTCTCTTGTTCTTTCTCCATTTGTTTTCCTTGCACTCACCCTCCCTCCTCTCAATCTCCTGTCCTCATCCTTCTTGTGACTGCATTGCTCATTCCGTCCTCTTCCATCCGTCTCTTTGGTTATTTTCATCTCCAGCCCCTTCACAATATCGGTTAGCCTAGCTAACTCTACTGTAAGACATTCAACTTTACAACATCCTGTGCACTGGAAAGTAAAGTCTGCCTCCATTGTTTCTGCCCATGACTTTGTGCATCCGGATAGAGCAAAATCGACAAAGCTGTGACAATAGACACATACTAAGTGCCTCCTTGCCTTCACTTGCCGCTTGCAAGGGGCCATATTATGATATCACAGGAACTCTAAATTTACTCAGTCTGTATACCAATTAGTCTTTAGAAAGACTGTTTAATGTGGACAGTAACTGCAGCTCACTTTGTTATACACAACTGACAAATTTAGTCTTTACTGGTACCGTTCCCTAGCGGACACGTTGGACACTACCAACATAAACAAACTAAGGTTTCTACTAAAAAGCTTGCTTATTTTTTAATAACAATGCTACCTGATCAAAGTATTATCTTATTTATGTAGCTGTTATGTTTGCTACTTTATATGTTACATATTCTATCAAATAATCAGATTTGCTAAATCTTGTAAACAACCTTGTCGAAGGCTAGATTACCCTATTATCACCCACTATGCTAATCTGCTCATAAATACTTTTAACTAACAAACTTTTACTAAAACTTTATGAATAATCTTCACATAAGAATAATACTGTAGCTGTTATGCTGAATACTATATCTGATATATATTTTATCAAATAATAAGTTTTGCCAAATCTTGTTTATAAACTTGTCGAAGGCTAAATTACCCTATTATCACCCACTATATTCTAATCTGCTCAAAAATACTGTTAACTGACAAACCTTTAAGCAAACTATTACCCAATATATGTCTAGTACTGCTTTATGAATAATCTTCACATAAGAATAATACTTATCAGTCACTATTTCCTCTTGTTTTTCAACTTTTATGCACCACCAATTTCAAACATCTGCTCCCGCCAATGCTCCCGCCAAACAGGTGCTCAGTAAACGGTACGCGCTTGCACCAGTACGCGAAAACATGCACGTAAAAACATAGATATAAATAGAGGGATCGCCGACTCGTTACGTCACCCTGCATTTAAGCCTGATGATGTCCCTCGCACTGCAGCGCCCTCACCGGGAGTCGTAGAAAAGTTGTAGGGTCGCGTAATCATGGCGTAAACGTTGTTTGTTTCAAATAGTTTTAATAATGTGATAAAAACATCGTTGCGTAGTGCGATGCCACAGCAATAATCAGAAATCTAGAAGTACATGGATCGGCTATGTGGCATTTCAAATGATTGGAAAAGACAAGGAGACCGATGAATGAAGGAACAAGTTTGTTGTTTACGTTGGTCGGTCCGATGACAGCTTCATTCCTTCAGTCAACCCTGACAAGCATCAACATAATTATTTAATATCTGCACGGCTCATTTTGAACATAGTTCCTTACTGATGAATCCATAACTCTATTAAGATAATAAATACATATTACGGCAAATGCTAGCAAATAAAGTGTTTGAAAGTTGCTTTTGATGAAGTGCTACAGACAGAAAACTTACCTCGTAAAAGACACATGTGAACTTAATAACCGTGCGTCCTATTTAATTGTATGGAAGGATTTTGGCCTTGGCTTTACGGTCGGATCACAACGTGCATCATATATATATATATATATATATATATATATATATATATATATATATATATATATATATATATATATATATATCAATCAATCACATTGATTGATTATTGTACTGTTTCATATAATATTAAATATTGTAATATTATATTTCCATCATTATGCCTATTTCATCAATGTATCATAGTGTGTTAATGCATGAACCAGTAAATTGTGTGTACTTTTAGAGTCCATGTTTGTGTGGAAGCCACAACCTATCTGCTGCAAAGTGACGTGCCATATCATATGTACTTAGCCAGGATTTCTGTTTTGGTCGGTATGGCATATAGTAGTGCCAATTCAACACTCTACCAATTTGGGCGTATAATAAGACACTGTTATATGTAAAGATCCAGTAGATGTGTTCTTAATATACTTGTGTACTCTATTGTACTGTCTTATACTTGTGATATGTACCAGGAATACCAACTCTGCCCCCAAAGAAACCTGGCTTTCCAGCTTCACTTGACAGAGAAATACTGCTGGCAGAAATGTACATAAAATCTAAGGCAGGCCTGTTACATTGGAGATAGTGTCACTAAAATTCAAAATCTAATAAAACACATGCCGATCATTGATTGTGATTTGCAAGTGATGTATGCATGGTGACTTAACATGTCATCAGCATGACAATAAATATTTGCAAACTACAATAGCAAGTAAAAGTGTTCGCTGTACATGTTGCAGCCATGAATAATTCTAATGACAAAGTGACAGTACTTCTATTTGTGTAGCTTCACACAACAGGTTGACAGTAATGAGTAAAACAAAACATCTGAAGTAACATAATCCTTAGTTACTGTTTTAGGAAATATTGATTTGCTACAGTATGAAACTCAACTACACTGTGCAGATATATCATGAAAAAGCTATTGTATGCACATAAAATGAGATGAAATCATTCTGTTTTAGCTATGTATTCTGGAATGAAATCATTAATAATTATTTTTGAATAGCAGTAACTTGTATTTCTGTAATATACTTCTCACAACCAAGGTATCTTTGAAAACGGAACTTGTAAAATCTGATTGACCCATTTCCCATTAACACATTCATTCAGACAGTCTTTCACAAGGCTGTCGGCTTTCATTGTGACTGGTTCTGATATAGATATTTCTCTACAACCTGTATGCAGTTGGCATGGCATCTCAAAAAACCCAAAGGATGTGTATGCATGAGCACAAGCTCCTGTGACTTCACAATGACATCATGAAAATGTGTACATGTATAAAACAGGGATACAACATTGCTTCTGTTGCAAACAGAATCACTATTACACTGCAAAGAGTGATTATCTGAAGACGAAAAATACTTCTAGTCTGTCAATATCAGTTAACTTGTAAATAATTCACGCTCTCCTTTAATAATGTGATTAAATATCAGTACTCATCATTATAACATAATTTCTTCGATCGACACAACACAAAACCATCAACATAATATACAACAGCCTGCTCCTGCTAAACATAAGATTGACCCTGATGAGCTCCTCCATGACCTTAAATATAATGAATGATGATTTATGTATGGTTAATGATACAATCGACAAGTGCAATTAATATGCGTTGACAATGGCGAAACTCTGCCCATGAGTTATTTTGACAAAGATGGGAAGACCTCAAATTTCAAACACTTGTTCAGTGGTGATGCTGTCATTGCGGTGACTCCTTGTGACTTGTACTGCAAATAGAATACATATAATATAAATATAATACTAATATTAAAGTGGTAATATGTAAAAGATATATAGTAACTGTATGTAATGTATACATATCAGCATCCAAGATGTTATAATCAGCTACGAGCAACAAGTAGAAGCACCAGGAAGAGTAAAATATTTGAAGGCCTAATTTTAATTAGTTCCACCTAATATTATAGAATGCTTGTAAACACGCTAAAATATCCGCCTATTCAATGAAGTCTAGCGTAATCACTTTACCTCCAATCATAGTCATAGTGATAGTCAGACATAGAATCCCTCAATCACAAATGACACAATGACATGTCCATGCCATGCCCATGGCCATGGCATGGCCTCGATCATTCATGGAGCCATGGCAAGACGAGAAATTCAGAGAATAAACAATTGGTTTGGCACTGTACCAAAGTACTGTACTATGGCAACACTACATATGTTATATATACTTGCTTAATTGACTAAACTTTGGCTATACAAGTACTGTAGTGCCCAGTATTTCTGATCGAGACCGAGTGATACTAGACACTGAATGATACCTGTAATATCGCTCGTATTGTTTTCGTCTTTTGCATGATTTAATGTATGTCTCCGTTTTAAAACAAAAACTGACAATAAACTATCCATATTATATGATGATTTTCCGATTTAATCTTACCTCAAGTACATCCTGAAGTTCTTAAATTGGTACAGAATCCACTGCCGTGTTGCCACTGTTAGAACAGTGAGCGTCCATGGTTTCGACTTTCTATGACTCCCGGTGAGCCATTCGGAGTCGGCGATCCCTCTATTTATATCTATGCCTGGTAAAAACAAGGTGGCCGCGGATTTCGTTGAAGCCTACCTACTTTACTTACCGTGTAGTCGGAGTGTGCGCAATACAGTTCCGCATCGTTGTTTACTGATTGCCACCATGTATTAAACAATACATGGGGTTATTTATACGATATGCCGCCCTTAGACAAACTGGAGTAAGCATAGCAAAGTGTCATAAGCCGAGTTTGTACGATAGAACGGGGTCGCTTGCGAGTTGCGACATGAGACGCCATCGCATGCGACATGATTGCCTCGTGTAGCCAGTACACCGTATGCGACCGATTGCATCTCAAGCGATGGCATCTCCTAAGTATAGTCCCTGTATCGAGCCACTGATAACAGGCAACGTTAAATGACATCACATTCTATCTTTGGAAGGTCTCGGGCCATGATGACACAGTCAACTGTAAGTTCAGGAGCACAATTTTTTTTATAGAGGAGTAGGGTTTCGAGTGAATGACCTACGTATCACCTTCAAAGTTTACACGCTCACTGCTTTCTTCTAAGAATGTGTCGCTGGTGTCTAACCAGACGAAACCTAGTCGGTCAGTTGTGACAGCTTGGTTACGCCGAAACGTCATCAGTGCTAGGCAGCCAGAGAGCGTACGGACTGAAACTACAGCATTAGACCTCGATGCGTTATTTGTTTTCCGTATACAATTATGATTAAAGATCAATGATAATAGAGTGCTGAGTTAGAGTTGTTGAGCAACTTTTGTATATACATATATGCAACATATATGTAAGACCTACAAGTGCGCACGCGCGCATGTTTCCATTGCGTATACCAAAGAAGATGCATTGTGGGAGAAGGTTGTATTGTGAAATTTAAATGTTAATCATGCCGCCATGGAATTCTTGCAATGTTGTCAACAATATTTATAACCGGAAAACATATCTTGAATTATTTATTATACCTATGCTGTGCAGTATAACTATATATATATATATATATATATATATATATATATATATATATAATTATATATATATAATTATATATATATATATATATATATATATATATACATACATACATACATACATACATACATACATACATACAAACAGTCATACACGCATGCACTCTTTCTCTCACACACACACACGCACGCACGCACGCACGAACGCACACACGCACACACGCACACCAAACACCAAATACACGCTTTAAGTTTAACTGCTGTGTTCTGATTCGTTTTTGTTTCCACGCACTGTACACGCAGCATACTTATTACATAACCACTTGTTGTGTTTCAGTTCAGTGGGCGCTGTACCGCCAGTTGCCGCTCAAGGTCGTCTCGCGCTGCTGGGGGTGGGTGAGTCAGATAGAACTGCCGACGTCACTACGACCGACTCTCATAGGCTTCTACGTCTGGCTGTTCAGATGCCGAATTGACGAGGCAGCCGTTACTAACCTAAAGGTAGGCTGATGACACGTATGTTAATTCATTCGTCTTTAATCGGACTGGTGTTGCTATGGCCGTGTCACATGACCAATGCCACGTGACACAAGAAGCTGGAGAAACAAATCGTCCAGTATGACTCATGTCAGTTTCAGATTAGGTGTAAATATTCGATGCTCATTTGTTTGATATGCAGTGCTTGTGCGTGCGTGTGTGCTTGGTTGCGTGTGTATGCGTGCAATTACATATAGATCACAAACGTTCTTAAAGACTTCTGCTATCCAGTAGGTGTAACACGTATCGGTCTTACGTAAAACGTGTCCAAATGTTGTTACATTGAATCTGGTAAGTCTTGTATCCATTCTGTGTAACGGGTTTTCAATGTTCTTCATGGCGGCTTTTTAATCGCAATGCGCCATCTTTAGTTTTGGAGTATGGCAACGTAGATACTGTGACGTCACGTAAACATTTCCGCAATATACCGATGCCTACTGACATATCTGAACTGTCGATACAGTATTTATGACCAACATAGAATCTCATGTTTCTTTCTGATGGATTCAGAATGTGTTGCGACGATTAACGGTTATTGGCGTAACAGCGCCATTAGCGGGTGTCCTAAACATCAGAACAACAGCGCCCCTAGTGAAACAACGGAACAACGCAAAGCGCCATGTTGTTTTATTCCCAGTTGGAGAACATTCAGCGACTGTGCAGTTTTCGCCGTGGTGTCGGGTTATGTCTCACGCAAAGTAATGCCCACACGCCAGACACACACAATACCACACAACACAGTCCCTATCACAGTGAGTGCGCCGCTTCGCCCATCTTCCGGGGCTACTTCCGGTGTGCGGCTAGTGCGGAGGCAAGAGACGTTGCGAGATGTTATCGACCTAAGTATGATAGACTGATTAGAAACAGCAAGAAATACCGATCTGATTATGGAAGTTAGTCGATAGTTGTCGTGTTACGTGTATTGTAAACCCTATGCCTATATTACAAGAAATGATCCTCATGTCACCAGGGTAATCATTCTAGTGGAGTTACTATCTACAGTAGTTACAATACAAACATTGAAGGGATTCTACTAAGAAAATCGTGCTATTCACTGCATCTAACAACTACACGCATATGGTGCATTTAATTGTCAAATGCCCAATGAATAATATAGTTTATGTAGGTTTGTAATATGTTTCGTATTGGTAGTGTAATTAAGTTATGTATGAATGGGAAATATACTGTTATTTTACTATTTATCAGAGGATGGAGAAAGGTGAAAAACAATATCGTAGGCCTATGAAAAGCATCTCGAATAAACTAGAATGACGATGTGAGTAGGTGTGCCACTTTATTTTTAAAAGATTATCGGAGCAACGTCAGAAAACTCAAGACACATTGGTTCCCTGTCGACTGTCACGAGGCCGCAATACTACCACAACGCGTTTGAATTTTAAAGAATACTCGCACAAATGTAGATCTCACGGCACCTGTCATTAACTCATGACATTTGACTCATGACTTCCTGAAGTTTGGTATGCCAGAAATATTTTCTGTTGTTATCGAGAATGAAAAATCCACTTCGTTAACAGTGTATGTCAATTTTGTTTCAGGAATATCGAAGTCTCAGCGATTTTTTCCGTCGAGAACTGAAACCAGGTGTTCGACCAATTGATGAAGGTTATATACTCGTAAGTAACATAGACAGCGTTATGATAGACCATTCAGTAAAAGTGAACGAAACATAGATTACTTATAAAATCGGATCACGTCTGGGACACCAAATCACACCTACGAATGTAGACAATCGACGCTTTGTTAATGCATACGAAAATACTTTACAATGACAAATTTGTAATAAAACGAATTAAGAAGTCGTTAAAAAACGTTAGACATGTTAAATACCAAATTAATTAATATGCTAAATTTAACCAATTAATAAAATAAATACATAAATACATTAAATGAATTAAACTAATAAAACATCAGCTCACCATAATAAGAAATAATATGAAGAACACTTATATAGCGCCATAAATCTAGATAAAATCCATCCGAGGCGCTGTGAGTTCACATATACGTATACATATAGGTCTATTATATGCAACATATAGTAATAAATTACGTAAAATTAATACTATTAAGTTAGTTAAAGTAAACGACAATACATCAAATAATAAATAAATAAATGATAAATAAGCTGATGAATTTACTGTGATATTATGATAAGGAGATATTTGCTGCAGCTACAGAGAAAGCGCGCTTGCTAATTATGTGCTTAGTCTTACTCTTAGGAATGAGACGTTTTGTTAAATGGATGAAGTTTCTTCCTTCAGACGAGTCCGTGCGACGGCCGCATCCTGCACGTGGGGGAGGTGGTGGACGGCATGCTGGAGCAGGTGAAGGGCGTCACGTACAACCTGAGCGACTTCTTCGGTCCTCCCGGCAGCGACGTCTGCCGCAACCTCGCCCAGCGCCTCCAGGGCGAGCGGTAGGACGAGCCGTCGACGTCACTTCCGGAGGACGAGTACATGCGCGCGCTGATGCACCAGTGCGAGAACCGGCTGTTCTTCTGCACGATCTACCTCGGGCCCGGCGACTACCACCGGTTCCACGCGCCCACCGACTGGACGGTCCACTCACGGCGATACTTTCCCGGTGGGTGTAGGCGGTGTGTGGGCGCAATGGTTTCTAGCACGGGTTATTTAAAAAAAAATTAAAATGTACATGTAGTGGTATAATTTTATTTATTTATTGTAGTTGTTTTTTACATGTTCGTGTGGGTTGTCTTGCATTTATTTATCTACTTGTCTTCGGAAATAACACGGTTGCACTCGTGAAATTTCTTTCTGTTGCTCCTTTTATGTCATACTGTGGTGGTATGTTGTGAATAACATATTACCAATACTCCGAAAATAAATTACGTACTACTTACTACTACTACTACCGCTGTTGCTGCTGCTGCTGCTGCTGCTGCTGCTGCTGCTGCTGCTGCTGCTGCTGCTGCTACTAATACTGCTAGAAATTTAACCTGTGCGCTCTTCCATTTTGCAAGTAAATACTTGATTTCAACAACTTTCTTTTGTGATTTTGGTTGGGAGCTGATAAATTATTATTGCCAGTGCGAATTCGATTTAAGCTTCATGGTGTTCTGCCAAACATGTTTCTTTGAGCAGATCAGATTGTAACATAAACCTATTCCCTATTCAACTCTCCCTTGTTCTCCTGCAGATCCATTTTAAGTAGTAAGCTCTAACATAATAACTAAGGCAGCGGCGCCCTGCCTCATCAACCGTCACGTGCACGTCCGTGTTATAATTCACCTATTTGTTACAGCACAATGCCATTGATATTTGTCATATCGTATTTTCTACAGCTAGTAGTTGTTTGCTAGTACATTATGTATTGCACAACTACGTTATTATCAAGTTACAAAAACATTTCATAGTCCGCACTGATCATTCATAAACAAAATGGACCATTGAGTTCTAGGTTAGTATCGTAGTTCACACCGTGCATGGCTTTTTAAGTCGGGTATAACATGACATAGCGGCTTTACAAAAACCGATTCAGACTTCTGATATTCCATGCTGCCGGTGTACTTGTTTGCACTGACGCATTTCAAAGGGCAAAGTCTACCGTAACATGCATTGCATTACTGAAGTCAGACGAACACGGGTGTCAGATGTCTTGTACTATTACGTAAAACGGTTAATCAACATTCTCAGAAGCTGTAACCAGGTCAAGTGTGTTTGGCAGGACACATGATCGTTTTACGCCAGAATGCATGAACAAACCTAGGGCATGTCACATGTCTCCGTTAACATGGGGTGATACATAACACAGCAGCAGATATGGTAATCGGTATTGACTGGAGTACTTTTATTTTGTACGTGAGTAAAAGTATAAACAGCTCACGTCAGAACAACTTAAGAAATGTAAAAGTACTTTGAAAAACACGTACTCGAATAAAACGTTCAAAAGTACTTGTGGTAAAAGTACAATTCAACTTTAATATGTCAACAGTAAAGCAGGTACACACATCGCGAGCATAAAATAACTGCATTACTTTACACGAATCTTGACCCAATAACGATGACTAACACAAATTAACTACTTTGTAAGCAAATATGATTGCGACCTAACTGGCGAATCTTGGTGACTGCATACTTTGAATATATTTTGACATGGCTGTATGGCCCGCGGCACGGGGATATTGTAACGAAACTATTTCGCGGAAGTAAATGAAAGTAATGAGTAAAATTGTTTTACTTTAAATTGTACCTTTGCTTACCTTACATACTGAAGTATTTGTATATCGTTACATGCCCCTACCATTGATGATATTGTTTAATCCAATGACACATGAGCGTATGTTTTCTTGTTCAAACGCATGTGGTGCTGTCATAGAATCGCATAGACAATAATTGTGACGTTACGTGTTTAGGTAACTTGTTCAGCGTGAATCCGTCCATTGCAAAACGCCTACGCGGCCTCTTCAGCATGAACGAGAGAGCCGTGTACTTCGGCAAGTGGCGCCACGGCTTCTTCTCATTCGCCGCAGTCGGCGCCACTAACGTTGGCTCTATCAACGTTTACTGCGACCAGGTATGCATTATTCACAGAATAACCTACTGAACATAATTCGCATTGATTAGCATAGAACCAAGATGACAGTTATCTACGGGCATAAGGTCATGGGAACAGCAAGAAAAGCTGAAATATTTCGTATTTTGACCAACTTTATAGATTTCCATTTGCACGTAGATACATTATTTCTTGATGTGATGATAGAGCCATCATTCCTGACTATACTGTTAACAATAAATTAATATGTTTGCAAATATCTCAATACATATATATATATATATATACATATATATATATATGTATATATGTATATATATATATATATATATATATATATATATATATATATATATATGTATATATATATATATATATATATATATATATATATAGACACAATGTGTATATATATGTGTATACATAGATATTATTATAAGATATCTCTCCATATATATATATATATATATATACATAATTATATATATATATATATACATATATATGTATATATACTGGTGTACATAGTTATACATACCCCAATTTACGACCTCACCGGTGCTGTTGTCACCAGGACCTCGTCACGAACCGCCGCCACACGCCGAAGACTGACGGCGGCAACTACCACTGCTACGACTTCACGCACATCGACAAGAACAACGACGACGTGCCGCTGGACGACGTCTACGACCGCGACGACGTCCTGCTGCAGAAGGGCAGCGGCGGCGGCGTGAGCATCGAGAAGGGCGAGATGATCGGCGACTTCAACTTCGGCTCGACGATCGTGCTCGTCTTCGAGGCGCCGCGCAACTTCTCGTTCAGCTTCCAGCCGGGCGACCGCGTCCAGTACGGCCAGGGCCTCGGCTCCGGACACATCGACTATTGCGACCATATCATGTGATCACGGGCTGCGTCGGTATTTATGTGTGTAGGCATGTGTTATGATATTACGTCGTGGCTTGTGGAAGGCGGAACTGTTTCCGCGCTGTCACATTCCGCACGCGTCTACGCAAGTGATAATTGCGAGTGTCAGACTATGCAGTTGGTATTATTGGGTCTCCGTTGGCACGCGGTCACGTGCCATCGCAGTAGCTTGACAGGGATGTCCTGTGAGCTGGTCGAGCCTAATCACACGCTTGTTAACTAACGTGTGGTCGCATGAGTTCTCAAAGTCCCCCAAAACGTATGTCGTTTGTATACAGGTTTGCGTAAGTTTCGTTGTGCCAATTAAAAATCAATTGGATAGTGCCACCTAGTGAATAGAACAAGTACTAGTACACATTGGCCCGATTGCGGAGATCAGACATGGCAGCGCGTGATCTCGGCAACCATGTTTTCTGTTAAATTAGCGGTTATTAGCTGACGTTTTCTAAGCCGTTTTTTTTTATCGCTCGATATCTCAAATGGCAAAATGTACTGGAGGAGTTTGGTGATAGTCTTAGCTGGTGCAAAAATGCGGCCGCCGGACTTTGTGAACTCATGCGAACACCGCTGACCAGCTGGATGGTGGTCCAGGGAATGTGATCTTAGGTGACGATATGTGATTATGAAGGTTCGAGGGTAGGTGACTGCAGCACACATGACGTGTAATCGGCTGCACTTCTGATGCCGTGTTTATGCAGTGACAAAATTCAGGGTGTACTGTTGTTCGACCAAAGGTATATGTCCTGTTTGAAATTGTGTGTGAATTGTAAAACGATTGATTGACACCAGTATAAAATATATGTGTGTTCACTTTGGCTGACAACAGCTGCATTCGATTATTGCATAGATACATATCACGTACGGTTATTTGGAGACCAGAAAGTTTTTATTTACATGTTATTTACTGCATGCAAGTTCAGCGTGTTCAGTGACTACGTTATTGTGTTTGGCTACATTCAGCTGATGGCGCTAATCGTGACGATTGCTTCCGGCTTGATTATCATTTTATTTATGATATTTTATTTTGTGAAACTCTTCGAAACCGATAGCTTTAAGCGCCATGTTTTATGTAGAATGCTTTTATATGGAATATATATATATATATATATATATATATATATATATATATATATATATATATATATATATATATATATATATATATATATAATAATAATAATATAATAATACAGTTTTTATATAGCGCTAATTCCCGCATGGCGGATCGATGCGCTGCACAAGAAAAATACTAAAATTAATGTATATTAATAAATAAAAATGTAAATTATATAAATTAATATAAATCATACTAACTCGCAAATCTTTGTATGTAAATTATATAAATAAATTATATTAAACACTGCTTTTAAGATGTATAGTACTAAAACATGGTATGCAAATTATATATATATATATTAATATAAAATTAAAACCCTTTCTAAAACTCTGTACGTAAACATACATATAAATCTATAAATTAATCTAAAACATAAACACTAATTAAAATAGTATTACACTAAAAAGAAATTATAATGCAATGTCCGTCATTTTAAAACAATTTAAATTAATTGAAATGTCTACTAAAAAGATATGTCTTTAAATACTTTCTAAATATGGGTAATGTCCCGGACGCACGAATGTTCACAGGTAGTTCATTCCACAGTCGAGGTGCTGCTGCGCCAAATGCCGAATCACCAACACACTTCTTTGTCATGCCTTGGTGCAGTGTTGGCGCATAGTTCTGGCGTAGGCGTCCGTCACGCTTTCGTGGTTTAACAAGTTCTGCCAGATAAGACGGCGCCAATCCATTCATGCATTTAAAAGTCATTACCAACATTTTGAAGGCGATTCGGCTCTCAACTGGCAGCCAATGCAGCTCCTTCAACACTGGTGTGATGTGGTCATGTTTATTGGTGCGTGTTATTAGCCTTGCTGCATTGTTCTGGACACGCTGTAGCCGAGCTGTCTGTGTTAACGGGATGTTATGCAACAGTGAGTTGCAGTAGTCGAGATGTGACGAGTGCATTGACTGCACTTTTCGCGGCTTCTGTTGTTAGATAGTGCCGTATTGATGACAGTCTGTATAGATGGTAGTTACATGCGGCGCACACAGCAGTCACATGATCTGTCATCGTCAGATGTTGATCCATGTGCACTCCCAGATTCCTTATGCTGTGTGATGGTGAAACCGTATCATCGCCAATTGTCAAGGAGCAACCTCCGTACACCTTGAGATGATGTTTTGAAGTAAAGATCATCATCTTAGTTTTTTCATCGTTTAATTTCAGCATGTGTACCGCCATCCATCGTCTGACTTCCCCAATACAGTCGGTGAGTCGCCTCGCAGTTTCCACTTGGTCGCCGGGTTTAGCGGGATTGTACGACGCATATAATTGAATGTCGTCGGCATATGTATGATATTTTATGCCATGTCTTTTGAATATCCGCTGCATTGGGGTGGTGTAAAGAGTGAACATGACAGGTCCGAGGACCGAGCCCTGTGGCACTCCACTCTGTAGCGGAATAGTCGCGGATGTTTTTGAGTCTATCTGGACACAGTGGGTGCGGTCTTCCAAGTACGTCCGGAACCATGACAACGCCGTTTCACGCACTCCGTACTCGTCGTGCAATAGTGTCAGCAAATGTTCATGGTCAATCGTGTCAAATGCACTTGATAAGTCCAGCATGACAAACAACATTGCATGATTCTTGTCGAGTTCACTAGCAATGTCATGCTGAACACGCAGTAGAGCAGTTTCTGTACTGTGAAGCATCTTATATGCTGATTGGTATTCTTCATGCTTCATATACATATATATATATATATATATATATATATATATATATATATATATATATATATATATATATGTGTGTGTGTAATATATATGTAATATTTTTTTATAATATATATATAAATATATACGGTATATATAATACGTAATATATATATATATATACATATATATATATATATGTATATATATATATATATGGTATATATAATATATATATATATATATATATATATATATATATATATATATATATATATATATATATATATATATATAGTCTGACGAAAATAGAGGAGTCTGGATACAAGACAAGATGTCTGAAAATACTCTTCTACCAGCTGTGTGCTTGCTACATGATGACCAGGGTAGCGTTGCGACTGTGGTCCTAGATTAAATGTTATGCAACTGTACATAAGCAGGAGGCCACGGAATTGTATAATGCATAAATGTCCCGTCATAATTTCAAACCGGACCCTCTCTTATGTTACCCGTGAAGACAGTAGCACGGTAGACACAACTATTCGTATTGCTCGTGTTACTCGGTCTGACGACCAAAGTTTACTCGTCCGATGACTTTAGTAAGCGTTCGCTCTGCTTTATTAACACAACTGCGCAACATCTGCATCATATGCAGACAAAGAATAAGATTTTCGATGTTCTGAAGCACTTGATGGTGGCTACATTATTTAATCGGTTTAATGAACAATTTCACAGCCGCACCGAATCACGTACTTTATTAATAACGACGCTCACCAAATAATGCTCACAGCAGTGTCAACGTCTAAATAATTTAGACTCTGTTTTTATTAATTACTATAAGATTAATGGTAACATTGAAATAGGGTACACTTCCAAAAAATGCAAAATTGGTTGCGTTGAGAAAAAATCTCTGTTTACTACTTTTTACATATTTCACTTATTCAAAAAAGAGCACCGGTTTAAATCAGACTACGAACTGGATGTGTCTGGATTAACCAGTTTTAGAGATCGTTTCATCTCCAAGCAACGGGCTGCATTTAATTCTGGAAATTGTGGTCCTGTAAAATGATGTTTTACAGATTTATGGTTTGGGAGTAATGAAATTCCCCAGTAATATCGATGAACCATTTCCACCAAGCAAGCCTCTGAAGCTGTCCGTGTCTCATATAAAATGTACCTACGTTTTTAATATATGTTACTCATTGTGCAATGCAATCCTTTCTTTGTATCACACTAAATATAAGAATATTCTTCACTCGTTGAATTAAGCATTTCTGGAATAGATGTTCCGTTCACGATTTTATCCATTGCCTTGAACCTACAAGGATGTCGTTCGACAATAATGCAATCACATTATCGCTTAAACTAATACATTATCATGCGAACCATCAAAGCAGTTGTTTACCTATGCATATGTGAATTCAAAATGTGCTATAATCCACTGGATAACACTTGTTCGGGACAGCAACATTAATGTACTGATTTTATCTCTAACTAGGTCATATATACAACATAGTTCTTATGTTGAATGCATTTTAAAGACACCATATCATTTTGAATGCGTTGCTTATTTGTCGTTCTGTAAATGTGAAAGTGGGGTTGTGTCCTATTTTGAATAATCGATTCCTGTTGTTTTCAGGTAACGGCGTACTAGAGGTCCAATAAAATGTTATGTATGATGTACATTATGTTATAAAATAGCCATTAGTTGGTCTTTTTGTACGTCGGTGTATTGCTACAACGGCTGTCGCCATCCAATGGTCAGGCTTTATATTGAAATACTAGACATAGTTCGCAGAAACATTCGTTGTACATTATTTTTCTAAGAAGAGTGATTATTCGGAGCATCTTAAGTGTGAAAAGGCGAAATGCACGTGTGTATAATTGTAACTATAAAACCAAATAAAATTGTGTTTTATGTTCAGTATGCTGTATGGAATTTCTTAATGCATGTTGTACAATGTGGATCATGCAAACAGTTATTTGGCCAAGCAGAAAATAATAATGCAATTTTTTATATTACGTGCCCGTTAGACGTAATGGAAGAGAATACAGTTTCCACGTTTCCCACAGGAAAGCAAAATAATAACAGTCTACGCAAACATTTGACGACATAAAAAAGTAACACAGTTGCTATTCTGTATAAAGCTACTGTGGCATAAATAAATCCACCTATTCTTCCACATTAGACGGTCTCTGAACTAACAATTACCAACTGACAACGATTCCATGAACAATTCCACAAGGTAAGCAATGGTACACAATGCAGCATTTAGACAAAGTTAATTATCACATCTCGGTCATATGTGAGACATTCTGGTGAGGTTTCAACAGGGTGTTAAGTGAAGAAATCCCACAATCGGCGCACCTCAGTTAGTCCACAACCAGCACATCTCAGTTGTTTCACTGTCGGCACATCTCAGTTGGTCCACAGTCAGCACATCTCAGTTGGTTCAATGTCAGCACATCTCAGTTGGTCCACAGTCAGCACATCTCAGTTGTTTCACTGTCGGCACATCTCAGTTGGTCCACAGTCAGCACATCTCAGTTGTTTCACTGTCGGCACATCTCAGTTGGTCCACAGTCAACACATCTCAGTTGTTTCACTGTCGGCACATCTCAGTTGGTCCACAGTCAACACATCTCAGTTGTTTCACTGTCGGCACATCTCAGTTGGTCCACAGTCAGCACATCTCAGTTGTTTCCCTGTCGGCACATCTCAGTTGGTCCACAGTCAACACATCTCAGTTGTTTCACTGTCGCCACATCTCAGTTTGTCCACAGTCAGTACATCTCAGTTGTTTCACTGTCGGCACATCTCAGTTGGTCCACAGTCAGCACATCTCAGTTGTTTCACTATCGGCACATCTCAGTTGGTCCACAGTCAGCACATCTCAGTTGTTTCACTGTCGGAACATCTCAGTTGGTCCACAGTCAGTACATCTCAGTTGTTTAATTGTCGGCACATCTCAGTTGGTCCACAGTCAGCACATCTGAGTTGTTTCACTGTCGGCACATCCCAGTTGGTCCACAGTCAGTACATCTCAGTTGGTTCAATGTCAGCACATCTCAGTTGGACCACAGTCAGCACATCTCAGTTGGTTCAATGTCAGCACATCTCAGTTGGTCCACAGTCAGCGCATCACAATTGTTTCACGTTGGGCACATCTCAGTTGGTCCACAGTCAGCACATCTAAGTTGTTTCACTGTCGGCACATCACAGTTGGTCCACAATCAGCATATCTCAGTTGGTCCACAGTCAGCGCATCACAGTTGTTTCACTGTCGGCACATCTCAGTTAGTCCACAGTCAGCACATCTCAGTTGGTCCACAGTCAGCGCATCACAGTTGTTTCAGTGTGGACACATCTCAGTTGGTCCACAGTCAGCACATCTCAGTTGTTTCACTGTCGGCACATCTCAGTTGGTCAACAGTCAGCGAATCACAGTTGTTTCACTGTGGGCACATCTCAGTTAGTCCACAGTCAACACATCTCAGTTGGTCCACAGTCAGCACATCTCAGTTTTTACACTATCGGCATATCTCAGTTGGTCCACAGTCAACACGTCTCAGTTGGTCCACAATCAGCACACCTCAGTTGTTACACTGTCGGCACATCTCAGTTGGTTCTCTATCGGCATATCTCAGTTGGTCCACAGTCAGCACATCTCAGTTGTTTCACTGTCGGCACATCTCAGTTGGTTCTCTATCGGCACATATCAGTTGGTCCACACTCAGCACATCTCAGTTGGTTCTCTATCGGCATATCTCAGTTGGCCAACAGTCGGCACATCACAGTTGTTTCACTGTCGGCACATCTCAGTTGGTCCACAGTCAGCATATCTCAGTTGTTTCACTGTCGGCACATCTCAGTTGTTTCACTCTCGGCACATCTCAGTTTGTCCACGGTCAGCACATCTTAGTTGGTCCACTGTCGGCATATCTCAGTTGATCCACAGTCAGCACATCTCAGTTGTTTAACTGTCGGCACATCTCAGTTGTGTCACTATCGGCACATCTCAGTTGGTCCACAGTCAGCCCATCTCAGTTGTTTCACTCTCGGCACATCTCAGTTGTTTCACTTTCGGCACATCTCAGTTGGTCCACAGTTAGCACATCTCAGTTGGTCCACAGTCAGCGCATCACAGTTGTTTCACTGTCGGCACATCTCAGTTAGTCCACAGTCAGCACATCTGAGTTGGTCCACAGTCAGCGCATCACAGTTGTTTCAGTGTGGGCACATCTCAGTTGGTCCACAGTCAGCACATCTCAGTTGTTTCACTGTCGGCACATCTCAGTTGGTCCACAATCAGCATATCTCAGTTGGTCCACAGTCAGCACATCTCAGTTGTTTCACTGTCGGCACATCTCAGTTGGTCCACAGTCAGCGCATCACAGTTGTTTCACTGTGGGCACATCTCAGTTAGTCCACAGTCAACACATCTCAGTTGGTCCACAGTCAGCACATCTCAGTTGTTACACTGTCTGCCCATCTCAGTTGGTTCTCTATCGGCATATCTCAGTTGGTCCACAGTCAACACGTCTCAGTTGGTCTACAATCAGCACATCTCAGTTGTTACACTGTCGGCACATCTCAGTTGGTTCTCTATCGGCATATCTCAGTTGGTCCACAGTCAGCACATCTCAGTTGTTTCACTGTCGGCACATCTCAGTTGGTTCTCTATCGGCACATATCAGTTGGTCCAAAGTCAGCACATCTCAGTTGGTTCTCTATCGGCATATCTCAGTTGGCCAACAGTCGGCACATCACAGTTGTTTCACTGTCGGCACATCTCAGTTGGTCCACAGTCAGCATATCTCAGTTGTTTCACTGTCGGCACATCTCAGTTGTTTCACTCTCGGCACATCTCAGTTTGTCCACGGTCAGCACATCTTAGTTGGTCCACTGTCGGCATATCTCAGTTGATCCACAGTCAGCACATCTCAGTTGTTTAACTGTCGGCACATCTCAGTTGTGTCACTATCGGCACATCTCAGTTGGTCCACAGTCAGCCCATCTCAGTTGTTTCACTCTCGGCACATCTCAGTTGTTTCACTTTCGGCACATCTCAGTTGGTCCACAGTTAGCACATCTCAGTTGGTCCACAGTCAGCGCATCACAGTTGTTTCACTGTCGGCACATCTCAGTTAGTCCACAGTCAGCACATCTGAGTTGGTCCACAGTCAGCGCATCACAGTTGTTTCAGTGTGGGCACATCTCAGTTGGTCCACAGTCAGCACATCTCAGTTGTTTCACTGTCGGCACATCTCAGTTGGTCCACAATCAGCATATCTCAGTTGGTCCACAGTCAGCACATCTCAGTTGTTTCACTGTCGGCACATCTCAGTTGGTCCACAGTCAGCGCATCACAGTTGTTTCACTGTGGGCACATCTCAGTTAGTCCACAGTCAACACATCTCAGTTGGTCCACAGTCAGCACATCTCAGTTGTTACACTGTCTGCCCATCTCAGTTGATTCTCTATCGGCATATCTCAGTTGGTCCACAGTCAACACGTCTCAGTTGGTCTACAATCAGCACATCTCAGTTGTTACACTGTCGGCACATCTCAGTTGGTTCTCTATCGGCATATCTCAGTTGGTCCACAGTCAGCACATCTCAGTTGTTTCACTGTCGGCACATCTCAGTTGGTTCTCTATCGGCACATATCAGTTGGTCCAAAGTCAGCACATCTCAGTTGGTTCTCTATCGGCATATCTGAGTTGGTCAACAGTCAGCACACCACAGTTGTTTCACTATCGGCACATCTCAGTTGGTCCACAGTCAGCATATCTCAGTTTTTTCACTGTCGGCACATCTCAGTTGTTTCACTCTCGGCACATCTCAGTTTGTCCACGGTCAGCACATCTTAGTTGGTCCACTGTCGGCATATCTCAGTTGATCCACAGTCAGCACATCTCAGTTGTTTAACTGTCGGCACATCTCAGTTGTGTCACTATCGGCACATCTCAGTTGGTCCACAGTCAGCACATCTCAGTTGTTTGACTCTCGGCACATCTCAGTTAGTCCACAATCAGCACATCTCAGTTGGTACACAGTTAGCACATCTCAGTTGTTTCACTGTCGGCACATCTCAGTTGGTCCACAATCAGCACATCTCAGTTTGTCCACTGTCAGCACATCTCGGTTGGTCCACAGTCAGTACATCTCAGTTGGTTCAATGTCAGCACATCTCAATTGGACCACAGTCAGCACATCTCAGTTGGTTCACTGTCGGCACATCTCAGTTGGTTCACAGTCAGTACATCTCAGTTGGTTCAATGTCAGCACATCTTAGTTGGTCCACAGTCAGCACATCTCAGTTGGTCCACAGTCAGCACATCTAAGTTGTTTCACTGTCGGCACATCTCAGTTGGTCCACAATCAGCATATCTCAGTTGGTCCACAGTCAGCACATCTGAGTTGTTTCACTTTCGGCACATCTCAGTTGGTCCACAGTTAGCACATCTCAGTTGGTCCACAGTCAGCGCATCACAGTTGTTTCACTGTGGGCACATCTCAGTTGGTCCACAATCAGCATATCTCAGTTGGTCCACAGTCAGCACATCTCAGTTGTTTCACTGTCGGCACATCTCAGTTGGTCCACAGTCAGCGCATCACAGTTGTTTCACTGTGGGCACATCTCAGTTAGTCCACAGTCAACACATCTCAGTTGGTCCACAGTCAGCACATCTCAGTTGTTACACTGTCTGCACATCTCAGTTGGTTCTCTATCGGCATATCTCAGTTGGTCCACAGTCAACACGTCTCAGTTGGTCTACAATCAGCACATCTCAGTTGTTACACTGTCGGCACATCTCAGTTGGTTCTCTATCGGCATATCTCAGTTGGTCCACAGTCAGCACATCTCAGTTGTTTCACTGTCGGCTCATCTCAGTTGGTTCTCTATCGGCACATATCAGTTGGTCCACAGTCAGCACATCTCAGTTGGTTCTCTATCGGCATATCTCAGTTGGTCAACAGTCAGCACACCACAGTTGTTTCACTATCGGCACATCTCAGTTGGTCCACAGTCAGCATATCTCAGTTGTTTCACTGTCGGCACATCTCAGTTGTTTCACTCTCGGCACATCTCAGTTTGTCCACGGTCAGCACATCTTAGTTGGTCCACTGTCGGCATATCTCAGTTGATCCACAGTCAGCACATCTCAGTTGTTTGACTCTCGGCACATCTCGGTTAGTCCACAATCAGCACATCTCAGTTGGTCCACAGTCAGCACATCTCAGTTGTTTCACTGTCGGCACATCTCAGTTGGTCCACAATCAGCACATCTCAGTTTGTCCACTGTCAGCACATCTCGGTTGGTCCACAGTCAGTACATCTCAGTTTGTTCAATGTCAGCACATCTCAACAGGACCACAGTCAGCACATCTCAGTTGGTTCACTGTCGGCACATCTCAGTTGGTTCACAGTCAGTACATCTCAGTTGGTTCAATGTCAGCACATCTTAGTTGGTCCACAGTCAGCACATCTCAGTTGGTCCACAGTCTGCACATCTAAGTTGTTTCACTGTCGGCACATCTCAGTTGGTCCACAATCAGCATATCTCAGTTGGTCCACAGTCAGCACATCTGAGTTGTTTCACTTTCGGCACATCTCAGATGGTCCACAGTTAGCACATCTCAGTTGGTCCACAGTCAGCGCATCACAGTTGTTTCACTGTGGGCACATATCAGTTAGTCCACAGTCAGTACATCTCAGTTGGTTCAATGTCAGCACATCTCAGTTGGACCACAGTCAGCACATCTCAGTTGGTTCAATGTCAGCACATCTCAGTTGGTCCACAGTCAGCGCATCACAATTGTTTCACGTTGGGCACATCTCAGTTGGTCCACAGTCAGCACATCTAAGTTGTTTCACTGTCGGCACATCTCAGTTGGTCCACAATCAGCATATCTCAGTTGGTCCACAGTCAGCGCATCACAGTTGTTTCACTGTCGGCACATCTCAGTTAGTCCACAGTCAGCACATCTGAGTTGGTCCACAGTCAGCGCATCACAGTTGTTTCAGTGTGGACACATCTCAGTTGGTCCACAGTCAGCACATCTCAGTTGTTTCACTGTCGGCACATCTCAGTTGGTCCACAATCAGCATATCTCAGTTGGTCCACAGTCAGCACATCTCAGTTGTTTCACTGTCGGCACATCTCAGTTGGTCAACAGTCAGCGCATCACAGTTGTTTCACTGTGGGCACATCTCAGTTAGTCCACAGTCAACACGTCTCAGTTGGTCCACAGTCAGCACATCTCAGTTGTTACACTGTCGGCACATCTCAGTTGGTTCTCTATCGGCATATCTCAGTTGGTCCACAGTCAACACGTCTCAGTTGGTCCACAATCAGCACACCTCAGTTGTTACACTGTCGGCACATCTCAGTTTGTTCTCTATCGGCATATCTCAGTTGGTCCACAGTCAGCACATCTCAGTTGTTTCACTGTCGGCACATCTCAGTTGGTTCTCTATCGCCACATATCAGTTGGTCCACAGTCAGCACATCTCAGTTGGTTCTCTATCGGCATATCTCAGTTGGTCAACAGTCGGCACATCACAGTTGTTTCTGTGTCGGCACATCTCAGTTGGTCCACAGTCAGCATATCTCAGTTGTTTCACTGTCGGCACATCTCAGTTGTTTCACTCTCGGCACATCTCAGTTTGTCCACGGTCAGCACATCTTAGTTGGTCCACTGTCGGCATATCTCAGTTGATCCACAGTCAGCACATCTCAGTTGTTTAACTGTCGGCACATCTCAGTTGTGTCACTATCGGCACATCTCAGTTGGTCCACAGTCAGCCCATCTCAGTTGTTTCACTCTCGGCACATCTCAGTTGTTTCACTTTCGGCACATCTCAGTTGGTCCACAGTTAGCACATCTCAGTTGGTCCACAGTCAGCGCATCACAGTTGTTTCACTGTCGGCACATCTCAGTTAGTCCACGGTCAGCACATCTCAGTTGGTCCACAGTCAGCGCATCACAGTTGTTTCAGTGTGGGCACATCTCAGTTGGTCCACAGTCAGCACATCTCAGTTGTTTCACTGTCGGCACATCTCAGTTGGTCCACAATCAGCATATCTCAGTTGGTCCACAGTCAGCACATCTCAGTTGTTTCACTGTCGGCACATCTCAGTTGGTCCACAGTCAGCGCATCACAGTTGTTTCACTGTGGGCACATCTCAGTTAGTCCACAGTCAACACATCTCAGTTGGTCCACAGTCAACACATCTCAGTTGTTACACTGTCTGCCCATCTCAGTTGGTTCTCTATCGGCATATCTCAGTTGGTCCACAGTCAACACGTCTCAGTTGGTCTACAATCAGCACATCTCAGTTGTTACACTGTCGGCACATCTCAGTTGGTTCTCTATCGGCATATCTCAGTTGGTCCACAGTCAGCACATCTCAGTTGTTTCACTGTCGGCACATCTCAGTTGGTTCTCTATCGGCACATATCAGTTGGTCCACAGTCAGCATATCTCAGTTGTTTCACTGTCGGCACATCTCAGTTGTTTCACTCTCGGCACATCTCAGTTTGTCCACGGTCAGCACATCTTAGTTGGTCCACTGTCGGCATATCTCAGTTGATCCACAGTCAGCACATCTCAGTTGTTTAACTGTCGGCACATCTCAGTTGTGTCACTATCGGCACATCTCAGTTGGTCCACAGTCAGCCCATCTCAGTTGTTTCACTCTCGGCACATCTCAGTTGTTTCACTTTCGGCACATCTCAGTTGGTCCACAGTTAGCACATCTCAGTTGGTCCACAGTCAGCGCATCACAGTTGTTTCACTGTCGGCACATCTCAGTTAGTCCACGGTCAGCACATCTCAGTTGGTCCACAGTCAGCGCATCACAGTTGTTTCAGTGTGGGCACATCTCAGTTGGTCCACAGTCAGCACATCTCAGTTGTTTCACTGTCGGCACATCTCAGTTGGTCCACAATCAGCATATCTCAGTTGGTCCACAGTCAGCACATCTCAGTTGTTTCACTGTCGGCACATCTCAGTTGGTCCACAGTCAGCGCATCACAGTTGTTTCACTGTGGGCACATCTCAGTTAGTCCACAGTCAACACATCTCAGTTGGTCCACAGTCAACACATCTCAGTTGTTACACTGTCTGCCCATCTCAGTTGGTTCTCTATCGGCATATCTCAGTTGGTCCACAGTCAACACGTCTCAGTTGGTCTACAATCAGCACATCTCAGTTGTTACACTGTCGGCACATCTCAGTTGGTTCTCTATCGGCATATCTCAGTTGGTCCACAGTCAGCACATCTCAGTTGTTTCACTGTCGGCACATCTCAGTTGGTTCTCTATCGGCACATATCAGTTGGTCCAAAGTCAGCACATCTCAGTTGGTTCTCTATCGGCATATCTCAGTTGGTCAACAGTCAGCACACCACAGTTGTTTCACTATCGGCACATCTCAGTTGGTCCACAGTCAGCATATCTCAGTTTTTTCACTGTCGGCACATCTCAGTTGTTTCACTCTCGGCACATCTCAGTTTGTCCACGGTCAGCACATCTTAGTTGGTCCACTGTCGGCATATCTCAGTTGATCCACAGTCAGCACATCTCAGTTGTTTAACTGTCGGCACATCTCAGTTGTGTCACTATCGGCACATCTCAGTTGGTCCACAGTTAGCACATCTCAGTTGGTCCACAGTCAGCGCATCACAGTTGTTTCACTGTCGGCACATCTCAGTTAGTCCACAGTCAGCACATCTGAGTTGGTCCACAGTCAGCGCATCACAGTTGTTTCAGTGTGGGCACATCTCAGTTGGTCCACAGTCAGCACATCTCAGTTGTTTCACTGTCGGCACATCTCAGTTGGTCCACAATCAGCATATCTCAGTTGGTCCACAGTCAGCACATCTCAGTTGTTTCACTGTCGGCACATCTCAGTTGGTCCACAGTCAGCGCATCACAGTTGTTTCACTGTGGGCACATCTCAGTTAGTCCACAGTCAACACATCTCAGTTGGTCCACAGTCAGCACATCTCAGTTGTTACACTGTCTGCCCATCTCAGTTGGTTCTCTATCGGCATATCTCAGTTGGTCCACAGTCAACACGTCTCAGTTGGTCTACAATCAGCACATCTCAGTTGTTACACTGTCGGCACATCTCAGTTGGTTCTCTATCGGCATATCTCAGTTGGTCCACAGTCAGCACATCTCAGTTGTTTCACTGTCGGCACATCTCAGTTGGTTCTCTATCGGCACATATCAGTTGGTCCAAAGTCAGCACATCTCAGTTGGTTCTCTATCGGCATATCTCAGTTGGTCAACAGTCAGCACACCACAGTTGTTTCACTATCGGCACATCTCAGTTGGTCCACAGTCAGCATATCTCAGTTTTTTCACTGTCGGCACATCTCAGTTGTTTCACTCTCGGCACATCTCAGTTTGTCCACAGTCAGCACATCTTAGTTGGTCCACTGTCGGCATATCTCAGTTGATCCACAGTCAGCACATCTCAGTTGTTTAACTGTCGGCACATCTCAGTTGTGTCACTATCGGCACATCTCAGTTGGTCCACAGTCAGCACATCTCAGTTGTTTGACTCTCGGCACATCTCAGTTAGTCCACAATCAGCACATCTCAGTTGGTCCACAGTTAGCACATCTCAGTTGTTTCACTGTCGGCACATCTCAGTTGGTCCACAATCAGCACATCTCAGTTTGTCCACTGTCAGCACATCTCGGTTGGTCCACAGTCAGTACATCTCAGTTGGTTCAATGTCAGCACATCTCAATTGGACCACAGTCAGCACATCTCAGTTGGTTCACTGTCGGCACATCTCAGTTGGTCCACAGTCAGCACATCTAAGTTGTTTCACTGTCGGCACATCTCAGTTGGTCCACAATCAGCATATCTCAGTTGGTCCACAGTCAGCACATCTGAGTTGTTTCACTTTCGGCACATCTCAGTTGGTCCACAGTTAGCACATCTCAGTTGGTCCACAGTCAGCGCATCACAGTTGTTTCACTGTGGGCACATGTCAGTTGGTCCACAGTCAGCACATATCAGTTGTTTCACTGTCGGCACATCTCAGTTGGTCCACAATCAGCATATCTCAGTTGGTCCACAGTCAGCACATCTCAGTTGTTTCACTGTCGGCACATCTCAGTTGGTCCACAGTCAGTACATCTCAGTTGGGCCACAGTCAGCACATGTCAGTTGGTCCACAGTCAGCGCATCACAGTTGTTTCACTGTGGGCACATCTCAGTTAGTCCACAGTCAGCACATCTCAGTTGTTTCACTGGTGTCATCACGGGACCATGTGTGAGTGACAGTGACCAGCGGTGTGGTCCTCAGAAGTAAGTACGTTTGACAGGAGGTAGTTTTAACAGAAAGGTGAAACATGGACACTGTGGCAGTGATGTTGTAGTAAGGAGATTTGGCTAGTTTTTTTCCTTATTAGGAATGCGTTGGTAGTTTTGGAAAGAAGGAACATTTGTACATGACCTAGAATCAATATATTATCGCCTGTGCCACGCCGACGATCCCGCCACGCTTGAGTACCTGCCAGACACAACACTCTGCACCTGTCCTCCTCGAAGCCAAACAGCGCAATGAGCCGATCAAGGGGGGCGTCGACCGCGTCCACCACAAACTTCACCTCCGACCTCTTTGAGGCTCTTTGTGAGCCGAAAGTGGCCAAAAAATTAAAAGAACTGCTCGTGGACGAACTACGGCACGAGGTAGCTGAGCTACGCACAATCATAATGGCAAAGGACAAGCAGATCTTAGATCTGACGACAAAAGTGCAAGACCTTGAGGATAAGGCCGATGACCTGGAACAGTATTCCAGGAGGAACTCCCTGAGAATTTCAGGAATTCCGGAACGAGAGGGGGAGGACGTCTGGCAGGAGACGCTTCGAGTCGTCAACTCGACGCTCCTCCCTCCGTTGACGGTTGAGGAGATTGATCGTGTGCATCGTGTCGGACCCAAGCTGCCGGACAAAACTCGACAGATCCTGATCAAACTCGCCACGTACAGAACAAGACGCCGTGTTTTCACGGCAAGAAGAGGCATCAAGTTCACGCAGCCAGCGCCGGGACCGTCAACAACACTGACGACGCACCCAGTCTTTGTCAATGACGACTTGACAAAGACACGTTCGCACCTCCTCTACGAGTGTCGCAAGGCCAAGAAGAACGGCAAGATCAAGGAAACCTGGAGCATTGATGGAAATATCCTGATACGGGACAACGCCAGTCGTGTGTCCCAAATCAAGAACATTCGTGATCTCGACAAGCAGGCTGTGTGACATTTGACACGCACTTATACCGTTAAAGGCTCACGTTCACAAAGTATGCCGATGCAGGTATAAAAATTGTTTTCACATTAATTCAAATGGGATAATTATTATAACATTTTAATACTTATTAATGAGACCCGCTTTACTTTATTCATACTAATTAACTGGTTATGTTTTGCTTAATTGTGTTTTCGTTGTTGACAATGGTTCTTACTCAGTCAACTATGTATGCAATTGTGTTGAACTATTATGTCACTATTATGCACATTTTGTATTCTACTATTTTCTTTATATTTTTTGCCAAACAAAAACTGTTTGTTTCTATCTGTGGGGTTGTATGCAGCTATTTAACATGCACCGTTTGTGAAACCAAAACCCGAAAGGCACTTACTGTTAACGAAATATTTTTATACATTGAAAACAAGATGATTTCAGTAAAATTTAAATTACAGGTAAATGGTAACTGACGAAACGTTTCTCCAATTTACAGGTGGTGTTACAAATAACTGTCTAAATAATATTTTAAACGCAGGCAATACTATTGACGGAAATAACGAATTGCCAATAATACGCCGATCATCATATTATGACTTTGATAAATTTAATTCATTAGCCAAAAAACAAGGAAACAGTTAAGTATTTTAAGTTCAAATATACAGTCCATAAATGCAAAGTTTAGTGAACTTGAGGCATATGTAAATGACGTATCCTCGTTAAACTTTAAATTCAGCATAATATGCCTTCAGGAGAGTTGGTTATCTGAGAATGATGACTTGTCATTAATCCAGTTAACTGGATATGACTGCATTTCACAAGGAAAAAGCTGCAGTAGTAAAGGTGGATTGTTAATATATATAGATAATCGTTTTGACTATGAAGTAAAGATGAATTTGAATATGTATGAGCATTGGGAGGGTCAAATAATACAAATAACTGCAGGAGGATTATCGCAGCCAGTCATTATAGGAAACATTTACCGTCCTCCAAGGCCCTCAATGGAAAATTATAACAAATTCATAAATGAATTTTCAACTGTAATATCAACTTTGCCATGTCACCAAAACAACAGTGTGATCCTTGCAGGGGATTATAACATAAATATGTTAAAAATAAATGAACAAGAACACTGTAGCACTTTTTTTGATATGTTAACTTCATTCAGTCTCTTCCCCCAAATTACACTTCCTACAAGGTTCACAACAAGGACTGGTACTCTTATTGACAACTTCTTTTGTAATTTAACAAAACGTATTTTACAAAGTACAGCAGGAATACTAATTAAGAAATTTTCTGATCATCAGCCATATTTTATGTTTGTGAATACCACCCTTAAAGAGGATCATACTACAAAATTAATACAAGTTAATGTACAAAATAAAGAGGCTATGTTAAAGGTAAAAAATGATCTTCACTCCTCTGATATATACACAAAATTAGACACAAACCCAAATACTGATCCAAATTATAATTATAATATTATCATAGATGAAATCAACCAAGCTAAACATAAATATATGACTAGCAAATTAGTGAAATTTAACAAATACAAGCATAAGAAGTCTACATGGATAACCCAAGGACTGCTAACCTCAATAAGATACAGAGATAAACTTTACAAACAAATAAAACTCATTAATCCTGAATCTTCCGAATATGCCATATTATTGGTCAATTTAAAAACGTACAATAGCATTTTAAAAACAAGTTTTCGTAAAGCAAAACAAATCTACTATGATAAATGTTTTCATAATTTTAAATTTGATATAAAAAACACTTGGGGAAAACTATAAATGAAATCCTTTCTAGAAATAAAACTAACAAATCATTTCCCAAATATTTTAAAGACTCTGATTCTATTGTGACAGATAAATCAGAAATTGTAAACAAATTTAATGATTTTTTTACTAATATAGGTAGTAATCTGGCAAGTAATATAAAATATAAAGGCACTCGTGAACATACATATTATCTAAATAAAATAGTAGAGAGAAATTTCACATTTAGCTATGTTGAAGAAGATATTATAAAGAGGACAATAATCAATTTACCTAACAAAAGTAGCTGTGGATATGATGGTCTCTCCACTAAATTACTAAAAATTCTTGAACCAGCACTAACCAAATCTTTAACATTATTAATAAATCAAGTATTAACAACAGGAATATTCCCTGATAAACTAAAAATTGCAAAGGTAATTCCTGTTTATAAAAAAGGTGAGAAAACTGTTTTCAGTAATTATAGGCCCATATCACTTCTACCAGCTATTTCAAAAATACTTGAAAAAATAATTTTTGAACAATTATCATCTTATTTAAGAGACTCTAGGCTTTTGTTTGATCATCAATATGGTTTCAGACAGAAACATTCAACAGAATATGCGGCATTAGAATTAATAGATAGAATAATAACACAACTGGATAAAGATGAAATACCACTTAATATATATTTAGATCTCTCCAAGGCTTTTGATACCATTGATCATATAATTTTAATTGATAAATTGAAATATTATGGTGTACATGGAATAAATCTCAACTTATTCAGCAGCTACCTAGAAAATCGTAAACAATACACGGAAATTGACAATATCAAATCAAATATGTTATCAATAACAACAGGTGTACCACAAGGTTCAATTTTAGGACCACTATTATTCATCATATACATAAATGATTTTGCACAAGCAAGTCAAATGTTTAACTTTCTCATTTATGCAGACGACACAACTTTGTCAAGTACACTAAATGTGTTCAATGATAACACGCATGACCGAAATTTAGAATCTTTAATTAACGAAGAACTTGTTAAGATAAATGATTGGCTCAAGATTAATAAATTATCACTAAATGTAGTAAAATCCAAATTTATGATATTTCAAAAGAAAAAGAAAAATACAGAGATATTAAATCTGAAGATAGACAATATAAATATTGATCAAGTTAAGGAATTTAATTTCTTGGGTTTAATTATAGATACAAATTTAAACTGGAAAAAGCATGCTGAAAAAATATCAAATGCGTGTTCTAAGAAAATTGGAATCTTAAACAAATTGAAACATATTTTACCCCTAGATATTAAGAAAACATTATATAATTCATTAATAGTGCCACATATTAATTACTGCATTATGGCATGGGGCTTTGAATCAAATAGAATAATAAAGTTACAAAAAAAGCCCTGAGAATTATTACTTTAAGTAACTACATTTCCCACACTGATCCACTGTACAAACAACTTAGCTTATTAAAAGTAGATGACATCCTTAAATTACAACAATTAAAATTTTACTATAAATATCTACACAATGACCTACCTTGCTATTTACAAAATTGGAGGTTTGTGTTTAAATATGAGGTACATGGTCATGACACAAGAGACAAAAATAAAATATACACTTATCAAATTAAACATGATTTTGCAAGAAAATGTCTCAGACATAATTTGCCACTATTATTAAATAACCTTCCTGAAATAGTGAAAGAAAAACTTATGTCACATAGTAATCAGGGATTTGTAAATTATGTAAAACTGTATTTCTTACAAAGTTATGAAGTAATATGCACTAGACAAAACTGCTATGTTTGTATGCAAAATTAAGAATCTAAAACCACCTAAAAACTTCATTCAGTATTTATATTTAAAAACAGAGCCTTTCTACTTGAAATACAATAATCTTGTCAGCTGCGCACAAGCATCTTCATATTATGTATGTTTGGTGATATTTTTTTGGTTTGTTTCTGGAAGAATTTGTTCTAGATGACGAAATTATTATGTACGTTAAATTTTCGGATAGGTGGCTCCTCGATAGCGACTAGCCTGGTCTTAGAGGAGTCTCCTGACCCCAGGTTGTAATTGTTAATTATACGCATTATTACCATGTTTGCTATAATTTTTTTATGTTTGTATTGTTCTGATTATTTATGTATGACATGATAATGTGTATGTGTGTATTGTTTTTAAATAATGGTCAAATAAAAACAAATTCTTCTTAATTCTTCTTCACTGTCGGCACATCTCAGTTGGTCCACAATCAGCACATCTCAGTTTGTCCACTGTCAGCACATCTCGGTTGGTCCACAGTCAGCACATCTAAGTGGTTTCACTGTCGGCACAACTCAGTTAGTCCACAGTCAGCACATCTCAGTTGATTCAATGTCGGCACATGTATGTCAGTTGGTCCACAATCAGCATATCTCAGTTGGTCCACTGTCAGCACATCTCGGTTGGTCCACAGTCAGCACATCTCAGTTGGTCCACAATCAACACATCTCAACTGGTCCACAGTGTGATAATGTTTGTAGCGCCTTTAGACGAATATTTTACTTAAAATGGTTAAACTGTCCTTAGTGAAGATCAGCTACGGACAAGCATATCAATTAGAACCCAAAACTGAAGTACGATTTAAGAATCACGATTTAGTGAGACACAAGTAACGGACGCAATCGTTGAGTAGTCATGGTCAAATTATAATTGATAATAGTTCGTTTCTCACAACGACACGGTAGATGGCGGCACGGATCCAAAACGGGTTCGTGAGTTTTGCGTAGCGGTACCTCAGGTGGCGCCACGTATTGAAAAGGTCATTCCCAGCTTTCCAAGAGTTTCCCGGATTTGTTGTGCAACTCCCGTCCTCCCGGAAACGATAACAATCTTCCGCGGCAGTCCAGGTCGTATGATTTTGGTGCGTTTGGGATTTTATTGGTGAGTCCTAACGCATTCATTTCGGAGTTCCAACCTTTTCGGCATATATCGGGTGTTCTTGGTTAGTCTCAAGAAACAAGTTGGAATTAGTAATGGAACCATACTCGCGCGCCAGGGGTCGCTGTGGCTGATTACGTCAGTACCAGCTCTTCCCTTGCCCTGGCACATCCCTTGCAAAAGCTCCTCTGAATGCCAATGAAATCGCCCACTAGGAGAGCGGTCGGCCTCTGGTCATGTGATATAACATCCTGGATGATTTCAGCCACACGCTGCTCGTGTTACAGGCAATACTTGGGACGTGAATGGGTCATTATATTGGGATTCGCACCAGTCGTGTATCAGTCTTCAAACTGGAGGCGGGTATAACATTTGTGCTGTTCCCACGAGTAACGCAAACTACATTATTTATAGCAATTGACTTCAACAGTCGCTACTGCGCAGTGGCAACTGTTGAAGTCAACTGCTATGATTATGTAATTCGACTCCGCTGATTCCTCAATCGGAGACGATCGGACAGGGGCGTAGCAGCGTAGCACTCACGCGCAGTCGTGCATCATGACAAGCACCAGCGAGCGAGCCCGGTCATTGTTGTTTGACCTAGATTTGTCAACCGCACTCCGTCTAGGCCCCTTATCAGCACATTTCCGGGTCGGCCTTTGCTCGAACGAGTGAAGCACGAAATGGCGTCGGTCCGCCTCCTTCGGACTATCGGTGTCCGTCCGATACAACGAGCACGGAACATCAGTTGCGCTGTCCGCCCGCGAAACCCCACGGGTGTCCGTGTCACAGCGACCGGTGGACGGTGCAGTGACGTAGAGGCACCGGTTTGGCGACAGCTCTCATGCGCCTACGGCTCGACAGATTCAGGGGTGAGCGGTGAGCCTATTATACGGAGCCCCTTCGTCGACGTTCCTATACCGTCCGATGTCAGTCTTGTCGGTCATATGTTTGACGACTTCGGACGGTACGGAAATTTGACCGCGCTGGTGAGTTGTAAAGAGTTGCAGGGTTGTGGATTATCGGATATTGTCATGGATATATGCGTATATATATATATATATATATATATATATATATATATATATATATATATATGCATATATATATGCATTATATATATATGTACATATATATAATGCATATATATGCAAATATATATATATATATGCATATATATATATATATATATATATATATATATATATATATATATATATATACGCCCTGAATGATCTGTCTCGGTAGATGCCTATAAATTTGTTTTTCTGAGCTGAAAAAATGTGGGGGACATTTCCTATGAGGTCCCCCTCGATCAGGCTGAAGAGTGGGGGACGCGTCGATCGACGCCCATGCCTGGATGTATAAGCATAATTATGTAGCTTTTTTGTAGACTTCGTACATTGTGCTGTGTCATTTTTCTATAGTCATGTAGCCGCCAGTCGGACACATTAACATATCGGTAGCTATCACTGCTAAGTAAATATATGTTGTCGTAGAACAAACGTGCACTTGTACGCGGACATCTCGTTACCCAGGAAATCCCCCAAAACAAACAAAATGGAAACGTACAGTGACTGTCAACATCTAGTTAGTCAGCTTTGCAACAATACTAATTTAGAAACCCCTTTGGGGGAAACATGACGATCCTGTGTACGTAGGAAGTACGCCCCTGAATAGACTTTGTGTGCCTAGTTAGGCACATATCATTTGGGTGGCTTGCTTTTGTGTCGTCTAATCTTCAGGTCATGTGACAAATACGCCGTAAAGGAAAACTATACATGGTGCGCCTGTGTAGTTGGCCACCACACGTGGACCGCTGTGATACAGCGTTGTCCGTTGTGGTTACAATAAAAAATGTAAAGGTAACTTCTCTAAACTGCTCAATGCGCTTTGCACTTCGCACAATAATACAGAATAGTTATTTGCTCGAATTACTCAAAAAACGATTTATTAAGATACTTATTGTCGAGCAAATCACCATGTAGGCACGCATTTCATTATTTGGTAAACTCTCGCGATCATTCCCTAAGTCTATGGCACGGTAAGTTGATTGTTTACTCGGGGGATCTATCATGGAAATTGGTGATCCTAAGAGCGAGGTTTGCCTGTGTACTTCAGATTGACGGAGTCTCAGGTCGCAGGACAACGTACGCTGAGCTACAGAGCGAGATCGTCCCGTGTCGCCAGCGCCCTCTGGCGCCTCGGGATACGCAAGGGAGACGTCGTGACGTTGTTCAGCGAGAATCGCCCGGAGTTTATCGTCATGTTTCTCTCCCTGGCCGCTGTCGGCGCTGTCGTCAGTGCCACCAACTCGGTATACACGTCAGGTTGGTTACTGTCGTGACGTATTTTTTATTTCGTTGTTGTTGCTTTTTATGTATGGGTAAATCATTCGATCGAGTGATCGTTCCGCCAGCCAGTCAACTTAGAATGTCAAGATGTTATGTAAATAGTAAAGCGTGTATGTATGTTTGTGCGTGTGCGCGCATGGTTGTGTGTGTGTGTGTGTGTGTGTGTGTGTGTGTGTGTGTGTGGTGTGTGTGCTGTGTGTGTGTGTGTGTGTGTGTGTGTGTGTGTGTGTGTGTGTGTGTGTGTGTGTGTGTGTGTGTGTGTGTGTGTGTGTGTGTGTGTGTGTGTGTGTGTGTGTGTGTGTGTGTGTGTGTGTGTGTGTGTGTGTGTGTGTGTGTGTGTGTGTGTGTGTGTGTGTGTGTGTGTGTGTGTGTGTGTGTGTGTGTGTGTGTGTGTGGCTTGTGTGTGAATGCACAATATTATATAATATAGCAGTGTAACACTTCTTCCTACCAGATTATAGGAACATGACAAGTCTTGATCGTTCACTGTGTTAAAACGAATAAAAAACCAGAAATCTTTTCAGTTACTCAATATTGCCTTTCAGGGGAACTCGCATACGCTCTAACTCACGCCAAGGCGAAGCTGCTGATCGCGTCAGTCGAGACTCTCGACGTGGCCAAACAGGCCGCTGTCGCCGCACAGTTTCCACTCAAGGTGACTGATTTATTTTATAGGACCGTGTGGTTGTTGTGTTTCTTCCGTCTTTAAACCCCTGAATATATTCCTATAAACACATTAGAACAATTAATTACGTTTCTTTTCTACTTTGTCAGTACAATTGCATCATCATCAGTAAATTGTGGTTGCTTACATTGACTCACACCACTTTCTACTTCACCCCCGTAACGTATCTTAATTTCAACACCATCTCGACTTCTGCGGGGAGGTTCGGCCACTTCGCAGTTAAGTAGTTGAAGCTGTTCATAATCAAATATCTATCGCTGGACAGGTACTTACATTGACAGCTAACTGTTGCAACGTAGAGTAAAGGAACTGGCCCAGGGTGCGACACCTTAGCGCAATATTCGATTCCGGGCCGTCTCGATTGACAGTCTTGGTGTTCTACCTACTGCGCCACTGTGCTCCATACTCCGTCACCATGACTACCACGTGCTCACCTCACCACCACCACGACTGCTGACATCATTATCTTAATACCACCTCCATTTCCTCACCCTCATCTCTATTGACATATCCACCTCGGTACTACGACCACAGACGTGTTCCCCCGCAGGACGTGATCGTGCTGGGAGAAGCTGCCGGCTTCCGGCCCTACTCCGTCCTCCTGCAGGACGACGGCAGATGCTTCCCGGAGAATCTCGACTGGGAGCCGCGGGAGGATCTGGTCGCTCTTCCCTTCAGCAGCGGCACGACGGGACTGCCGAAGGGAGTGATGCTGTCTCACTACAACCTCGTCGCCAACGTCGAACAGACCAGGTTATTTGTCACTATTATTATTTATTAGTTAGTTTTTAGTTATTATTAGTTATATTATTATATGTAATTAGTTAACTTATTAATTATTATTTTTATAATTAGTAATTATAAATTGTTATATAATATTATTATTATTATTATTATTATTATTAGTAGTAGTAGTAGTAGTAGTAGTAGTAGTAGTAGTAGTAGTAGTAGTAGTAGTAGTAGTCATTGTTTTTACAGTTGTTGTTGTAGTAGTAGATGTAGCAATAGTATTATTATTATTAGTAGTAGTAGTATGGTTGTAGTTGTAGTAATTGTTGCTGCTGTTGCAATTGTTATAGCAGCAGCAGTAGTAGTAGTAGTAGTAGTAGTAGTAGTAGTAGTAGTAGTAGTAGTACTACTAGTAGTAGTAGTAGTAGTAGTAGTAGTAGTAGTAGTAGTAGTAGTAGTAGTAGTAGTAGTAGTAGTAGTAGTCATTGTTTTTACAGTTGTTGTTGTAGTAGTAGATGTAGCAATAGTATTATTATTATTAGTAGTAGTAGTATGGTTGTAGTTGTAGTAATTGTTGCTGCTGTTGCAATTGTTATAGCAGCAGCAGCAGCAGTAGTAGTAGTAGTAGTAGTAGTAGTAGTAGTAGTAGTAGTAGTAGTAGTAGTAGTAGTAGTAGTAGTAGTAGTAGTAGTAGTAGTAGTAGTAGTAGTAGTAGTAGTAGTAGTAGTAGTACACGATAAAAAAGGAGCAGCAGCAACTAAAATAGTCACCATCAATAATAGTGTAGAAAACCATTGTCACTTTACGCTGTTGTGATGTCGTTACGGTCACCCTTACAGAACTGTTGACGTGTTGGACTACGCATCCGGCGCTGACGTACTGCTGGGCGTCCTGCCCTGGTTTCACATCTACGGCCAAGTCGTCGTTGCCCTGTCAGGGCTAAAGGCCGGAACGTCTTTAATATCAATGCCGAAGTTCTCTCCGGAATTATTTATTAACATCATCAAGGAGCATAAGGTGAACTGGTGCACGCTGGGTTTTACTCAACATAGAGCCGTGAAACGTAATGATAATGGTGACTGCCTGTAGTTACTAGTACAACTATTACTGTTAGGATAGTCATCGCAATAGTGATTTTATCGTAAGAAACAACACACACGCACGCACACACGCAAAAGTACACACATCTATACAAATAAAACATTATTACCCATGTTACAGCCATGTACTTGTATTCGGTATGGTGGTCCCAGATTCGCCCGGTCCCAGATTCGGCTAAACGCATATCTCGCATGCGCGCATGCGCAGTCCCACTTTTATCTTCTTTGACGTAACGTTGGTGTCATACGTCACGCCCGGGCCGAGTTTCCTCAAAACGCTTACCGCGCATGCATTTCAATTTAAAACTTGCGAATAACAATCATTGGAATACTTGATGTATTACTAACGGAAACTATGTTAGTAAGAACGGATTATCCTGGTCTGCTATCGGTGCGGTCCCAGATTCGGCAGATTGGTGTCGAATCTGGGCTCGGCCGAATCTGAGACATCACACTCAACGTTAACATGTTATTGCCTAAACATAAACCGGTCATTTGATACCTTCTGACAGCTGGAATTTGTTTGTAAGTTTGTTTATAAAAAAGGCACCTTAGCAAACCGAATGACTTCGTAATCAATTTACATCTCAGCGCAGCAGCATACATAATTGGACAGAATGGCGCACGTATTATTTTGAAATAAATATATTAATGTTTACGGCACCTTTGCAACATTCGCTCCACCGTAATTCTAACTAGCCTGCATTTATAATCGAAACGAATGCTACCTGTGTCGTTGTCCCATTATGTGGTATACTACGTCACCAAGTCTGTCAATTACAGTGGCACGTAATTTACGGAGTAACGATTAAAGAACTGATGACGTGTTCCTGCAGCCGACATTCCTCCACATCGTGCCGCCGATCATGTTGTTCCTCGCTAAGCACGGCATGGTCAACAAAGACGACTTCTCGTCCGTCCACACTCTCGTCACGGCCGCCGCCGCGTGTGGCCTCGAGACATCGCGAGAAGTGCGGGACCGTCTCGGCATCCCCCGCATAAGACAAGGTAAATATATACGTTGACGGTAATACTAACACCGGTAGTACTAATGATAGCGAACAACGACGACGACGACGACGACGACGACGACGACGACGACGACGACGACGACGACAATTTAACTGATAACTAGAATATATTCTCCAACTGAACAATTACCTAACACCTTAACACTTCATCAAGTTGACGATAAGTCGATGTGTTCCAGGCTACGGCCTGACCGAGACAAGTCCTCTCACTCATGCAAATCCTAGCGAGAACTACAGATACGAGTCGTGCGGTTTGGCAGTCCCCAATACTGATTACAAGGTAGGACTAAACTGTAAAGCATAATTATAAAAGTATGGTCTCATACAGGGCATTGTCCGTCCGTACGATTGCTCAAAGCACTAGCGTTCCTGTGAAAATTCCAGCGTTCCTGTGAAATCAACCGCCCGAAAAAGTCTGGGATTTCGTCCTGGCGTGCTTTTGGTGAATGCGTCCTGCAAGATTTCGGGAAAATTATATGTACCTGACGTTACATTGAATCGTCGAATGTTCAATGGTTTGAGAGACAAATGTGGCTGGGCAACTTGCTTTGGGACGCTACCAGATATAACGACCACTATCATTTCTTTCGACGACTAAAACACAAACACGCACCCTTGTTAAACGCTCTACGCGCGTAACTTAAACTATCTATATGTGCACGAAAACGAACCATATTAGTGATGGACAAACCAGCTGATGGAGAAGTTTAGCCCGAACGACTGTTTCGCCATCTTTCAGATTATCAGCGTCTCTACGGGGAAGGATCTCAGCCGAGGCGAGGAAGGGGAAGTTTGTGTTCGCGGCCCACAAGTGATGAAAGGTTACTTAGATAACGAGGAGGCGACACGCAAGACGATGAGGGACGGGTGGCTGTTTACAGGTGGGCGTGAGAGGTTCCCTTGTCTACGCCCTTTCACCCACTCTCCTAATCTACGCAGTTTTCTTCGTTTTCACATGTTCATCGGCTTTCATATCGTCGTCGTTGCCATCCTCGCCTCACTAATGTTTCCGCCACCTTTTGAGTTATTTTCGGTATGGTTTTCGGTATGGTCGCATGTGTTATTGTCATTCTGGTGCGTGAACGTGGGGGAGACGGGGGGGGGGGGGGGAGAGCTACCCGTGGAATTTCAGTGGGGGCAGGCAATCCGAATTAACTTTGAAATATGTGCGAGAATGTGTCATCAGTATATAACAACGAGAAAAACACCGGGAAATGATGGATAAGGTGGCGGTGTATAATGTTCTGTTGGGGGCGGACACATGGTTTTGTCTCCATCATTAACACAGCAGCAAACACAATTGGGTAGAAGCAACACAACATTTCCAACAGCGCCTCGGCCCGACTTTCGATGTCTGTCGCGAGTGAGACGATGCGACGAGACTAGAAGCCAGTTTTGGGCAGTACGACACGAGACCGCTCAGGCGGTTCCCAGCCTTCCAAACTTAAAGTTAGTTCCCGCATCACTGCATTCTGGACATTATTTAGTCGTAGTCTTCGTAATTGTTTCTCTGCTACGTTGTAGGTGATATTGGCATTGCCGATCACGACGGACACATGATTATCACTGATCGCATGAAGGAACTAATCAAGTATAAAGGGTTCCAGGTAACGATCTCCGCTTGTAATGATCATAATTCATATATATTATGCACGGGCTGAAGAGCACATGCACACGCACGCATGCACGGCGTCGTACGCACGCATGAACGAACGCACATACAAACGTAGACAGATGCACACGTATGCATGCAAGTTCTCTCTCTGTCTCTCCGTCTCCCTCTCTCTCTGTCTCTCTCTCCCTGTCAGTCGGTCGGTCTGTCTGTCTGTCTGTCTATCTAACGCACGCACGCACGCACGCACGCACGCACGCACGCACGCACACACACACACACAAAATCACCTGTTAATCAATTATCGTATCACAGAAGTATGTTACTGACAAAATAAATGTTATTCATCACTCATACATGTACTCTTATTATACGACGCCAACGAACATACCTTGTGGTTGCCAGGTGGCGCCGGCCGAGTTGGAGTCGCTTCTGGTGACACATCCGGCGGTCGCCGACTCGGTCGTCATCGGCGCGCCGGACGAGAGAGCCGGGGAGCTGCCGAGAGCCTACGTCGTGCTCAAGCCGAACCAACACGTCAGCGAGGACGAACTGCAGACATTCATCGCTGGTAGCTAACTATCCAACGTCATGGCCATGGGTTTTGTCACGTGATAACTAACGAACGCCGTGACGTCATGTGCTTAGTCACATGACCATTTACGTTTTCTTTTATAAGGCTGAAAACTAGTCGTAATTGTAGGGTAATTTCATGTCCCACTATAGGGGAGACCGGGACTAGTTGTAGCAAAAACAGCACATTTTAGGATTGTGGGTGAGTTTCTTAACCGATCGAAACTTTTATTATGCCAAAGGGTCTCCATATGTTTCCCGCAGATTACTAGGGCATAATTAATTGTACGGCTTACTATATACACATTTGTGGTATAATTAATTATATGAGGTGTCCTAAATGTTATCCCGAGACGGCCAAGTTTTTACCAGCCTACCGTGTAAATTGCAACATATATGTTTTAGCATTGGAGTAAATTGTAATAATGTAGAACACTACACAATTCGTGCGGTTTGCCTCTACATATAACATTTTAGGCCATACAAATGGCTTGTCACGTAAAATTGCGATATAAACCGTAGCATACAAACACATGATAACACATCAGAGGCCCTATGTAGGAAACTATGAAGTAAATCACATCGTATATAAATGACATAACATGTTTCACTTTTCCTAACAGATAAAGTCGCGCCATACAAGCAGCTGAGAGGCGGAGTCGAATTCCGGAAGGAGATCCCGAAGTCTGCTGCTGGGAAAATCCTTAGACGGATATTGAGGGATGAGCTTGCGGAAAAGAATCTGTCACAGTAAAATGTTGGAACTGGTAATGAGATAGGCTAACCTGTGATATACGTCACACAGCGTTCATCGTATTTCTCTAAGACAATAATATATTTAGCAGTTACGTAGTATTGGGATGATAATAAAAAAATATTCGACACTACCGGTGTAATAATAATAATGTGAAAAGGGATAATTGCTAATATACATCTTTATGAAGTTGTTGGTGGTTTTTGCCATAGTGTTAAACACAGTTATGCTGTACTCTATACATGGAGAACTGGTGATCAGATTGTTGTTGTTAATCCAGTTTCGTTCATTTTATGTTGCCTCAGTTTATTCAAATGTGTCTAATAATGTTCAGTAGACTGTGGCCGACAAATGACAAACTAATTAAATGTGATGTTGCATATTCTACCATTAAAATACGTTATTACATGCAGGTTGGGTGAGGGGGTGAGTGTGTGAGTGTGTGAGTGTGTGAGTGTGTGAGTGTGTGAGTGTGTGAGTGTGTGAGTGTGTGAGTGTGTGAGTGTGTGAGTGTGTGAGTGTGTGAGTGTGTGAGTGTGTGAGTGTGTGAGTGTGTGAGTGTGTGAGTGTTTGAGTGTGTGAGTGTGTGAGTGTGTGAGTGTGTGAGTGTGTGAGTGTGTGAGTGTGTGAGTGTGTGAGTGTGTGAGGGGGTGAGTGGGTGAGTGTGTGGGCGAGTGGGTGAGTGGGTGAGAGGGTGAGAGGGTGTGTGGGCGAGTGGGCGTGTCGGCGAGTGGGTGAGTGGGCGTGTGGGCGTGTGGGCGTGTGGGCGAGTGGGCGAGTGGGCGAGTGGGCGAGTGGGCGAGTTGGTGTCGCCGTAGAAAGTGCGTAGGATTCCCATGCGCTTAAAGGGATACTCCAGTCAGTGAGAGGTTCACAATATTAACTTACATATGTATACTATATTGACTGTGCCTAGTAACTGTGCACAAAGATTGTTAATAAACAATTAGTTATAGTTTAATGGTATCAAAAACATGCTATCTTAGATTCAGGGCGCTGCCATCTTGAGACTTATGCGCCAGTGACGGAAGCCAAGTCGTTTACGTCACTGGCGCATTGTTGATAAAGACAAGGATTGGTGGAATCTTCGCTAATAATGAGGTACCACAATAACTAATCCGACAGAAGGCGCTCTGACGCAACTAGGGTCTGAGTGCCGTGTTTTACGTATTATTGACGTATGTAAAATGCGGCACCGTGTTGCGGAAGGTTTTGCTGAACGCTTGTTTAAATCATCCTACAAACAGCTGTTGAATTGGCATGACTCCGAAGCCTCACACATAGCAAAATATGGATATAGTCTGTTATGTCCGTCAATATGAAGGCATACTATTTACATTAATGTACCTTTACAGCAGATGGAACGTCGACTGGTGGCCCGACGACAGGTTTGCTGGCTTGATGCGGGAAAGGATGTTTAAAATCATCTATAGCTCACCGTCACACGAGACTGCCACATCTTCACACATAGTTAAATATTGATATCGTATAAATAATGTGTCCGTCAATATGAAAGCATAATGTCTACATTAATGTAAATTTACAGTCGATGAAACGTCTTGGGACGTTCGATTGAATTCGGTGCCAAAATGGCGTTGTTTTGGCTGTTCTGTCTATCGACCACACATTGGCACGCTGTTCTATCTATTGAACACACGGCATGCTGTTCTGTCTATTGATCACACACAAACTGTCGCTGGCTACGCGCCTGCACGGTCAATAGCTGATTGAGGATGATTCATTTTTAAACAAGCGTTCAGCAAAACATGCATACAAACCCACGTTAGTCGCTGGAGGCGCTGATACACAACTAGGGTCTAGTTGCGTATTGGCGCCTCTAGCGACTAACGTGGATTTGTGGAAGCCCATTGTGATTGTGACGTAAGCAATCCGCGACATAGGCGGTTTACGTCACTGGCGCATAACTCTCAAGATGGCAGCGCCCTGACTCCAACGTGGACTGTTTCTGATACAATTATACTACAATTAATTGTTTATTAATTATCTTTGTGCACAATTACTATGCACCACCAATACATCATACAGATGTAAGTAAATGGTGTGAATCTCTCACTGATTGGAGTATCCCTTTAACACTGTACCGGCAGTTATGATATAAAAAAAATCTGGCTCTCAACATTGGGGACTTTGTATCCCTCGTGAATTGGAGAATCACGTTAATGTCAGTCCCGTCTCAATTTGGGACGTAAAAGAACCACCGAGGACGACAAGCACCCTGGCAGTGACCATCCTCAGTGACTCCTGCGTTAGCCCAAGATAGGGCTGTTTCGAGTAATAACCTGAGACCAGAGACCTGATGTCAAACAGTGGCGCCACATCACGGATTCTCATGCGCTTAAAACTGATGTCAAACAGTGGCGCCACATTACGGATCCAAAAATACTGTCCTTGGTTTGTTCAATGGGACAATGTTTGTGTATACGTTTGTACACGTATATTATGATTAGGCATAACAAATATTTTGTGTGACTTACTAACATGTTCAAATGTAAGTCGTTTTGGCAAGTCGTTTTAAAGGAAGCATTGTAATGGGATGGCATTTTATAGTTGCTCACGTGTCTGTTGAACATATGCAGCCCACTTTTTGCTACAATGATATCCCTGGCTACATCTACAGTCATGTTTTGTTTATCTGCACACTTTGTTTCCCATGGTTTTTGGTTGGATAAAGGAAACGTGCGGATTACCGAGACATGTTATTATGCGTGGTATCAAGATGGTTCCCACGTAAAACGTGCAGACTAGTGCTGGTTCGATACCAGGTTTTGTTTGATACCGATCGATACCTGAATTTTGTTCGATACTCGATACTTACGTTGCAAGTCTAATATTCACAGAGAACACAGTTCCCAGTAGAAACAGTATGCAACAGAAGTAGTGCTGGTTCGATACCAGAATTCTTCGATACCGATCGATATATTGCTGGTTCAATACCAGAATTCTTCTATATCAATCGATACCAGACTTTTATTCGATACTCAAAATGTACCTTGTAAGTGTAATTCAGTACAGTAGAGATCTCCAAAGAAACACACTACTATCCACTTAGACTAATGCCACAGAAACACACACAATTTTTCACTTACAAGTAGGGAGATATGTGATACTTTTATAGTGCATGTAAACAATGATTAACATGCAATTTTCATTTTATGTAAGTAAACAAACAACAGTTTCAATATAATTGATTACTGTTGTAAAACTAAAAGGTAACTGTAATATAAAATTAAAACAATAAAGACAACTGCAATAAAATACCTAGTGACAAATAAATTCATCAATTGCACCGAATTATTTTAAATTAATAACAGTATTTCACGCCAGCTGTTTGTAAATACACTATAGCAGCTTAATTTCAATTGACTGTGTCTCCTAAAGTGACCATCAACAAATACAGCTGAAACATAACATACAAATAATATTTTATTAGTATATTAAATATAAATACACCTATTACTTATAATAGTGCCACTGCCAGCACAGCTGCACACTCACTGTTATAACTGTTTTATAATTAATTGAATCGTAAAGATAATTGTGATTTAACATCAAAACTGTATAGACGATTACAATAAAATAACAGTAATTAATAATAGAAATAAATATTAATAAAAATTTCAATTGCACTTCCCAGTTCACACCAATTTTGTTTATATAAAACTCAAATTACCACGTTATCAAGTACACATAACAAGCCCCATAATGTTTTTGCAACTGTTTTCAAGAACCGGTCAGTTTCTTCCTCTACCTCTGGCTCTGCCAGTGGTGAACCTGTTTGGCCAGTGCCAGTGACTGGCAGTGTCACAGTGAGAGTGAAAGTAGATGCAGTAAGCACATCGTCATCGTTAATCAGTCACGTCGTGTATGTCACTTCTTGGCGATGTTTGCCGCAGTTACTTAGTAGATTCGGCAACCGATGGCGATTCGCTTCGATTGTAACTAGATGTCCATTGCTCGCTCACTGTCGAATATTTCGATAGAATACGTTCTCGAGTCAATCTCAAATTCAATGGCAATGGCCAATGCGACGTTGTCAACAACGTCGACGACGCCATACGATGAAAGTTGATCATCACGTTTTGATAGCTTCTTGGATGGTGACATGTTTCGTCAAATTCGATGTATTTCCCACGCTATCTTTGAGACGCCTCTAGCACAGCAGACACTCTTTGTTGGAAAACTGCCAAATTATTAGCGATGCTGATGAACGTTGCGACTTGGTTGTGGGCATCGTGTACGGCAAATGGTGGCGCCACCAAACGGAACCCGGATAAACATAACCTCCGCATCGCGCTCGAATAAATATTTATATTAATAATATTTTTATTAAACTAGTTTCATAAATACTAGTGCGTGCAATAAACACTCTATACAAATACTATAGGATGTGTGTTTTTGTACGCGTAACCGTAAATAAAGTAGGGAGAAAGATGGCAAGGTACTGCCACCAAACGAAATCGGCACATACGAACCTTGGTTTGGCCTTTGGGTAACGAGGCTAAGCGAAGTCTGACCTACGCTAAGATAGCACACAGAAAACAGTTATTATAGAGACTAATTCTACAATAAAGTTTTAGAAAACAATTCACATTTTATGTTATATTATTTTTTAAACAACCACGCCTAAGTCAATTTAGGCTGCGAAGCGCTGTAGTGATAGTTCCCGTAAACAACGTCTTCATCAACAACGATGTTACGTACGCCTTCGCATCGACTTCGTCGAATGGACTCGATGTTGAGTATCGAAATATCGAAGGTATCGAAGGTATCGAATAGTGGGCGTTCGATACCAAAAATATCGAAGTATCGCGATACCACTAAATATCGGTATCGAACTTTCGCAAGTATCGCGATACTTCGATATTTTTGGTATCGAACCAGCACTAGTGCAGACCACGTCCACGAAACAACTGGTAATTATGATGACCAGATAAACGAGATGTGACTGTAATACGTTTCCAGGTATTTTCACATTGTCATCTAGTCACGAAATACTGATGTATGATTCTGCTGACAGATGCCGAGATGCAGGAAGACACAAAGATGGACGGTACGGAAGAAGACGACGGTTGGACAGTAGTTAAGCGGCATACAAAACCAAGTCGGTGATGCCGTGGAAGTGATTGGACAATGTACTGCTATATCTGTAAATTAATCTGTTAGTGATTTTAAGGCCGTTGCATCATGCGCTAAGTAAAACAAATATTGTGAATATGGAAGGTTTTTAGGAAAGGTTGTTATTTTGTGTAAAAACTAAAGGTTATTCAATCAAGATGCAATGAATGGACAAATGCCATCAACGACACTGACCCAGCCTCGTTTTCGTGCACGAGACTTACACGCCCTATTCGTCCCATGCTGAATACCTGTAGTGAATGGTACACCTGTAGTGAATGGCTGAATACCTGTAGTGAATGGCTGTGTTCCTCTTCGTGGGAGAACAGTTAATTCATCCACTACAGTGTCACCAGTTCTTTGCCACATCAGCTTGTCTTCTAGCCGTTGCTCCGTTTGAATTGCTTCTCCAACTTGAACAGAATGTTCTTGTTTGGTAGTCCTGCAGAAAAATAGGCCATTTTTGTACTTTGGCTTGTTTTGTAACACACACTCTTCCACAGCTAGTTTCAAGCTGGTATCAACGTATTTGCCCCATACTATCTCTAGCTTCGATGCTGATTCAAGTTCCCTCGTATCGAAAATAATCAACAAGTACATGCTGGGGATAACTGTAATAATGATATACTTATTCTTGGGGATTTAAACATTAACATACTCAAAGTAACTGAAAATGTTTTTTTTTTTAGTTTCCTAGACATGCGTCATATTTATGTCATATAACTCTCATACTCTTGATTTACTAGAACAAATGGAATCTTGATAGATAAATAATTTTGTAGACTATGAATAAGTATTAGAAAATACCGCAAAGGATTTTCCGATTATTAATTTTAGATTATTATTATGCATAATACTGCAACATTACATATAAACACAATTACAGTAAATGCAGAAGTAATGATAAGTGTAATATATGTAATAAAACTAGCTAACATTTATGGAAATTAATTATGAACTCTACTGCTGAGCCAAATTATAATATGATATAATATATGAAGAAATAATTACCCGTACTAAAAGAAACATAATATTATGCAACGCAAATTAATAAAAATGTAATAAATACAAACAATCAATTAACTTGAATCACTCAGAGTTTTCAGCATGAATTATCTAGAGAAAATTGTATCAACAAATAAAACTAACAAATCCCATTTCAGATATTTACGAAACCATTACAATTAATGTGAAAACCTCAAAACAAAAACAGACGAGAAAAGGTTCCCCAATTTTTGTTTTTAAGACAACAGCAATCAAATGACAAACCACTGCTAACACGTATAATAACTATTTCACGAATGTAGCTCTCACTATTATAAATAATATCAAATATGAAGGCACCAACATTTTAATTATTATGTAAGTAGACAAATAAACTGAGCTTTAACAAAAAATTAGATGAAGAAGCAATAAAGAAAGTAATACACAATCAACCCACAAAACATAGTTTTTGTGGATTCGTGGGTATCTCTTCAAAATAGTTTGTACATGTACTGAAACTGCAATCATAAAATCACTGACTGTTGCAAGTGCTAAATACTGGTATATTCTAGACAAACGTAACATTTCAAAACGTAATTCCAGTATTAAAAAACATAATCTAGGTGATGATTATAGGCATATTTCGTTGTGATCAACACTATGAAAGGAACTAGAGTAAATTATCTTTACCCAGTTAGCTTCACATGAAGCTAAGCTGTTGTTCGATAACCAATATGAATTTAATAGATTGAATTATCTTTCACATTGACAAAATGCAGTGCCAGTGAATATACAATTGAGTTATCAAAGGCTTTTGAGACCTCTGTTCATAATATTTTATTACACAAATTTAAGTCCCTGAATGAGTCGCCTTTCATTTGCAACCGACGACATTATGTTGAAATCAGAAATCCTTCCATTAAAAATCAGAGTTCCACCGGGATCAGTTTTAAAACACCTTTATGGTTTGTTATTTATATTACTGATTTCCCACAAGTCAATAATATATTCAAATGTATTGTGTATATTATGTACGATTTTTCAACACTTTCCACAATATTGAACAACCCCAAAACAAAACTAAAAAATACTCAATAAAACTGATGATCTCGGTTAAGTCATGGATTAAACAAATAGTTTTTCCGTAAACAATCAAAATTCGAGGAAACTCGCTGACAGACGCGCCACTATTTTGTATTCTTACTCTCACATCCGGTCAAACGTTCCTTTCAACGATTTCTGTCACAGGTTCAAGTTTTGTTATGTATTTCCGTTTCTGAATTATTGATCCTTATTTTGTTTTTACCGCCAGAGTTTTTTCTCTGGAACTAGACTGTTGCGACGTGACAATGAACAATTTCATGATCGTTGCCTGTTTATATGCTAAGACTAAGTGCATTTAAGATACGTTGTTACTAAATAAATGGTGGAATCTGTAAACTGAACGACTCGGAACTGTATTGCGCACACTCCGACTACACGGTAAGTAAAGTAGGTACGCCTGACTTGTTTTTACTCTCGCTTACATTACATTTTTCCGGTCGTTTGAAACGTTCCGATTGACGTTTCTGCGCATGCGCAATCAATGTAAAATCATCAATGTCCAGCGAAACGCCAAAGCATTTTCAGTATAAATGCCACGGCCCCGGACTGTTCGTTAACTCTCCTGTGATGATTACTGTGAAGAGTTTCTTAAAATGCATGTCGGATTATGGCGCACTACCACTTATTCCACTACAGTCACGTGATTTACGCTTGCTATAAAAAATATGCCTCAAAACTTGTTTGCCTCGTGTTCATTTACGACAAATAACATTGCTGAGAGGTTACATACATCCTAACGAACAACCCGCCGTAGTATTTATGCCACAAATGCTGTGTCCTGTGAACGCAGTCATCTGTTATTTCATTTTCTGCGATGAAAAAGGATACTGTCGTTAATGGGGATAATACGAAGCTATTCGAATATTATATCTAATCAGAACGTAACCAATTTAGTCTTATGTAAATAAACTAAATATTAAATAGAATGTAATGATAGATCCACTCTATAGTATAACTATAAAGAAAACAAAATTTATGTGATAGTAAATTTATGTCAAATAATTAATAGCATACTATTACTAACTCTGCCCGGCCCAAAATCCAACCAGTGTTTATCGTCATCCCTTCGGCTTCACATAATTCCCTACCAAGACCAAATCACTGTCCATATCAGATAATTATATGGGTCTGTAGTTTGCAAACAAACTGGCATCTCCAGATTTATAGAGTTAATAATATTGTTAATGGTATATGGTTATCTTGGCTTAATTTAAAACGAGGTTGTCTGTTCCTTGATTATCTAAGGTAGATAATTATAATTAAATAAGTTGCAATTTGTATATATTTATGGTTTTGTTTACAATTTGAATATTTCATGCACACGACAATAACATTGTAAAGTGGTTTACACAAGTTTGGCTAACTGAAGTGCAATTGACATTCTAGCAACATTATGATTATAATAAGTGTCGAACACACGTCACTTTGCTTTACTAGAATTCTAATTCAGAGAACAACACTCAGCAGATGGTGATAGGGATTTGATGCTGAAAATTAATAATCAAGTAATGCAGTGATTGATTTCCTACAAACTACGGAGGAATGATAATTTTTCATGAATTTTTGAAACAGGAATCCATGGCACATACATATTTGAAAACCAATCAACCACACACATATCTGTTCCGGAATGTGAGCCATCCGGAAATAGTGCATGGTATGAACCTAATTTTGAACGTATATAAATACTTGTCAAAATAATGCACTGAAAACTTAGTCCAATCTGGATTCCTCCAACCCAGATCAATTATAACCACAGCAATACTTGTGACTAGTAATGTTAGTTCACACACATTTTTATTATTTCATGATATATGTCCTACAGGTAACAGTTACCAATCTCTTGAATATCAGTATACAGAATTGGTCGTACTACCATTGAGAAGATAATCACATATACATGTTCAGCAATCTATCTTGCACTGAAGGACATACATAAAGGTATAGAGTTGGGCTGTTTATGAAGTCATGATTTCAGTTAATAATAAATAACACATCTAATTACAGTACATAAATCATTTAATCATAAGGTGTTAAAACATTAATTAAATATATGAAAATATCAGATAAAGCAATATGGTCGGTTGCCCATAATATAAGAAAAACAATTCCTTTTGATGTATAACAATCCATGGAAGGAAGCTGTGTGACCCTGACAATGTTTTTATTACATGAAATTATACTGTCTTGCATTAATGAACACGTCATTGGAAGGATATTTAATGCACAGTTAATGCAGTTAAAAAAGTTTTTTGTTTTAATATTTGAATACCAAACAATTTGGACCGCACCTTTAGACACAGTGGAGTTCACCATAACTTTAAGGAATCTAAATATAATTCCTTAGCTAAGAAGAACAACTGTGAAATCCCAATTCTGGCTTAAACAATATCATACAATAATGTTGTATTATTTTATTTATATGATATCATCTCATCAACATACATTTCTAATGAGCGACAACGCACAAATAAGTGTTCACACCAATAAATGGGCACGACCAAGAAATGGACACGACACAATCACTTGTTACACATTTGTATTATTAATAACACATACCCCATACATACATACATCAGGATCTTATCAGAGTTAATTCAAAATTTATTATATACATATGCATATCAGTAACACATATTAGGGTCAATTTATGCAAACAGACTGTAATGGAACTACAAGAAATACTTTCTTTTATCAAATAGACTGGCATATTAAATAAATATCAAAAAAGACGTCACGTTTAGAAACCGTGTGTCCTGTCTGCATTAAAGGTACTCCCTCCACTCGTTTGCTAATCGCCAAACCGGTTCTTTTATGACCAGATGTGTAAAGTGTTAATAGTTTAACTAGTATGCACAGTCAGAAATTTTTTTTTAATGCGTACTTGTCATTATTTTATCGTAAAAAAAGAATCGCCGTTAAGGGGGTGTCACACGTACGAGAGCCTCGTACGAGTGCCTCGTACGAGTCACTCGTACGAGAACATGTCACACATAGTCGTGGCTAAACAATCGAGTCGGGAGAGTTGCGTAAATGACGTCATAAGATGAAGCCATTACAGATGCACACGTGCTTCTTTACGGCAAAGGCTGACAGTTGAAGCAGCAGCAGTGAAGAAGAACATGCAATTTTGCTCGGTGCATTGGCTGTGCTGCAACAAATTAATGACGAAGAAGAGAAAGAAAAGCTGAAGAAACGGAAAAGATGGTGGGTTCGCCTAAGCATTGCGCGTCGCCAACAGTTCGGCGCATTCCATGCTCTGGTGAAGGACATTAAAGTGGAGGACCCCAGAACATTTCCAAACTTTGTCCGGATGGATGCGCAACAATTTCAATATCTTCTTCGCAATACACTAACTGAGCGCCTAGCTGTAACCCTTCGATTTCTAGCGACAATATATTACATAATTTATTGTGTGAACATTATGTTGACGTTTCAATGATTTTATTGCTTTAGTATAATGTTTCGCTTGGCTTCAGCTATTATCGTTTATTTTATACGCATTAGCTGGACCTGTGCAATCTACAAAGAGCAGCCACCATCTGCAGATTGCGTAGTTAAGGCGTGTCCATTTATAGCTTGGACCTGGTGGCCACGCGAATATTGGTGCACGTTGTCGTTGCTAAACTTCAGACAGAGCTTAGTCACAGTGACACAGGTTTGTTTTCATAGAGTGCCTACCTACCAAGGTATGTTATACAGTAATGAAATGCGGTGAGAACTTGAGAATATTGTCTTGTCGGTACACTAGCCAACACTCCTGATGGAGTCAAACGGTCAGAAATGTGGTCAGAACAAATGTTTTTTTTTTATGTAGGTGGTGTAGACATTAATTGTAATTAACATGAAATGTTTGATTTAGTATTGTTAACCACTTAAAATATTTATATGAAATATCAGGTATACCATCAGGCATGTATCAGTAATTTTTCATAAATGGATTATTTATTATCCATAAAAATAAACCCCTCCTTGGTAACAACCAAACTTACAAACAAGCAACCTGGGGCAGTTTGTCACACAACAACAATATTCACTATTATACACTGTTGATATTCTGTGTATACATTAGTTTGATAAATAAAAGGTTTGCATGGCCTTGTCGTGTCTTACACGCAACAGCTGTTACTATGTGCAAGCATGGGGGCCCTTACAAAAAAGTGCCAATGATATACCATTGAATACCATTGAATACCATTGAATACCACTGAATACCATTGAGTACCATTGGACCATTCAATGATATTTCAGCAGGACTCAGTGGTACTCTCAACGGTACTTTAAGATACCATTCAATACCACTGAACGGTACACAGAATACAAAATATCATTAAAAAAAACATTCAGATACCATTCAAATACCATTGGCCATTATACCCCCTAGTACCATTCAATGGTATTTGAATGGTATTTTTTTTGTAAGGGAGGGGTCTATAGGTAGCATCCTTGTGCGCCAGGGGTCTATAGGTAGCTTATTTGTGTGCCAGGGGTGTATAGGTAGTATCCTTGTGGGCCCGGGGTCTATAGGTAGCATCCGTGTAGGCCAGGGGTCTATAGGTAGCATCCTTGTGGGCCAGGGCTCTATAGATAGCGTCCTTGTGGGCCAGGGCCCGAGGTTATAAAGCCGTACTCGGTGCTCATGCTCAACTCCGTGCTCAGACTCAGATCTCATGCTCAGCTGAGAATGCGTGCTCACGGTGGTTATAAAACGTCTTGAGTACGTACTCAACTGAGTACGCCGCCTTGAGGATATGCTCAACGGCGAGATCTCGTTTGACGCGATGACCCAGTTTTATTCAAATACGCAGCGGCCAGACGGAACTCTCTGGTTGACGAAGATAACAAACTTGCAACTATTTATAAACAATATCAACTTCCGACTATAAACCGATGATGGACGAAGACTTTCGCAGTTGTGACGTGGTTATATTTGGTGAAAAACGAAGGGAATATCGACAGAATACCTTTTGCATGGTCATGGAACCTACTTCGCAGTGAACAACGTCAACGGAACAGCAATTATACACACAATCAAAAGATTAAATAGTACATAAACCAGAATTAGCCTGCATTTGTCACGCTGTAGTTGGTGTTTATAATAAATAAATAAATATCTTAGAATCCGTACTTGCATTACAGCTTATATTGTATGCAATAAATCAATCGTAATTTTCCAATGCTAAGATAGCGCAAATGTTATTTATACTACTGAAATATAAATATGTTACACTGTAACAAGTCTAATATTTTGACAAAGTACTTGTAAGGGAGCGGCCGTAATTTATCACACCACATCGAATCATAGTCATAAATGAATTATTATTTGCAATGCCTTAGACTAGTTCAAAGGGTCATTTGACAGGAATCCGTGTTCGTATACAAAGCTATTTAGAATTGTTATCTACCCGGAGGAATTAACTGATTTGAGAGGTCTATGTCACTATGACACTATGCAACCGTGCCAGATGTGGCATAGCGTAGTCGTAGACGTAGTGCAATTTTGTCATGTAATTGTGAATGTAGACACTGAATTGAATGTATTCAACAAACAATGACATACAATGTGCATGTAATGTACAAGGTAATTCATAAGTAACACATAAACATGAATCTAGACACAGCATCTATTTGCTGTGTATATATTCCATAAGAAACACAATCTATAGGCGTGTTGAAAGGAATTGCAAAAAACGAAATACTTATTATTTGTATTTTTGCATAGGTTTGTTTCTAAACTAATTTCAAGTATTACATAAACACAATGTTGACTAGAAAATTACACACTCTTTGCTATGTATTTTGATACAGTAATACACCATCCTATACTTTATATTATAAACAATAAACATATTGATCATTGTTATTAGTACCTTTCATATTTTTATATAAAAATTCTTGTTAAATGTTTTTAAAACTGATAACCCACTTTACAGGTCTGACTGTACCTGATTCCACACCTTAAAGCCCATAATACTAATTCCACTATAATTTATTTTGTAATTCATATTTATGTAGCATGTATTATGATTGTGACTATCACATACTATCTCAAAGTAAGTTAACATATATGATCTGGAAGCAAATTGTTGTTAACTATAACATAAACACCATACTGTTTAAATCATTCATATCGTACACACACAGCTAATAACTAATGATAGGTCTTGCTTGTGACAAGTACCCTTCATGTTTACATATAGTCATTGTTTTTTTCTGTAACATATATCGGTGGTATCTTGTTCTCATATGTATTTCCCCCACACTTCATAGCAGTAATGAAGCAAATTTTAGGCATGATGAGTACAGACAATATAATACATGAATATCTACTTTTGATGTTCTTACTATGACCATTCCAACCTGACAGTACAATCTGTAGTATAAAAGGTTTCGATATTATTTCCATTAATGCAAATTTTGAGATTGGTGCAATCAGCAAATATTATATGTGTCATAACAGTTGATACTTCACATGTCATAAAATATAGGCTAAATAAAATTGGAACAAGTATGAAACGTGCTACCACGTTATATTTTGGTAAGTTGAATTTGTGTCATTCATAGATACATAGTGTTTTTTTTATATTCAGTTGGCTTTGCATCGAAGTTTATACTACAATTCTAATGCACAATGTTCTAGTTTCTGTAAAAAAATTATGTTGCCAACAGTGTTAAATGCCTGATTTATTAAATATGTAAACATTTATATTGAGGATCATGAGTTATTAGTTGTTGTTGTTGTTAATACCTCAACCATTTCTAATATTACTATTACAGTTGAGTGTTTCTTTTCTAAATCCATACTGCCCATTGTAGTTTTTAACATTCAAGAAATACATGAATCAATTATGAATATAATTGCTAGTATTTTCTAGAACTGAGGTAAAACAGACACTCGCTCATAGTTAGAGAGAATTCTTGCGCAACATACATTTTTTTAATATGGAGATTACCCGCACAATTTCCACGTTACCCGAAAAATCTCCATTTTGTAGTTATTTGTTGAATGTGTTCAAGATATTTTAGAATATTGACATATGGCATTACCATCTTAATTTGGCATACACCAATAGCAACATAATACCATCATGATCTTTTTACATTTAGCAATGTTTATTAAGGCCAAAATATCTTAACAGTAACAGGTTTAAAGACCCTTCTATGCTTTCTTTCATGGAATAGTTAAAATTATTGGGGCATTTGTGATTTTTGTTGGCTTGTGTTTGACCTATATTTGAAAATAATTAAAACATTTACAATATTATTTCTGCAGTGATTTTATTTGTTCTTTTTAAAAGGAGTACAATAATATTTACATTCGTATTCTTTTTATTAACTAGAGCATTTAAAAGTGTCCTTCATTCATGTTGTTCTTGTTTATTTCGAGAAGGTCAGAATAGTACACATGTCCCATCGGTATGGCTAAATGTCCACGACTGTACTTCATTACTCGTCCAACGACAACACACAGCTTTGGGGAAATTTCGTATGGCAATTGGCCGTGAGCTTGTGTCGCCAAGCAGTAAACGAATGGTCCCATCACCGAAAAACTGCCACCAAAACATAATATTGCAACACTGTATCGTACTGTCGTCGTTCGCCGCTTAAGTTTGCAAATGTTCAGTAAACACCGCCGTTTTAGGCACAACATAGTGCCTGTCAAATCATTCTTGTTATACAACCTCATCAAATGGATCGATAACACCTCGTAAGCGACTCGGACGCTGAAATCGGACTGCAGATCTTGTCAAGAACGACGAACTTTGACTATGAAATCGACCAATTTCTGCGTGAGCTGCCATCTTTGTTTGCTTGAGTACGGCGTTGAGCATGGTCTTGAGCATACTCAGGATTTGGACGTTCCGTGCTCAAGTCTGAGCACGAAACCGTACTCAGAAAGTTTGGTGACCTGCGTTGAGCATTGAGCACGGTGTAAAAGCGAGGCTTGAGCATGGAATTTGAGCACAGAGTACTGAGTACGGTTTTATAACCTCGGCCCCAGGCCCAGGGGTCTATAGTATAGGTAGCTTCCTTGTGTGCCAGGGGTGTATAGGTAGTATCCTTGTGGGCCAGGGGTCTATATGTAGCATCCGTGTAGGCCAGGGGTCTATAGGTAGCATCCTTGTGGGCGAGGGATCTATAGGTAGCACCCTTTTGGGCGAGGGGTCTATACGTAGCATCCTTGTGTGCCAGTGGTCTATAGGTAGCATCCTTGTAGGCCAGCAGGGGTCAACACGTAGAATCCTTGTGGACCAGCAGCGGTCTATGGGTAGCATCCTTGTGGGCCAGGGGTCTATAGGTAGCATCTTTGTGGGCCAGCTGCGGCTATAGGAAGCATCCTTTATGGGCCCTCGGTCTATAGGTAGCATTGTTGTGGGCCAGGGGTCTATAGGTAGCATTGTTGTGGGCTAGCAGGGGTCTATTGGTAGCATCCTCGTGGGCCAGGCCTCTATAAGACTATAGGTAGCATCCTTGTGTGCCATCGGGTCTATAGGTAGCATCCTTGTGGGCCAGGGATCTATAGGTAGCATCCTTGTGGGCCAGCATGGGTATGTAGGTAGCATCCTTGTGGGCCAGAATGGGTATATAGGTAGCATCCTTGTGGGTCAGCAGGGGTCAACAGGTAGCATCATTATGGGCCAGTATGGGTCTATAGCTAGCATTCTTGTGGGCCAGGGGTCTATAGGTAGCATCTTTGTGGGACAGCTGCGGCTATAGGTAGCATCCTTTATAGGCCATGGATCTATAGGTAGCATTGTTGTGGGCCAGGGGTCTATAGGTAGCATCCTTGTGCGCCAGGGGTCTATAGGTAGCTTCCTTGTGGGTGAGGGATCTATAGGTAGGATCCTTGTGGGCCAGGGTTCTATAGATAGCGTCCTTGTGGGCCAGGGGTCTATAGGTAGCATCCTTGTGGGCCAGGGGTCTATAGGTAGCATCCTTGTGGGCCAGGGGTCTATCGGTAGCTTCCTTGTGTGCGAGGGATCTATAGGTAGCATCCTTGTGGGTCAGGGGTCTATAGGTAGCATTCTTGTGGGCCAGGGGTCTATAGGTAGCATCTTTGTGGGCCAGCTGTGGCTATATAGGTAGCATCCTTTATAGGCCATGGATCTATAGGTAGCATTGTTGTGGGCCAGCCCTTACAAAAAAATGCCAGTGATATGTCATGGACAGGCCATGATCACGATTAATTATTTCCTTAACGCCACCTGGCGATTAACGGCTAGTAATTAGCAGTTACAATAGGTGGCACTGCACTGCACTGGGATTTGGGAGTTGCGTGGGAGGAAGGCGTGGGACTCGAGACTTGCGACCAACGATCAGAGTCAAGATGTGATGAATTATCTTGAAAGATTGTGAGTAACTGGTTTATTTTCACGTGTTGAGACTCGCTTAGTCAGGATGCAGTTGTGCAGCTAGCGATCAGTGACAATTTATAATAGGAACTTGCCAATAATTAGAATTTGTATGAGTTGCAAATTGGTTTTCCCTCGTGGTGGTGAAATTTAATGGTTTATATATCCACCTGTATTCTCGGTTATTCATAGGAATAATATGTCGTCGTTTGTATGTATCCTATGGTATAAGCTAATAGCGTTACAGTAGCACTGTTGTGGTGTCGATTATTGACAGCGAAGATATTTAAGAAAGTAAGAAGTTTGTTGAATATTGTCCTTTGCGCAATAACCCTAATTCTCGTACCAGAATACTCGCTAGAGGGCGGAATTGAGCCAACGAGTGAGAGCAGAAGTAGTCACCCAGATGGTCGCTGGAGGTTAGCACTGACGTCAGGCTGTGGACAGGTACAACATAAGTGATGGAGTTTGGTATTTCTGTACAGCTCACTGTATTATAGTTGCCAAATGTGTGTGCATGTATTTGTCTTAGTTTATGAATATTATCATAGACATGTCACGACATTACCACATCGGATGGGTTCAGTTGTTATAATATAATTTTAGTTACCTATAATAGTTGCCAGTACTAACTGGGTACATTGTACATGTCTTGGAATATGCTGGTTGTGTATTGTGCTGTTGGACAGTGTTTTCCTTTACGGTTGAGGTACTTAATTTGATGGTCTTTTGTTATCAATTTAAGGTATTTGTTTTAATCTATGTTAAAGGTATCCCTGTGTTGTATTGTGTATGTGTGTATATTTATATATGTGGTTATTGTTACAGGGTCTTGTCTTGTTGTTCGTGTACAATAAAGAATTGTGAAATGACGATCCAGCGCTCCGCGTCCATCCTTGACAACTGATATACCATTGAATACCATTGAATACCATTGAATACCATTGAATACCACTGAATACCATTGAGTACCATTGGACCATTCAATGATATTTCAGCAGGACTCAGTGGTACTCTCAACGGTAATTTAAGATACCATTCAATACCACTGAACGGTACACAGAATACAAAATATCATTAAAAAAACCATTCAGATACCATTCAAATACCATTGGCCATTATACCCCCTAGTACCATTCAATGGTATTTGAATGGTATTTTTTTGTAAGGGGGTGTATAATTAATACTACTGTTAGTGGTTTATGGTCATCCTGGCTTAATTTAAAACTAGGTTGTCTATTCCTTGATTAGCTTGGGTACATAATTATCATCACTGTGTTTGCTAAATAAGTTGCAATTGGTATCAGTATTGTGAGCAGTATAAATGTATGGTTTTTTTTACAATTTAAATATTTCATGTACACAACAATAACATTGTAAACTGGTTTACATAGGTTTGGCTAACTGAAGTGCAATTTACATGCTAGCAACATTATGATTATAATAAGTGTCGAATACACCTCACTTTGCTTTACTAGAATCCTAATTCAGAGAAAAACAACTAAGCGGATGGTGATAGGATTTGATGCTGACAATTAATAATCAAGTAATGCAGTGATTGATTTACCACAACTTCTATGGAGGAATGTTAATTTATCATACATTTTTGCAACAACAGGAATGCAGGGCACATACATATTTAAAAACCAATCAACCACACAAACATCTGTTCCAGAATGTGACCCATCCCGAAATAGTGCATGATTTGAACCTGAGTTTGAACGTATATAAATACATGCCTAAAAATGCACTGGACACTTAGTCCACTCTGGATTCCTCCAACCCTGATAAAATATAATCACTGCAATACTTGTGAATAGTAATGTTAATTCACACATTTAATTTTACAAATGGTTTTACAAATGCAAGTTATTATTTCATGATATATGTCCTAACTGTAGAAAACAGCTACCAATCTCTTGAGTATCAGCACAGGATTGGTCATAGTACCATTGAGAAGATAATCCCATATACATGTTCAGCAATCTATCTTGCACTGAAGGACAGATACATAAAGGTGTAGAGTTGGGCTGTTTATGAAGTCATGAATTCAGTTAATAATAAATAACACATCTTCATAAATCATTTAGTCATAAGGTGTTAAAACATTAATTAAATATATGATAATGTCAGATAAAGCAATTATGGTCGGTTGCCCATAATATAAAAAAAACATTTCCTTTTGTTGTATAGCAATCCATGGAAGGAAGCTGTGTGACCCTGACAATGTTTTACATCAAATTATATTTTCTTGCATCTATGAACACAATGCCAAACGATTTGGACCACACTTTTAGACAGAGTGAAGTTCATAACTATAAGGAATCTAAATATAATGAGCAATTGCTTAGTTAAGAGAAACAACTGTGTAATCCCAATTCTGGCTTGAACAATATCATACTACTATAGACAAAAGAAACAATGGGTATATTGAAGTAGTAGACAATGTCTCAGCTTCTGAAACAATGTTGTATTATTTTATTTATGTGATATCATCTCATCAACATACATTTCTAATGAGCGGTAACACACAAATAAGTATTCACACCAATATCACTCCTTCGGTTGGAATCAGTGATATGTAGTCTTCATGCAAGATATCCATTATTTGTATCATAATCTCGTCCATGCATCATTGTAGCCTTTTTCTGGAACAAAGGGCAGACAATCACTTGTATGTATAATACACATTTGTATTATTAATAACACACCCCATACATATATGAGGATCTTATCAGAGTTATTTCATATAATTTATTATATGCATATCATGTGCTGATTCTGTAACACTTATTATGGTACATTTATGCAAACAGACTGTTACGGAACTACAATAAATACTTTTTAAAATAAAATAGACTAGCAGACTCAAAAATATCAACAACAAAAACGTCACGGTTAAAAATCGTGTCTCCTATCTGCACTGACTGTGCAGTAAATATCCTTCCAATGACCGTGTCCAGAAATTTATATTCATATTTGTTTCTATGTACTAAATTAGTCACACCTATTGCGTTAAAGTTAAGCAAACACACTGTTACGGAAATAGAACATGTTTCTTATGAAAACAGATGGCAAAATCAAAGACAAAAGCTCACAAAAACGCCATGTTAAAAACAGTGTGTCCTACCTGAAATGACAGCACATTAGTCCGATTAGATTTGTCTCGTGTCATGAGCCATAGATACAATGAAAAGCTATTCCTTACCAGGTGTAAACAATGGGTACGGACGAGTTTTACCTAATTTAAATTTCAGGTCATAAGTGTATATTTTGTATTTAATTATACATTCAAAAATGTGTCTCAATCAGCCACCAGTGCAGTGCTCGTGGAAGTGTCATTCACTCATTGGTAACGTGTGTTCAGACGAGCATTGTTTTATGGATTAAAACGTTTAAAATACAAATATTGTGGGAAACTAAACAACAGTTAATTATATATAATCGAGTAATCCTAATTTCATGATGTCGCTGTCTCTACTTACTTCTGACAGGGCTGTGACATTGAAGTTTGAACGATCTAGCCATCATTCGACGCCAACGACAACGACGTTGCCTTGCCCTTGGCCCAAGCCGTGGGCGTTGCTACTGAATTTCTGAGTTACACTTACATTCCTCCAGTTTTGTGAACATTCCTTCAAGGGGCGTCAATAATGAGAACTTGCAGGCTATTCATAACCGATGCCTCTGTCTTTGTATAACGTGGGTTTGCACCATTCCATAGCGAAATTTTCACGGTAAAGCTCGACAAAAATTTGAAGCGAGAGTTTTGCAAATCAGTATCTGCCATTTTTAAGAAGGTCGAAGTTCAATTCAGTGCTTTCATCTCATTGGTTGTTAACTCCGAGTCACTCCCTCCGAGTCACTCGTACGAGTGCCTCGTACGAGTGACTCGGACTACATGTCACACGTCCGATTTTACGTCCGATATTGTGTCACACATACGATTTTCGTGGTTTCATCCGAGTCACTCGTATGAGTCTCTGGGACGTGTGACAGCACAATAACAAATCGCACGTACTTTTGCGCTTCATGACTAAGATTCCAAAGGCAAAGTGATACTTCTATGAAGGTACGCATTAAGTGCAATAACGCAATTAGCAACAAGAGCGAATAGTCGGTGGCTAATTCCCTCTTGTGAACGTCTACTCGACGCGGATTCTCTAACTTGTAAAATTATAATAAATATAAGTCTGACAGTGTCACTGACAATTAAAGTTGCATTCTGACATAATTTCCCCTTTTGAACGCATTTTAGAAAAGTCAATGTACACCATGACCGATATTTGCTTATTAGTATACTTCCTACCACATGTCTCACTTTGTGGTTTTATGCGTTATTTGATCAAATGTAAGTTTGCAACAAACAACGGCTCTGGAGTTTCCCAAAAGTCGATCTATTTTTACCATCGGAACTCTCCGGTCAACGTAAGTAAACTATGGGGCAAACTAAAAGGCGGTTCCACGTATCCACGTTAGTCGCTAGAGGCGCCACTAGGCAACAATACCCTAGTTATTTAAATCATCCTCAATTAGCCATTGACCGTATAGGCGCGTAGCCAGCGATAGTTTGTATGTGGGCAACTGGACATGCCGTAAATATGGAGCGTATCGAGCGGTGGCATCTTTGTGAATGTGGTATGTCGTTTCCGTGCGGTCTGCCAATTGTGATCCGCCTTTTAGTGTGGCCCTAGTGTGATTTCCTGATAGCGCTTTTCACTGGAATTCCCTTCATCGAGGTCTAAACCAATCAGAGAATTCTAACTGGTGAGGCTCACCGGAATAATTTTTCGTCTTTTGCTGCTTTTTATCTTAACATGGCATATTATGTGAAAATAAGTTGATAGGTAGTTGAGGAAAACAATATATAGTGTATGGGGAATGCTGGTTTACTGGGAAATTGTATTTAAAACATGGCGGAAGTCAGAATGCAACTTTAAGGCAAGCCAGTTTGAGTTGACAGTCACCATCGTGGCATCGATATCGCTCGGCATCGCTCAGCCAGACACAACCTGTTGATACGTACCGGTATTGTATTTGATTACACAGGATCTTGTTAATAAACTTAATAATTGCGAAGAGTACATATCCAGAGAAAATAGATGACGTGAGGGACGAAATGATAAATAAAATGTATGCGGGACAACGCTACCTTCTAAATTTGTGACACAGACTCAGAGACGTGGGCGTGGCTAGTTTGCTGAAAACACAAGTCAGATATATGTTTGTATGCGAGCTTAAAAGTAAGCCAACTCTTTATGTATAACTAGCACAAAATAATTCCAATACACTAGTACACAATGTCATCACCGTTATAACAAACACATAGATTGACAGCAAAGGTGGGGGAACCGACCACACGCATGTGTTGGAAACCCACCATATCAATTATTCAAACAAAGTATGCATGTTATAGGTTATGACCAAGGGGAAAGCGTTAGGAACACGAGCACATGTCCTCGCCCTAAAACCCTTTGAAAGTACACTCATATTAGACAAGTATATAACATAAATCGACAATGTAAGATGTAATATACAAGACAGTGCGATCCTAATGTCAAAAATACAAGACAATAACGTTATAGACACTTGGTAACAATATAATATAGACTATGTATAGTGTATTTGCAAATATGTACAAATAAAACGAAACACAGCATATATCAACACCAGTTTGAAATACCCAGGTGACGATGGAGTAGGAGGGTGGGAAATTTGCGACGATATAGTACTGAACAACAGAATGATAAATGTCGCAATAAAAGGAATCTCATAACATAATTGTTTAACAACAATCGAGAACAAATCAATATTTACCCTTTCAAACTCGAGAACTATCGAAAGAGAGGCTGGCCACTGAGCTTGTCAGCGTCCTAATTTGTTTACTGTATACACCCGAATATAAGCTCTGGTTTTGTTGCCCACATAAATGCCTTTTGAGTTTCATTCTAAAGGTGTTTTGACATGGGGGACTGGTAGTAGGCTCTTGTTGGTCGGGCAAGAAGCGTTGTATTTTTAGGGGGAGCATCCGTTATCTCGTGTAACAAAACGTCAAACGGAAATTATATTTCACAATTATTAAAACAGTGTTTTGTGACTCACATTTCAGTACTGAATGTTGTTGATTTCCATTATATTTTATGCAAAATAATTTAGATTTGTATGACAACGATGATTAATGGTGATGAATTTATTCAATAAAAAAAAACATGAAAATAAAATGTTAATACAGTAGGTGTACACTATATCATGCAAGTATTACATATAACATTCTTGCACTTGTTTCCATTGTAGTCAATGATGCCTTGCTGTAGTCTATGTACCTGGTACCTTTCAAGTCACACGTGCCAGGTGTTTTCTCATATTTATCAACATTTTCATCACAGTAATATATGAATGCATAATATATTCGAATTATAATATTGCTACAAGCCACACTACACTGCAAAAATTAGACGGCAGAGGAGAGGCTAAGTAGGCAGTAATGGCAGATGCAGGGAGGATACGTAGTCTGCGGGAGGCTCACATCTGATCAATCCAGGTAATTTAAACATTTTAACAATCAACAACGTATAAATTATCAAAATATTTTAATATGTCCATTTAAATACACATTTTCATTCACATATTATCTTGAACATGGAAAACTAGAATGACCTTTGCACTTGTAAAATGCATATTATACCCAGTGTGTCAACACACATTAATGCACTTCCATTATGTGAGTCGGGGGGGGGGGGGGGGGGGGGGGCATGGCTATGTAATTCAATTTTTTAAATTACCTTCAAAATGGTGCATTCTGAAGGATGTTTGAACTTATTCCCCGGGAAATAGAGAGGAAACAAATGCACAGCTACAAGTGTAAACATGTTTATAGCAAGAAATACCTATGAGATGGACATCCTGGCATATTTTGAGCAAATTGGCTTAGAAAAACACTGAGGTGGTCCACCTCACTCATAATATAGCAGAGGAAATACTGCAGCGATGACTCAAGAAATCAATAATACAGTGTTGAAGAAGGTAGACATGTACATATTATTATGAATGCTTGACTAGTTGCTGAGGGGAATGTGCTGTTGGCATCACAATAACCTTATTTTGTCATTTCCAACATTTGCTTTGACCAGACAACCTCACATATTCATGTTTGACATAAAATGTCAAAAATGAATATGTGTACTCCCAACTCCACTACCACGATGCATGTTTTTTTGTTTACTGAAATTGAAAACATGCTTTTCTTTACAGGTCAACAAGAAACTGAACAATGCTCACTACCACTAGTTTAACAAGTTAATATGCTATGCAGGACAATTGTATTTGTTGGCAAGACTATACAGCCATGAGCCATGCAAGATGCTGCATATTAAATGTCAAGTATTTGAATGTCGACCAAGTGAAGTGATCCCAGTTGTACTGCGTGTTGCATCGAGACAGATTCCACAGTGCTGGTGGTGTGTAGTGTGTACACTGGCTTCCATGCCAGTCAGATACCCTGACTGAGTAGATACCAACGTAGAATGCAGAGTGCTTGACATGCGAATATGGTGACGTCTGACTAGCTTTGCAGTTGTTGATGGAACGGTGGATGCCATGGTCTGTCAAACATGGCATGAGCCTTTGGTCAACCTATCTTGACACAGTGATACTGTAAGACAGGTTTGAGATTCTTTGGTGAACCACATAAGCTTGGATATCGATGACATTGTGTGAGTTCACTCTCTTTGATGATACTGCATATCAGCTTCCTGGCATTTTGCTGTACATCCGCATCTGCCTGTACAAGAAACAAAGTGACAATTAACATGGCTCTGACATGTATGATATTTTATGTGTGACGACACACTTAGCCAAAATCAATACCATGGCAATAATATTGCAATTTTATAACACGAATAAAACAATTATAATTGTTATTTTTGTGTTATAAAATTGACATGCCCACATGTTATATATACATTACTCAGACCTGTTATACTGAAGATTTCTACTAATGTGGGAAACATTCTGCCACACTGAAATTAATATGTGAAAATACTAATTGTACATAAGAAAAGTATTCACCACTATCTCTAGCCAGTACTCTTCATAGAATTGAGTAAACATATAGCAACTGCGCATGTAACTCTCAGCCACATGGCAAGGACCCTGACTAGTTTAACCACTTTTTATGTGTAAAGATACAAAGCATTAAAGATATTAAAAAAAGGTTATTTTATATCTACTGATTTAAAAAAAATAGTCTAATTTACTTACTTTGTTTAATATATTTATTATTTATAAAGCACATGGTCAAAGTGCTGTAAATATTTGTTATGTACATAATGTTATTACATGTACATAGTATGTGCAAGTGCACATACAGCATGTTTCTGTAACAATTATGTGTGTGTTATGGGTGAACTCTTTGCAAAAGTAAATTTCCAGAAATATGTTTTCGTACGACAATTCTTTTAGAATTTTGAAAAATATTCCCATGACATGTATCATTCAGATATGGATTAATCGTACTCTTTACTCGAGTACGAGAACTTTTTGAGTAATCGTACTCGAGTACAAAGCAAAGTAATCATGCTTGTACTCACGCATGTTCAAAGTAATCGTACTCATACTCGAGTACTCATACTTTTTGAGTATTCGTACTCGAGTACAATGCAAAATAATCGTACTCGAGTACATTACCAAAGTAATCCTACTCACGATTACTTCTCGCGATTACATTACATGCTCTGTCAGTATGGTGTGAATGACTGGTCATGGTTCCTATGTATCCAGAATCCTGACTGGGTCTGGGCAGTTAGCTGCTAAATCCCTGTCTACTGTGTTTAATTAAGTGCAAACTGTAAACCTGTTTACAGAGGTAAAGGCCAAACTATGTTATTTCTTATGCTAAGAGGTCCTTAATAAAATGCCTATGTTGCACTCAGAAGAGACACTACTAATCACTGTTAGGATCTTGTGAGGAAGTGTGACAGTTCACCTTCAAAGTCAGCCAAGAAACCAGAACAGCTAAAGAACAAACAGTCACGTGCTAATCCATCCTCTGGCTCTGAGCAAACAAAAGTTGTGGTCACTGCAGTATGTATATTACAACACTCATTTACCTGAGATGTAGAGCTTTTCCGCATGCCCTATGGTGATGACACCTCAAGTTCTGAAAATGTGACACATTTAATTAAATTAGCATCAGCTGGGGGGAGATGAAATAGTTAATGCTCCCTTCTCTTGTTACATTGAAAAAATGGAGAAATAGAAAAGTAGCTATAACAAGACAAGTTCAACTGTCAAACTTAATTAGTAGCTATAACGGGAATAAAAAGTAGCTATAACAGGAAGTAGCTATAACGGGAAGACACCACCTAGGAACCATGACCAGTCATTCACACCATACTGACAGAGCAAACAGTACAGGTGGGGCTGTGTCATGGAATCTAAAATTACAAAGCAGGATGTTAGGGGATGCTAATATACTGCAGGGCTTCCCATGGACTGTGGCAATATAACTTTACTACCAGTACTACAGTAAGCAGGAGGATCAGGAGAAGGTATTAATTAGGGAAATCTGACTGAATATTTATTTAACTGAAATGGAGTCAGACCACATTTGCATTTTCCATAGGCGACCATTATAACGTTTCGTTAATTCATTTCCTACTAATCTTGATGAGTTCTGTTATTGACAATTTCACAGCATATTTACCCTCCACAGACAGAGGTTCAGTAAAACATTTGTGAACTTTTAATAGCTCAGGCTCCCACAAACTTTTTTTAAACGCTACACCCCTCCATATCTGCTTGAACCACCCACGGATTGTCCCTGATTACATCACCAAACAAAATTACAACTGTATTAATACGCAGAAATGCACCGACTGACAGCTGTCATAATTTGACAGCTCTGATGCCATGCTGCACAAAAATATTATTTTTCCACTCACCCCACACTACATATATGCTCACAGAAATTCAGAAAACCTGCATAATGCTGTTTTTATAGCCCTGGTACTATTTGGTCGGGTAATGGCGGACGAACACCTTATTGTGGTCTTACATCAAATGCTCAACAGTAATAGAACATTTATAGCTCAATTAATATTACATTTATTAGATTACTAGTGATATTGCTATTTCTCTCTGTCTAATATATTTGCTATACAGCTAAACAATCTCATTGACATTTTCTAACTGCATATATGTAGTCTGTAGGCCAGGTCTGTAAAATTAAATAGGTCACCTTACATCACACTATGATCACAGTTGATTGGTATTTTGAAGGTTCAAAATAACTTGTTTGGTGAAAGATGACTTGCAGTGAAGGCATTCAGTTATTTTGTAGTATGTTTTTAGTATCATCTGTTTGATATCATTTTTAGATCTTAGAAACTGCTTGTTACAGTAACTAAATAAATATATGGTGGTTTTGCATTACGTAATCCTAGGACCTAACATATTACCTATATGTTCAGTATGTTTATATTATATAGTTTATATTGCTGGCCAGTATTACGAAAAGCATGGCTCATTTTCATGTTGATGTGTCTTCTACTCAGTCTCACATGATTACAAAGATGCACAGACATAAATAATAACTTGTGTTACCCAGGGCACTTTTTACTTATTAGTTTTTTTTATCGATTGCAGTTTTCAGTATTAATTTTTTTACAATAACAATGTGTTCATTTTTCCTGTTTACATTAGTAGTAATAGTGTCTGACATGCATCTTTAATCAATGAGACTTTATTTATGTCTGTGTGTTCATAAATTAATATGAAATTTGTATAATGGTGTGAAATGTCAGTAATAATTTTTAAAGAAAATAAACTGCTGGTTGAGTGCTAGCACAATGCATTTCGAGGGGTACCAAGACAAGAGGGCAGGCACACATCCCACAGCCCAGGCTATGGGCCTATGGCCATGCCGCCATGCCCATGGATTACCCGGTATAGCGTCGGGGTGGCTATGATCGACCGTTTTTGCGTAGTTTTCCGCGTTTTATTCGCCTTTGATGTAAAGTTACGCAATTTAAATTATTCTCTATTCAAAGCATATTAATTGACGATTTCTACAAACACAAACAAATAGTTTGATACAATTTGGTGACAAAATACCGGCAGTGATTACCCAATAGGGCAATAGCCTATGTCACAGGGGGGTCCCTAAGGCTAAGGCTAAGCCTAAGGCTAAGGATCGACCGTTCGCGTTCAGCACATAAACTTGAGTAAAGATGTGTCATACAACATGGATGCGCGCATGGGCATGACATCAGTTTGCGTGTTTGTTTACACATATACAATTACGTTAGTACAGTAACAGTCAACACTAAATTTATTGCATTTATGAAACGGTCGATCATGACATTAGGGACCCTGTCGATGAAAGCCAAAGCAAAGGTACCCCACACGCTACCGATTACTCCAGCCATCGCATCGGCATCGCCTGTATTGCAAAAAACCCATACAATCGACGCGGGTTTTCAACATAACATATTCCACTCGTGATACGTTTACTGATACGACTAAGTATGAAAATTACTGACGCTGACAAATTATAAATTACTAACCTGTCAAGAAGAATTGTTGCGAAGGCTGCGTCCGACATGTCTCCGAGTCCGAGCCCAACCGTCTCTTTTATTTCCTTCCAGAGATTCATAATTTCCCCCAAATAAACCCTCGTGCGCGGAATCTGTTTCTCTCTCTCTCTCATGTCTTGCTCTTTTCTTCGCCGAACTGGTGGCATACGTCCGTAGACGTCCCATGGTTTATAACAATTTATACTTTGCACAAAGGTTGAAAGAACTTCGACCAAAACAAATACGATCACATGCGTCGAAGGATTGTCGAGGCACCAATCTCGTGGGTCAAGGCCGATCTCGCGCCAACGATAAGAAACAGACGTGTTTCCTAACGCAGGTCCATCTCCATGGTTAAAGTTTCTACACGGAGCGTGCAGAAACGAAAGTCGAAATAGTTCATATTTATTTTATTAATTTCAGAAAAAAAGAAGTATCATAGTTATGAGCAAACGATTTTTACGGGAATGAGTGGATTGAGTATCATTATTCCTTTAACTGTGCATTAAATATCCTTCCAATGACGTGTCCAAAAGTTTGTATTCATAGTTCTTTCATATGACATCTATGTAGTAAATCAGTCACACCTATTGCGTTAAAGTTAAGCAAACACACTGTTACGGAAGTAGAACATGTTTCTTATGAAAATAGACTAGTCAAATCAAAAGCTCACAAAAAATGCCATGTTCAAAACCGTGTGTCCTACCTGCATTGACAGTACAGCACATTTGTTTCGTGTCGTGAGCCAGATGTATAGTGTAAAGCTATTCCTAAATTATCAGGTGTAAACAAGGGGTACGGATGCGTTTTACCTTGTTTAAATTTTAGGTCGTGAGTGTATATGTTGTATTTAATTAGACATTAAAAAATGTTTCCCACTCACAGTCACCAGTGCAGTGACAGTGACCCCAGTGTCATTCAGTCATTGGTAACGTGTTTTCAGACGAGCACTGTTTTATGAATTAAAATGTTAAAATACAAATATATTTGTGGAAACTAAACAACAGTTACTCGAGTAATCCTAATTTCACGATGTCACTGCCATTGGCAAAAAAACTTTATAAATTTTCTATAGAATATTCTATAGGATTTTTGCTTATAGTTTTCTATAGGATTTTTGCCAATAGTTTTCTTTAGGACACACACAATCTATAGAAAATTCTGTAGAATGCTATAGAAAACTGCAACATTCTATAGAATTCTACAGAATTCTATAGATTTTTTCCCCAAGGGTGTCTCTACTTACTTCTGACAGGGGTATGACATTGAAGTTTGAACGATCCTGCCATCGTTCGACGCCGACGACAACGACGTTGGCGTTGCTACCGAATTTATGTGATATATTCCTCCATTTTGAGAACTTTCGTCAATATTGAGAACTTGCAGGCTATTTGTAACCGATGCTTCTGTCTTTGTAAGAGTTAAAGCTCGACCAAAAATTTACGTGAGAGTTTTGCCAAATCAGTAGCTGCCATTTCTAAGAAGGTCGAAGTTCACGTCACCCTTACAAAAAAATACCATTCAAATACCATTGAATGGTACTAGGGGGTATAATGGCCAATGGTATTTGAATGGTATTTGAATGGTACTTCAATGGTATTTTGGTGGTCTGCGTATATAAACAGTTGAATGGTATTTGAATGGTATTTGAATGGTCCTAGGGGGTATAATGGCCAATGGTATTTGAATGGTACTTCAATGGTACTTTGATGGTCTGTGTATATAAACAGTTGAATGGTATTTGAATGGTATTTGAATGGTCCTAGGGGGTATAATGGCCAATGGTATTTGAATGGTACTTCAATGGTACTTTGGTGGTCTCTGTATATAAACAGTTGAATGGTATTTGAATGGTACTAGGAATACTGTTCAGTTCAATGGTATTTTGAATGTTACTAGGAATAATGTGCAGTGGTATCTGAATGGTACTTGACTGAATGGTATTCTGAATGGTCCAATGGTATTCTGAATGGTACTTATAAGAAACGTTTCAGCTTCTTCGTCAATGGTATTCTGAATGGTATACCATTCAGAATATCATTGACGAAGAAGCTGAAGAGCTTCTTATAAGTACCATTCAGAATATCATTGGACCATTCAGAATACCATTCAGTCAAGTACCATTCAGATACCACTGCACATTATTCCTAGTAACATTCAAAATACCATTGACAAATACCATTCAAAGGATAAACTAATCAATATATACCTAGCTTTACAGAGATCATATGCACATATAGATCAAACTGAAAACATAGTCAAGATAAATTAACAATGTTTTAATACGTTAAGTCTGCTGCTCTCGAACGTACATAATTATATACATGCACATAAAATCTGAAATATCATAAAATATTATGTCCGTCGATCAATCTTCACATTTGTCTTGATTTGTGTTCACTTTGGACAGCTTTGTCCTACGCGTCCAAGGTAACCTCAAAGCCTTTCTTCTGGTCTTCGCCCAGAAGTGGGTATACTTCTCGAACATATTCTGGGAAAAAAGATTTATCAATCACTAGCTCGAATGAAAGGTTTCTGTTTTTTTAAACAATGTACAATTAATGCAGCTATGAAGTGGTTTTCCGTGAAATTATATTATACATGTTATGATAATTATATAATACAAATACAATAATGGAACTTGGTTTCATCTTTATTATGGCCACAATTCACTTCTAGCTAGATATTTTTCTTTATAAAATCTTTATACAATTGCAAAAGTACATTAATTATAAATTGATTGAGCCATAATAATAAAGCAAAGAAGTAAAAATAATAATAAAAGCACACTATGTTTTTCAATCTATGTTAACCAAAATATGTTATAGTGTGCTTGGAATATATTATAAAATATTAGCAGTTTTTGGATATATATAACAAATACATATATTTTGTTATTTGATTAATCAGGCATTGACAGTAATTTTAAAGTAAAAGTGTTACTAGCATACAGTCAAATTTAATTTAACTTATTTAGAAAAACACATTTAGAAGGTAAACAAGCCGATGTCCACACCACAGGGCCAGGCGCATATCAAGACCGCAAAGGCGATGTCTTGCGATTTATGAATAAATCCCCAAAACTAAGGCACATCATTAATAATGGAATACGAAAACCCTTTGAAAAACCATCACATATAACCTGTGTTAGCCCCCTATCATAATCACTTTCGTTTAGGAGGCTGAAGAGCTTGTCGACGCACAAAGGTGTTGGGAGCTTGTGCTGGACGCTGGGGCTGGTTTGTGCGTTTTGCTGGGCACTGTGCTGCTGCGTGACTCCCACTGCATGTGGGGCAGCTGTGGATGTAGGGACAATTAGGATTTTTGCATCGTCCCTGGGAGGCAAAGGAGTAGCAGTAGCCTGGGGGACAGCCAGCAAGAAAGGGCTGCTTCTTGGGAAAGGGCTGCCTCCTCACTGGGAATGCTTGAGTTTGGACGACAGTAGCCTGGCGTGGCAAGAGAAAAGAGTTCTTGATGCAGTTTATACCAAGGCATGCCGTTGTGCGCTCTCAGCTTTCGGAAGTTCCTATCGTATGTCAGAAACAGACTGGGGCGTGAATCATGAGACATGGTGCGGATGAGTTGGAGGTATTTTAGAATGTCGGGGGTGTCAGTAGGATGGCGTTCAGTGTAGATGGCAATGTAGATTAGGAAAGCATCCGTCCACTGCTCTATGTTGATGATTTTCTTATTGGGCTGATCCCTAATCTGGACAACTGGTCTGTCAGTGGCTGAGTCCAACAAATACATCGTTTGTGGGGCAGACTCCCCCACTAGCAATTCTAATTCCACAAATTGATTCGCCCAAACTTTGGCCTTCACCCTGTCATCTACTAAACTCCCTAGCGGTACTGAAGAAAATGACTGCATTTCTGGGGGAAAAAGCAAGTCCTGTGGTGCCTCACCTACTGCACTGTCCGCACTATCTGCAGTGGCAGCAGATCCTGCCTCGCTCCACCCACTGTGGCCGGGACTGTCGCAGACGCCATCCCTGAAACCACCTCTGTAATGGTCCGCATCTGCTGCTGCATCAGCGCCATCTGCTCGTGCAGGGTCGCCATCTCTGCCGGTGGCGTCAACGGGGGCGCTTCCTTCTCGCGTCCACGATCAGGTCGGGTCCTCTTTGCGCTCACTGGAGCATCATCCCCGTATCTGGCGGGCGCTTTCGTTTGTCGTCGCTTCTTCGGTGGCATTCTAGAACATTAAGAAATGCCCACCGAACAGTACTAGGAACCATTTAACTGATACCTGGTCACCTTATTACACCAAACTTACTCACCGAAGTAGGAAACAACTTACACAAGTTTAGCTAACAAAATTTTGCTAAACACAACAAATCACAACATGATGACTGTTGACACGAGCTGTCATTAAATGCTGCAATTGTAACGGGTTGATTTACCTGCCTAAGATAGCATTATAAACAATAACAACATGATGAGTGTAGCCATGAGGCTGTCATGAAATGTTGCCATTGTAACAATTTGATTTACCTGCCTAAGTTAGCATTATAAACAATAACAACATGATGAGTGTAGCCACGAGGCTGTCATGAAATGTTGCCATTGTAACGATTTGAGTTACCTGCTTAAGTTAGTATTATCAACAATAACAACATGATGAGTGTAACCACGAGGCTGTCATTAAATGCTGCAATTGTAATGATTTGAGTTACCTGCTTAAGTTAGCATTATCAACAATAACAACATGATGAGTGTAGCCACGAGGCTGTCATGAAATGCTGCAATTGTAACTAATTGATTTACCTGTTTTAATTGTTGTGCATTATCAACAATAACAACACGATGACCATCGCCACGAGGCTGTCATATTTGTTGGTATTGCAATAACACATTTTGTGTTGAATTCCAGTTAATATTAACTGTTGAAATTCAGCAACCTCACCATGTGCATGCCATAGCTAAATAAAGCTAGCACTGATCAAACCGACCACAAAACCGGCCAAATATGGCACCACCATGAAAGAAACCCAGCCCTCAACGGATGACATACAATATTGCACATTCAGCATAGCAATGACATGTGGCCACGAGGCTGTCACCGAATGTTGCCTATGCAAGAATGTCACTGGGTTAGGGTTAAACAACAATATGAATTGCTGTTGCCACGAGGCTGTCATCATTAGTTGTTTTGGCAATATGACATTATTAAATACGATCCAGACATAGCTAAATAAAGCTAGCGCTGACCGAACCGACCACAAAACCGGCCAATTCTGGCACAATCACTGAGCAAACCAGCCCTTGATGGGATAACATACAATATTGCACATTCAACATAAAAATGACATGTGGCCACGAGGCTGTCATCCCATGTTGCCCATGCAATAATGTACCTGGTTTAGACTTTGCATTGCCTGAACTACATTACCTTTTATAAATTGGCTATATATTTAGGGACTATTAAATATGTAAACGTCAAACTACTGTACGGGACCTACCATAATGTTTACACCGGTTACAAGTAATCTGAAATTTTCCATTATCAATAATTTATTTAAATCATACATCAGAATGACTATTGCCACGAGGCTGCCATTAAATGCTGTAGTTAAACTAAGCTCGAGCCACAGCGGACGTGAGGTACATTGCACTCTACAATACGTTAGCTGCAGCGATAATCGCCCCACGAACACTATTGTAATACTTCCTATTGCCCTCCTGATTAAAATGGACGCCATCACCCAGCTAGCCCAATCGGACCACACTCCCCGATGGCACCAAAACGAAACGCTATCAAAAGATGATACCGCATCCTTCATATACTGGTTATACGTAACCACGCGTTCGTTAAAATCCTCCCGGATCGCGTACCTCGACTGACTCGCGTTCCGGAAAACCATCTGCGAAATTATCACGCGCCGGACAGCGGCCATGACAGTCAGGTAACTCGCATAAGCGAGCACCCGGTCCGCCAGCAAGACTGGTTCAACGACCGAAATATCATTCGTACCCATGTCTAAAAACACTATATCGCTACCAACCACATCCTGCGTAAGCGAAAATAACTGCTTTACTTTCAAACCCCCCCTCGCTACAAACGTGACATTAAACCTATCAACGTCCAGGTCAAAATCTAAAGATCTATGCTCTACCGCATAGTGGGCCAAACGTCGAACGAACGAATGGCCGAAAACTTTAACGTCTAACATGATTATCTGACCTAGACAGCACTAGTTACGCGAGCGAGTAAAACAAGAGATTAGTATACAATCTAATCACAATTAATGCAGGATATAGCAATAATTTCAAGTAATAAAACAGTTCAATAATGTAAGCGATAAGTGTTCTACCTTGTACTCGTGCTGAATTCAAGTGGGAAGCTAAAATGGCGCGGAGCTCCTTTTATACCCTACGATCACGTGACTTACTTTACGGTAACACTTGAATTTAGGAGTCGGTCACACTGCCCACATAAAAGTAATTTGATGTACATCATAATGTCGTATAACTATGTAACAACAATTGATTAATCAAGTGAGCTGCTGCGAACTCGAAGTCATGTGTGGTTCAATGGTATCGAATGGTATTCTTAAATACAATTGAGAGTACCATTGAAGCCTGATTATATCATTGAACGGTCCAATGGTATTGAATGGTACTTTTATATACCATTGAGCGTACCGCTAAAAATGCTTTAACACTGGATGGTCCAATGGTACATACTGAGTGATATTCTCAAATACCATTGAGAATACTACTAAAGTCTGATTTTTTTTTGAACAGTATGGTATTGATAGAATCATTGAAACAAGATTTTATTATTGAATAATCCAATATATATATATATATATATATGGTACTGAATGGTATTCTAAAATACCATTGAAAATACCACTGAAGTCACATTTATTGTTGCACAGTATGTTCAAATACCATTGAGAGAACAACTGAAACAAGATTTTATCATTGAATGGTCTGATTTATTATTGAAAGGAATGTTCCAATACCGTTGCGAGTACCATTGATGCCTTATTTTATCATTGAATTGTCCAATAGTACTGAATTGTATTGAATGGTATTACAAATTACCGCTGAGAATACCATTGAGTCCTACTGAAATACCATTGAATGGTCCAACGGTACTGAATGGTATTCAATGGTATACTATTGGCTCTTTTTTTGTCAGGGCCATTGGTAGCAATATTGTAATGGTATATTTTGTAACATGTCAAAATTAGTCTATGACACTTGAGAATACCACTGAGACATATATATATATTACTTTAAAAGTTATATTCAGATACCATTAATTTATCTTGATTTATCATTGATCTGCACGGTCCAGTGGTACTGAATGGTATATTCAAATACTATTACTTGAGAATACCACTGAGACATCAATATACATTTTACCTTTAAATATTAATTGTATGTACCACCGAAACAATATGTATCGTACATGATTACATTTCAAATACCACTGAAACAAGATGTTATCATTGAATGGTCCAATGGTATTCCCAAATACCATTGAGAAAACCACTGAAGTCTGATTTATTGTTGAAAAGTATGTTCAGATACCATTGAGAGTACCATTGAAACATGTTTTACCATTGAGTAGTCCAATGGTATTGTACGGTATTCTAAAGTACCATTGAGAATACCACTGAAGTCTGATTTATTGTTGAAAAGTATGTTCAGATACCATTGGTAGTACCATTGAAACATGATTTATCATTGAGTAGTCCAATGGTATTGAACGGTATTCTAAAGTACCATTGAGAATACCACTGAAGTCTGATTTATTGTTGAAAAGTATGTTCCGATACCATTGAGAGTACCATTGAAACAAGTTTTATCATTGAGTAGTCCAATTGTATTCAATGGTATTCTGAAATACCATTGAGAATACCACTGAAGTCTGATTTATTGTTGGAAAGTATGTTCCGATACCATTGACAGTACCATTGAAACAAGCTTTATCATCGAGTAGTCCAATGGTATTCAATGGTATTCTGAAATACCATTGAGAATACCACTGAGAATAATATATACCACTGGATTGTCCAATGGTCCTGAATGGTATTACGAATTACCATTCACAGTACCATTGAGTCCAACAGAAATACCATTGAATAGCCCAAAGTACCATTGAGCCTACTGAAATACCATTGAATGGTCCAATGGTACTGAATGGTATTACAAATTACCATTGGGAATACCACTGAGTCGTGCTGAAATACCATTGAATGGTCCAATGGTACTGAATGGTATATTTTTGTAAGGGCAGTGCTGTCATCTCATTGATTGTTTACTCCGAGTCACTCCTACGACTGTCTCGTACGAGTGACTCGAACATGCATGATACACGTACGATTTACGTCCTATAGTTTGCGATACACGTACGATTCGGATGGCTTCATCCGAGTAACTCGTACGAGACTCTTCTACGTGTATCACCACCTTAACACAATGAATATATTGTAACCATACTAATAGTTTACTTTAGTATTAATTATTAACTTATTAATTGTGTTTTATATAAACTTTTATTGATAAGTTTAGTTTATACATTATAATTTTTAGAAGCTCTATATATTAGTTTGTTTATTTATTATATATATATATATATATATATATATATATATATATATATATATACATGCATGCATGTATATGCATACACATACATATATACATACATACAACAATTTATTAAATAAAAAATAAACGAATTTAACAAATGATGTTTTTTCATTTTTATTCTTATTTTAGATCGTATCATTGGACATTACCGCAGAATAAGATGTGGTTTTGCATTATTGGATTCCTGACGACAGGTAAGATACACTTGACATGTTGTCAGCTGATGGTATCCGTGAGTAGTATAGTTGGTACCGATCGGATACGGGGCAGCGGATGAAGCGCGGTAGAAGGGAGTAAGGTTAAATGTCATGCAACGCCCTCTAACGGATATTTGCTGACAGGTCAAAAACTAGTACTGTCCAAATTCGTGTGTCTCATAAAAAGGTCAACGGTCATTTAGCGCCCCCTGGCAGATATGTGGTGAACTACACACTAGGTGTCACACATAATGTCATAATTACCGGCGATTTCAACCTTCCTATCACAAACTGGGAAAATCACCATGTAACATAACAGTGGATATAGCACAGTTGTTGCCAACAAACTACTCTCTCTCGTAGAGTAACATGGACTAATCCAACATGTCAGTGAACCCACACGTAAACAAAGAAATGCCAACAATATCCTAGATCTCGTCTTCACAAATATACCTGGGTTAATAAAGAAATTAAATGTAGTAGACGGCATAGCAGACCACAACACAGTTATCATTGATGTAAATATCTCACCCAAGCGAAAACATCGCACAAAACGAAACATCTTCATCAGAAATAAAGCTGACCACCTTAACATCCAGAAATCTCTCGATGACTTCACACAGGAATACTTGTCTCTAAACCAAAACATGACAGTCAATGACAAATGGAACCTTGTTTCAACAAAAATCATCAGTCCGTCTTACAACTTCCAGATACAACCTTCCCAAAAAATGCACTGAAAAACTTAGTTCACTCTGGATTCCTCCAACCCTGATAAATTATAACCACTGCAATTCTTGTAACTAGAAATGTTAGTTCACACACACATTGTTTTTACAAGTGCAAGTTATTATTTCATGATATATGTCCTGCAGGTAACAGTTACCCATCTTCTGAGTATCAGTACAGAATTAGTCGTAGTACCATTGGGAAGATAAGCCCATATACATGTTCAGCAATCTATCTTGCACCGAAGTACAAATGCATGGAGGTGTAGAGTTGGGCTGTTTATGAAGTCTTGAATTAAGTTAATAACAAATAACACATCTAATTGCATTACATAAATAATTTTGTCATAAGGTGTTAACACATTAATTAAATATATGAAAATTTCAGATAAAGCATTATGGTTGGTTGCCCATAATATAACAAAAAACATTTCCTTTTGAGGTATAGCAACCCATGGAAAGATGCTGTGTGACCCTGACAAAGTTTTATACATGAAATTATATGTTATTGCATCTATGAACACAATACCAAACAATTTGGACGACACTGTTACACACAGTGGATTTCATCATAACTATAAGGAATCTAAATATAATGAGCAACAGCTTAGTTAATAGGAACAACTGTGAAATCCCAGTTCTGGCTTGAACAATATCACATTACAGTAGACAAAAGGAACACAGGATATAATGTTGTGGTATAATGATATAACGTTGTGCCGAGACTGAGTCGGTGACCGTGACAGATTTCCAGATTTGTTTTGACTTCATGGAGAATCACCCCAATTACTGAACACATTACAAATTAATCAAGCCAGGCGCATTGATCACCATTTGGCAAGTTTGACGTTGCAAAATCAACGATGGCGTCCTCGCTATTTTTTGGTAAACGTGTTTTTGCCCACACGAACCTACCTTTCCCGCTCTCTGTCACAATACGCGAAAATTAAGTTTGTCTTGATGTTCTCGATCGTGCCAAGGCTCCTCCATTTGTGGAAGATTAATGGTTTTGACGGACCTGTCCAAACTCTCATGTTGACCCTCTAGAGTGTACGCAATATTTCATGAATATGCCGAACTAGTGTTCATGCCATTCATTACGAGAGAATTTCAGTCACCATCAAGGTTGGACATTGTGGGTGGTAAATAAGTTGATTCTAGTTTGAAACTAGCGCAGATACGGTGGAAGAGTGTGAGTTACAAAACAAGCCAAAGTACAAACGGAATGGCTTAAGTTCCTACGGGATTACAAAACAAGGAACATCGTTTCAAATTGGAAAAGCCATCCAAACAGAGCAACGGCTAGAAGACAAGGTGGTGTGCAAAGAACTTGCGACAGTGCATTTGCTCATGGGGCAGTCACGGGTGAACGAACTGTAGAGTACCACTTACCAAACGGTATTCAGGAAGGGACGAAGACAACCGTGGTGCGTGCTGTAGGCATGGATGTTGTCGTCATCTTCGTTTTAGTGGGGCAGATATGTGATTTGATTGTGGGTTTAGTGTATATATATATATATATATATATATATATATATATATGTGTGTGTGTATATATATATATATATATATATATATATATATATATATATATATGTATATATGTATATATATATATATATATATATATATATATATATATATATATATATATATATATATATATATATATATATATATATATATGGATAAATCCAAGGGTTAGGCGACACCTTGTATATCGCAAGGGTTGGGCGACAGTTTGTATATATTCAACTAAGCATAACAATTACATAACAATTAGTCTAGTATGTATAAACCATCTACTATAATACAGTGCCTAACGTTTTTGTAAGCAATAGTTAAAATTAAGAGATATACTTTTGGTGTCGCCTAAATAGTGTCGCCCTAACGTAACCGTTCAAAATGTTCACGCAAAGTTACAAGCTTACGGCGACACAAAACAAACGCTGGATGTATGTTTTGCAAACCAATCAGCGAAGAGCAGGGCACTTATGTACAAGTCGGACCCACCTCAATTTTGCCATTATAACTGTATTTTTGCCAACATTTGATACTTGATTTGGTTAATTCAATCAATTATAATCATCTTGTGCATATTTATGTTTTATAAACAGCGCGTCTTAGCAGGCTTTTGAGGTCGAAAAGACAGTGCGGTCGGCATAGACAAACTGTTTATCGCTCATTCCATGTGCACAGCGCAGTAACACATGCACCGCTGCGCTTGCGACTGGCACAAATCGCGCTGTCTTTTCGACCTCAAAAGTATGCCAAGACGCGCTGTTTATAAAACATAAATATGCGCAAGATGATTATAATTGATTTAGTTAACCAAATCAAGTATCAAATGTTGGCAAAAATACAGGTATAATAGCAAAATTGAGGTGGGTCCGACTTGTACATAAGGTCAAGGTTGTAAATGGCCAACGATGGGTTTCGCAAAACTCTCGACTCAATTATTTGTTGCGCTTTCTCGTGAAAGATTCGTTGTGGAATCTGGCAGACGCAAGTTATAAAGAACGGGCACAATGGTTACGTAAACCTTGCAAGTTTTCTAGGCGCCAGGTGACGTAAGATGTCGAAAATAAAGGATTATACCGGCATAGCGGTTCTGCCAGCGTCGTCGTCGTCTGATAATCATGACATGTAATTATGTAAGTATAGACATCGATATCCTGATATTTTAATTAATTAAAACTGACTTGATTAATTCGAAGAGATATTTATTAGTTTGAGCTTGACGTGAAATTGGCATTTTATGAAACGGTGCCCGTCTGAATTCGCAGGATATCATACTAGCCGGCAGTTATGCAGAATTCGGACCCACCTCAATTTTGCCATTGTAACTGTATCTTTGATTTTGTCAACATTTGATAATTGATCTTGTTAATTCAATCATTTAATATCATCTTGCGCATATTTATGTTTTATAAACAGCGCGTCTTGGCATACTTTTGAAGTCGAAAAGACAGCGCAGTCGGCATAAACAAACTGTTTATCGCTCATTCCATGTGCACGGCGCCGTGACACATGCATCGCTGCGCTTGCGACTGGCACAAATCGGAGCACTATTTGGGTCTAAAAATGCAATATTTTTGAGCCATGTGATAGATAATAATATGTAGTTAATAACACTTTTTTGAAATCTTCAGTATTTAGGGAGAAATAAACATTTTAAATCTTAACATTGCTGCATTTTTTTCTATTGTATTTTGGTCCATTTCTTGTGCACAGGTTGTATAATGACTGCATGAAATAGGTTGGAAACCAGTAATAACATTGGAACCATTTAACTTACGCATGTGAAACTAAAAATGGGTCAACCCTTTGGGAAATATAATTTGTTGTGACCTTGATTTGACCTTCAAAGTTGACCTAGATATTATATCTGACCTAGATTTGACCCACAGTATGGTGTTAATTATTCATTGTTTAGTTTTATTACAGAAAAGGGTTATAAGATTAATTTGTGGTGCCAAAAGACTTGATCGCACAAACTTACTCTTTCACAATGTACATATTCTTAAAACACCAGATCTTGTCAAACTAAAAACTGCTATAATTATGTTTAAGGCATATTGTTATATAAATTACCAATGAATGTACAAAAATTATTCAGAATACATGAATCACGATATTCATCCAGGCATAAATGTAACTTCAAGCAAATCTATGTACGTATTAACTTTAAAAATATGTGTATTTCTGTTACTGGGGTTAAACTTTGGCATACCCTCGATAATTCACTGGTTAGTGTAAAAATGTTCACCATTTCAAAAAGTGTTCTACAGATAGACTAATGGTATAATGGTATAATGTTGGTAAAATTGTTTAGGTAATGAGCCTTGCTAACATTTAAATATAAAAACTGTGAATATAGCAACTTTATGGACACTTTAAACGGTTATTAGAACTTGACCTAATTATTTGACCTATATTTCACATATGAACTATATACTCGAATTTATTGCATAATTAATTCATAAATTCACCATGAATCTTGATAAACCCTTTGATATGTGAATTATTTTGTGACCTTAACTTGACCTTTACAGTTACATTCCCATGTGTTTCTATAGTATTATTTGGCCCAATGCATTTGCATTAACTTTTTATTGATGACACAATTCTGCTTTAAGACGTGCACTGTTAACATTTGAAGTATGAAGACTGCCAATGTAATGGCTTTATTACTATGTAATCTGTAAAACAGGTTTACAACTTGACATATATTTCACAGTTGACTTATATAATGGAAGAGCTTGCGTAAGTAATTCATACATGCACCATCAAACTTGATAAACACCTAGAGCTAGGGCTAGGTGTTAGAAATGTAATTGTTTTTCATAACTTTGCCTTGACTTTTGCAGTTGACCTGCATTCTGACCTAGATTTAACCTACATAATGGTATTAATTCCTATTAATGATATCATTGATCTGAAAATGAATGAGGAACTTGGCAGTTGTAGTTCGGAAGCAAACTCACTAATATAATGACTTATATGCTATGTACACTTTTTGTATGTGGTTATGACAGCTTAACTTACATGTACTTGACCTACATTTTGCACTTCACCTATTATATAGTGTAATTTATTAATAAAATTGCATACTGGACTTTAGAGGGATTACACATATCAGATACATTAATTGACATTAATGTGGCATAGCATCAAGTTTTGGTACAACCTGCAGTTTGACCTACTATTTTACTTCTGAATTATATTTGGAAAATGATTGCGTTATTTAGTTATATAATACATGAGCACACAACAGCTTTTGGGGATGGATACAGTGTGACAAACTGACAAAACATGAGATATCATAAATACATCAAGGCAATTTATTATTTTAGACATAACGTAAACAGTGCTGCAACACCTTTCATGATGTCACCAAGGTTAACATTAAAAAACTGATTTATATAAATGTTTATAATAGATCACATGCTTAAGTCAGAGCAGCATACACTGAAGTATATTCACACACCATAATGGTAATATGTGTAAATCAAGTGTTTTATTTTCGTGATAGGTAATGTGAATAAGTCTATGTTATAAACTTATATGCACTGAAGTAAAGTTCATCAATTAATGTAAGTCCATGCAATATGCACTAAATAAAAGTGTGTAGCTTCATCATAGGTAATGACTAATGTGCATTAAGTCCAAGCAATTTTTCTGTGAAAGTCCATTGGGAACTCTCCGACTTGCTGATGAGTCGACCCATGTCAGGACCAATGTCTACAATTCTCAGTTAAATACCAGCTTTCATTATGTGAATACATTTCACTGCACATAACTTCCAGTTGAGCAACAGGTGTAAACTAGGCATAACTAGCCACACCATTGATTTCTGCTGATGTCACAGTTCTGCCAGTTATTGAAGAATGGAAACATTGTAGTAGCAGTATCTACAATTCCCAAGATCATACTGCAATGTTCTTCAAGTGTATACATTGTTATTGCACATAAATTCAAGTAGAAAAGAGAGAATGAAGCAAATGCGATACCAGACACTTCTCTCGAGATCAAAGAGTGTTGTCAGTTCTTGAGAAGTTGACCCATGCGTGCACTGGCATCACTGACATTCACACAGCTTTCACTATAGGTAATGTTCATAAGTCCATGCGATATGCATTGAAGTTCACAATTTCTCTGTGATAGTCCATGGGGAACTCTCCAAGTTGTTGATGAGTTGACCCTCTAGGTACTGCTGGTGGTTATGATATATCTTATGTCGCTGGAAGCCTGGCGCTGGATCTCAAAGTGAATAAATCTTTAGTCATATCAGTTGGACACTGTGCCTGTGTTCAAAGAACATCAACAAACTAGAAGCAAAATTGTCAGTCTGAAATTAAGACTATGCAAACAGATTATTTTTAGCCAATTTAGACACATTTTATTAGCAACCGTAGATCCAGTGATTTCATCGTCGTGCGCCATAATCTGTGAGTGATATAAACAATTGTAATATTTCAATTTATCGAAAACCTTATAAGCAACTGCTCACAATAAACACCACAGTAAGTGCAGGAAAATTATGGAACAACCTGTGGACGTGATGTTTATGCAGTAAATGTGTTGCGGCATGTAGCAGTGATTTTGAACAAGACGAGGTAGAAACCGAGTGGTTCAGTTTGGATTTTGAAGTGATAGTCGTTTTACAAAAATCGTAGTATTTCACTAAATAAGAATTCATTTGACAATTTACTTCCATGCCATTGATGAAATAAATATTCTGATTCATAATGTTGATACAGCTATAGTTGCTAGAGGATTGAAATTGAAACAGAATGTTAACAAGTACTACTTAGTGGCTAGTTACGTATATAGTCTACACCTGTTGCTCAACTGGAAGTTATGTGCAGTTAAATGTACTCACATACCGAAAGGTGCTATTCAACTGAGAATTATAGACATTGGTCCTGACATGGGTCGACTCATCAGCAAGTTGGAGAGTTCCCAATGGACTTTCACAGAGAAATTATGAACTTCAATGCATATTGCTTGGACTTAATGCACATTAGTCATTACCTATAATGATGCTACACACTATTCTTTAGTGCATATTGCATGGACTGATATTATATTAATTTATGAACTTTACTTCAATGCATATAAGTTTATAACATGGACTTATGCACATTACCTATCATAAAAAAACACTGGTTTTACACATAAATAAATTATTACCATCATGGTGTGTGAGTATACTTCAGTGAATGCTGCACACACTTAAGCATGTGTTCTGTTTGATTTTTTTATATAAATAATCTGCTCTTTTAATGTTAGCCTTGGTGACATTATGAACAGTGTTGCGGCACTGTTTACATTATGCCTATTATGCCTTGTACTCATGTATTAATGAATTATAACTAAATAACACAATCATTTTCCAAATACAATTCAGAAGTAGAATAGTAGTTCAAACTTTAGGTTGTACCAAAACTTGATGCTAGGTCACATTAATGTTATTAGTTAATGTTTACATGTGTATCTGATATTTGTCATCCCTCTAATATCCAGAGTGCAATTTTATTAATAAATTACACTATCAATAGGTGAAGTGCGAAATGTAGGTCAAGTAAATAAGGTATGCTGTCATAACCACGTACAAAAAGTTTACAAAGTATATAAGTCATTATATTAGTGAGTTTGCCCCCGAACTACAACTGCCAAACTAGTTCCTAATTAATTTTCAGGTAAATCATTAATAGGCATTAATACCAATATGTATGTTAAATCTAGGTCAAACCTAGAATGCAGGTCAAGACAAAGTTATCAAAAACAATTACATTTCCTAAAAACCTAGCCCTAGGTTTGTATCAAGATTCATGGTGCCTGTATGAATTAAGTTTTTTCCATTATATAGGTCAAATGTGAAATATAGGTCAAGTTGTAAACACGTTTTACAGATTACATAGTAATAAAGTGAGTACATTGGCAGTCTGCATAATGCAAATATTAACTATGCACATTTTAAAGCAAAATTACGTCGTCAATAAAAAGTTAATGCAAATGCAGTGGGCCAAATATAGAAAAGCATGGGAAGGTCAACTGTGTAGATCAAGTTAAGGTCACAAAATAAATGATAGTCATGTCAAAGAGTTTATCAAAATTCATGATGAATTTATTAACATTTTAATTATGCAATAAATACAAGTATGTAGGTTGATCAGATGTGAGATCTAGGTCAAGTAATTAGGTCAAATTCTAATAACCGTTTAAAGTGCCCATAAAGTTGCTGTATTGACAGTTTTTATATTTATATGTTAACAAGGCTCATGTCTTAAAACATTTCACCTAAGTTATACTATTAATGGGAATTAATACCATGCTATGGGTCAAATCTAGGCCATATATAAAATCTAGGTCAACTTTGAAGGTCAAATCAAGGTCACAACAAATTTACGTTTTCTAAAGGGTTGACTCATTTATGGTTTCACATGCGTAAGTTAAATGGTTCCAATGTTTTCACTGGTTTCCAACCTATCCTATGCAGTCATTATGCATCCTGTGCACAAGAAATGGACCAAAATATAATAGACAAAAATGCAGCAATTTTAAGATTAAAAAATTAATTTCTCCATAAATATTGAAGATTTAAAAAAAGTAAAAAGTGTTATTAACTACATATTTGTATATATCACATGGTACCATTTAAATGATGATATAACATATTCTAATTTTGTGTTGAGATACCTAAGTACTTACTACTAGCAGTGCGGATATGACATATCTGTACATTTATATTCACTCTACAAATCACGACCTTAAATTTCAGCTAAGTCCAATAACGTCGCATAACTTACGTAGCGCTTTTACATTCTATTTTAATCCACATGATCATGCACAGATTTGCATGACACGTTCTGGTCTTGGCATAGTGAAAGAAAGACATGCACATAGAACACAACATTTTTTGCCATGTTTGTATAAATTCCATGTAATATATTTTAAAGATTTAGCACATAAATATTGACTGCATTCTGTGATTAGATTACAGGAAAATAGGATATATACCAAAACGTATGTAATAGTATAGGCTATTACTAAACTGAAAATATATATGTATATTATATACTATATACATACAAGTGATAGGGTATGCCCTCTTGTTTTTCAGAAAAGGCTGAAATGTCCGTGACGTGTAAACGATATGATGGACTACCTATTTTGCACGAATACTTCACCGGTTCCAACCTATAGGGATTGCTCTTGGTGTGAACTTTATTTGAGTGTTGTTCCTCATTTAAAATACATTTTGATGATATGATACAAAATAAAATAATTTCACTATGTTCAATGTTCCTTTTGTTTATTGTTGTACAATATTGTTAAAGCCAGAATAGGGATTTCATAACTGGTTCTCTTAATGAACCCGTTGCTCATTATGTTAGTCATTGTGAAAGTTCGCTGTGCCTAGCGATGTGGTCCAAACTGCCTGGTAATGTGTTGAAACATATAAAACAATATATTTATATGTAAAATATCCAGTTCCTGTCAGTAGACTCGCAATAGATGATGACACAGCTATTTCCCAAAACCGAGGTAGTAGCAAACTGCCCCCAGCCCGTTCACTTGGCCCCACTCTGGCTAACTTGTCAATTTTGACATTCTAGTGACTTTTTTTAAACAATATGCTTCAATATTCATAGGCAGTCTCTAAAATGACCTTTTCAGTAAAACACTATCTAAACTGTGAATTTATCGAGAGGAAGTTCTTGATTGTTCTCATAAATATTAGTTGGATAAGATTGCACTATAAATTGACTATCTAATGGAAACTACTGTATTTTTAAACAAAAAACATGTTTAAAAGAAAGTATAACATAGCAATGAGCGTTTTTGGAATTGGTCAGTTCAATACCAATTCAATTCTGGAATTGGAGCGGGAATTGTAATTGGAAGATATTGAATTGGAATTGACATATTTTGAATTAAATTGAATCAAAGGAATTGAGCATCTGATTTTGTTGTGATGCTGCGAAAGATATTTTACAGACAGTTGGGAGTATTGCGGTGCAGGCAATGGTGTTTAATGACCAAGAAAAGTTGGATAATGAAGCTGCTGGTCAAACACTGCCCATCAATTAAATAATGGAAGAAACTGATGAAAGGGAAATCAAGTAGGCTTAACCTACTGCGTTATATGTATGAGTGCTGGCTGGGGACTGCTTCAAAGAACCATAGAAATTGCCCAGATAAAAATCACACTCACAGTATCACTAAGACTACCAGTGAAGCCAGGACATCTCCAAATAGTCCAAAGTGTAACCAGTTAAAGGTCAAAGATCATCAGTGCAAGCATAAACCCTGTGAAGACCGAAAACTGAATCATGAATGTGACAACCATCATTTATATAAATGTTGTAAACAAATGTTTACCTAGCCAATACTACCAAATAGCCACTCAGTGTTTTTTTATGTTCTTCCTAGCTACTCAATCAGTTTGTAACAACTTGCCTGTATTGACTTTAAACACTGGTTGATGCATTGTCATATTTGGAGTTAATTATTTATCTTATTGCTGCATGCTTCATTATGCTGTGTCGGTGAGTCAAACGTCAAAACCATTTTAATGTGCTGATCTAGTGTTTCAACACATTTATTGTGTGGCCTTGTTTCCTGTAACTTTTTCCTAGCCAAAATAGTGATTTTTATTCCTCTGAATCATGACCATGTTACTGCTATTGACTACTAAAAATGATCGCAATTGTTTGATTATCATAATAGGTGTTTATAGTTCCTGTAGTATGTACTATAGTATGACAAACATGACATTTGGTAATTTTACTGTTATTTGTGGTTTCTTTATCTTAATAGATATATGAGAAGAATTCTTTTAAAGATAGAGGTATTTAAACTGTCCAGCCTACAGTGTCAAGAGGTGACCTGTCAAGATGTCAGCTGGGCTATTTGGGACTTGTTCCATATATCATTCTCTGACTTTGATACCAAACTGGGTCCTCACACAAGAGTCAGCAGGCAGCATCTTTTTCCAGTCAGAAACACCTTTAGCAAACAAATAATAACTGTACAGGTATGCTATCAGTGTAGGCATAATGATGTTTGTTTAATTAAGCTAGCAGTATGTCCATAAAGAGCCAATTAGCAGCTAACCCACCAATTAGGCAGGACAAGCTCTTGATGTATTCTGAAGGCCACTGGGCCCTGCTTTGCACTGGATAACAGTGCTAACTGCTAAGAATAATAACTGCCCATTTCCTTCTGTACTAATAGCGGTTTCTTCTCATTTTAGCTAATCTTTATTCCCGTTATAGCTACTAATTAAGTTTGAAAGATGAACTAGTCCCGTTATAGCTATTTTTCTATTTCTCCATTTTACAATTTAACAAGATAAGGGAGCATTCACTATTACATTTTCATCTCCATCCAGCTGATGTCCATGAGTGGTGTACAGCTTTGATATAAGTGTGTCCCACTGAGGAATTTCCACAAAGTCAAGTGATAATTTTGTGGAGACATGCTTGGTGGTGATTCAAAAATCACCATGGAGGAGTGGAAATTCTACACATAAACTGACAAATTAAAAAACAACCATGTTGAGGGTTGGAATTCCAAGTTTGTGAAAGTTGTGGGGAAACACTATCCCAACATCTTCCAGTTCATGTTTGCTAAACATGATGCTGCCATCCCACCACCACCTAACAAGAATAATCGATGACTCATTATTTTTCGATAAATGCAATTTTGTACCCAGTACAATTAATATAGTTGTCTTTTGAAAAACAATTGCATATGTGTTTTATGGTATATTTTCCATTTCAAATAACTGGCAGTTACATTTGTATGTCATTCTTATGACTTTTAAAATGTGTCCTTCATTAATACATTTCATGTAGGAATCTTACAGTAATCTGAAATAGTTAATGCTCCCTCTTGCTGTCCCTTCCTGAATTGTGTAATTAAATAAGTAGCTATGACGTGACTAGTTTGCCTGTCAAACTTCACGAGTATCTATAATGGGGAAAAACTGCAGCTATAAGGGGAAGTAGCGATAATGGTCCTAGACCCTAGTAATATAGTATTATGCAATGGTTGTAGCCTGGCTGTCTAACATGTGGACATGTGCCAACCTTTTCAACAACCAGTAGTGTGTGATTATAAATTGTGAACTTCATTATTGATGAAATATAGATGTTTTTTGCTTACAGTTTTCCTGATATATAAATTATCAACAACCATTGCATAATCACCTGCGCTGAGTTACAATTATAAATTGTATTAATTAATAACTGAAAAATAAATGGAAATTATTACTTATAATATATTTGTTTTATTAATACTGTAGTCATGATAATGTTCTTACACTTGTACCCAGCCACTAGCATACTAATGAAAATGTACTCAGCCCTAGTTCTGTATTGTATTAATAAATGGTGCAGAAACCTATCAAAATGTGACACTACATGTATTATCATTCTCAAATCATCATTCTATGTCTAAGTATCTACTCTATAATATATAATTATTTAGTAAATTATTACTCTGCTTTCTATGTATATTTGCAAATACCCAAGATGTAGTTTTTGAGCAGGACTTGGAATTGAATAATTATAGATGGAAGTGGAATTGAAAGAAATTGAACTGAAATAAACTGAATTGAAAAACATTGAAACATAGCTGTAGAGACACACCATTTGGCAGAAAGCATCCTGAGATATGTGGAAAGGTGGCGGTGTATGATATAAGGGTTTGCTCCAATTCAATTCCACAGTGTGAACCATTGAATCCCCCTAAAAATGAAACAATCGTCCTCCGCCTGACAAGTTAGTGTTATAAATGAATATTTATAAGTCTTTTTGTTTAACCAAGTGGCAATTTTGTCACCTAGAAAACTTTCCACTGTCATTAGCTTCGATTGTATACCAAGATGACCTTTGTGTCTCGCAAATTATGCCCGCTGTGGGTGAAAACCTAATTAACCCACCCCTAAATCGCTGACATTTTAATTATTGCCTTCTAATGCGCTACTATCTTTATTGTACTGATAATAATCATGATCTAGATGTTGGTTTAATGTATCTCAATGTTGTTCAGTTTGATTGTGCGCATTTAAATTATACTTGGTGTGTGCACTCAAGAATTGAATTGGGCTCACTCAACATTAATGACGATACCGCCGATTCCAACATAATATACAACAGAACCTGACCCGTCATTAGCCTCTTCATAGCTGTTTCTTTTATTATTTTAAGTATTGCAGGATTTGAATGGGGTTCGCTACATGGGAACTCGGTAGTTTCTCTGAACCAGGACGCGTTTTCTCAACGTATTTCATAAATTGTCTGTAGCAGACTTGCCACATGATACGGATTACCCGTATCTGATACGGATTTTGGCGGGTTTTTAAGTGATACGGCCGTACTCTATTTTGATACGGATTTTAACTAAATTGATAGAGACATTATTTTTAACCACTTTATGTCCTTGCTTGCGTCACAAACCTGTACAGCATAGACAGAATAATCGATTACTGTTAGTAACTAAGTAAATCGATTCGAAACGAACGAACTAAACCACCGATTAGTTTATTGTAGCACGTAACAGATGGCGCGCTGGTAAATTTGTTGTGAAATAATTATAAAACTTCGGTAATTTTCCAGTTACTGGCTTACATTATTTGCGCCTTTTCAAAACGGTTTTACCATGTTTTGTCGATGCCTATGTGTTTAGAATGTCATTCTGCATCACACCCGCTAAAAAGAAGTCGGATATATATATTGTTTAATTGTGTTTTTTATCAAATTAATGTCGTCGAGTCGACGTAAATAAGCCACGATTTGCGAATATGTCCCCAAAACTAAGGCTACACATTAATGTCATCATTTTATAATAAATTTGTAAAATATGGCAATTTATTTCGACTTCGCAATGCACACGTTAGACATCGCCTTTGACAAAGCTAGCCGGGGTTTGAGGCCTCCGATCTGTCTGGGCTGCGCTAACAGCTCGCGCCTTGTGACATCATCCTATTTACGTCGACTCGACGGCATTAAATTGAACTAAAACACAATTAAAAATATATATCTGACTTCTTTTAGCGTGAGTGATGCAGAATGACATTCCCAGACATGCCACATGATACTTTACCCTTATCCGATACGGATTTTGGCTGTTTTTAAGTAATACGGCCGTAGTCCGTTTTGATACGGATTTTAAATAAATTTATGGAGAATTTATTTTTACCCACATGATCACGAACAATATCCACTAAGTGACTGCACCAGTCTTCACCGTATAAAGCAAATTTCGTGTTCGATAAGTTGGCAGATATAGTGGGGGCCATATTACCTCCATGGGCTTTATGCCAAGCGTATCCTACGTAATTAAAACAGAAACAAGGTCCATTATTCGACACCTAGAGATGCAGAGCTACAAAATGAGGTATTACATGCCATATGGTCAAGCAGTTTAATTTTCGCGCCCGCACAGTCCATGAGCAGGGTGCAAACACATTGACCTTGAAATGTATCGGCGACCTTGACTTTCAGAATAATTCATGTATAGCAATGTGAACAATCAAATTTAACAACATAAAAACATTAAGTCAAGATCATCGTTAGTGTCGATGCACTAAAGACAGTAGCGCATCAGAAGACCGGACATTCGATAAAAAGAATTTATGTGATTTAGGGGGCGTGTTAGGATTTTCACCCACAGCGGGCGTAATTATATTAGGAACCAAAGTTCCAGATGCAGAGCTTCGAAATTATATACCACATGCCATATTGTCAAGCCTAGTTTGATTTTCCCGCCCGCGCAGTCAATGCGCGGGATAACACGCATTGTCCTTGATTGTTATCATTGACCTTGACCTTCAATATAATAATTTTAATGCGCACAATCAAACTGAAAAACAAATTAGAAACATTAAGGCGACAGTTAGATCATGATTATTATCAGTACAATAAAAATAGTAGCATATTAGAAGACCCAACATGCGATAATTACAATTTCAGTTATTTAGAGTGTGGTTTAGGTTTTCACCCACAGCGGGCATAATTTTCGAGACACAGAGATCATCTTGGTATCAAATCGAAGCTAATGACGGTGGAAAGTTTTCAAGGCATCAAATTGCCATTTTGCTACACTTGTAAATATTCATTTATGACACTAACCTGTCAGGCGGAGGACAATGCTTTTCATTTTTGAATACGTAGATGTGCTAATGTATGTACCAATTGTATATGGGTTTTTACCTGAAATAAATGTATTCGTATTCGAATTCGTAATAGTTTGGCCCAGTCGGTCACACTATAAGGTGATAGTGACCTCTGCATGATCTGAAACAATAGTAATATAAAATCTAGTGCCATTAATATAAGGAGGCCTCGCCATCTGCGCACGATCGGCGAGACTCCCACCGTGACAATCCACTACCAGGGAAACCAGTCGAGGATTTGACCATCTGAAAGCGGACACATCTCCGCAAGAGAAACACTCCGACTTATAAAGAGGGTATGGTAATAATCAGTTCGATTTGTTATCTTTCTTTTTAAATGATGAGGAAATCATTAAGAGGAAAGATTAAAAAGCAACTGAATGAAGCCAACTCTCGCACGGCCGTGTGCACCGTGGATAAAGTATGGTAATATTCACTCGGAATGATGCCCCGGGTGCTGGCCTGTTTCAGGGTTACACCAGTGCTATTACTCGGACCACGGACATTCGTAGTTCACCTTCATTGGCCTAACGATCTCTCAACCGTCGAACTGAACACGATTGACGCCTATAAGATGCAATCTGAGTCTGGCATGAGACTCAATGAATTATATGACATGGAGAACCGTATCCAGTGTAATTACAATGTAAAATGGAACTCACTAAGAGAGTCGTTAGTTTCTCCCGCGCGCCGGGCAACGCCTGCTCGCGTGTCGCATGTCGCCACCCTGGTCGTCGGTACGATCGGCGGGCTTTGGCAGGCGTTCGAAAGTTAGACGTTAGACGAAGTTAGTCATAGTTATTCCGCTGTTTATCCGCGCCACCGAGGCATCTGGCGTATTAATCGAGTCATTGTTACTACCGATGGGGGCATTTAGCGTATTAAGTTGAATCACTGTTACTCACGCCGTTTACCCGATGTTTCGAGGCGCTATGTCCCGTAGACAAGTGGGACTTTATGCGCGTCCGACTGCTCTATACAAGTCAAGTGAAAGGTTTTGGTAAAAAATAAACAAAACTTTATATTTTTCCGCCGCGTGTGAAATGGATCTTACAGGATATAGCACAACACCATGATACGACCCACAGCAAACATTCGTTCATCCTTTATTTTTTTTAATTCTTGCTGCAGCAACTGCTTCTGTTGCAATTTAAAGTGAACATTTTCTTTCCCAACATTTCCCCGTTGTAGTGGTGTAACGTAACATTGAGCATGCATCACAGTGATAAGTAGAACATACGTTATTGCCTGTTTTTTAATATTAAGGATGATGTAACAGACTATCCACATTTCTTCTGTCACTTATAAAACTATGTGTGCAGCAACACTTTCTGTTTCTTTTTGTTTGTAGAGATCTGTTGTGATAGTAAGGAAAAAATATATACTTATTAGGTTTTCCATCGAACTGGTCAAATGATAATGCTTGCATTGCAAAATTGTATCCCCTTTTCAAAATCCGGTTAGAAAGGTTCCTCCTAAATTTGTATTTCCTAACAACAACAAATAATTAACTGTCTGGATCTGTTTTGCACATCACGCAGCATACCTCTCACGGACTGACGCAGTCTTTTTGCAAATAATGTACCCATGGTTAGATAAACTTCAAATTCAACTCTCTTAGCACACCCAAGGTTAACGTAAACAATTGTGTGTAAGTAAGCACATTATACGTGCGGGCTTGCAGCATGCCCTTTTAAAACTTAAAAATAACTGTACTTGTAATTAAAAATTAAACTAGTTTGGTTGCTATAATTACGAAATTGCGTTACAATATATCTCAAGCTTAAAAATGGGCTAACTTAGCTTACATAAAATATAACATGACAGTGACAGCCAGACATATTGCCAGTGGATGTCACAGAAACAGTCCTTTCAAGTTTCAGATGAAAAACACGAAACATACAAATCAAGTCAAATGGGAAATTAAATGTGACGATGAATAAGCTTGCTTGACATAATATATCACGGACAGTTACTTAAAGGTTGGGATTGGGAAGCCAATCAAATTAAGATAGTCCATGACTCACCGGCTCCTGCCCCTGGTTAGCCTGTAATAAAAGGCCATATATTGTCTATGCCAAACAATGGCATGCATTTTTTTATGTTTCTGCACCATAATCGGCATAAATACATAATTAATATATTATGCAAAATCGTCATTTCCTGTGTTTCTTCCCAGTTAACAGAGACGCTACAATATAGGGCATATTATGCCTTCTGGATATGTTATAGTAAATATAACCGCCAGCACAATCGTCAGATTTGCAGTCAAAGAGCGGCATATTCATTACTACACACCCTCTAGACCGCTTTAATGACAATTTAATTGTGGATGGGGCTATTTATAGCACACGCCAACTCGTGTGTTTCAATCTGCTGTGCGGTCCCGTTTTTTCGATGGACTTTGGAACTTATTAGCGCCACTGTTTTTGTATCAAGCATCGCAGGTTACGAGTGCTTAAAAGTGCTATTCTCGAAACAGTCACGATACTAATATTCACAAATGACTTGTTAAATGTGGTATATGTTTCAATGTGGTGTAAACTGACTAAAGACTGAAGAGTGAAGTTATGACTTACGGCAACTGTGACACGATGCCAATACTACGGGCAATAGTGCAAATAATTTAAATTGAATATTAGGCATATTGTGTAATTATATATTACTAAATACTATGTAACACTATGTGCATTTCCCCTTTTTCGGGAGGAAAAATGTTCCGCTTACAGCTGGGTCTGGTATGCATATGGAAGTCGGAACGAATAATTAAATCCGTTTGTTGACAAAGTTGACGACCGGCATATGGCGATGGCATGGCTATGGACGTACTCAATAAAAACGTCGAGAGCGCATGTGTTCTATTTATCAATGATTAATCTAGTATGTATTTATTTATTGTGTGGATGTATCAGCTATGTATTCGGTTGATTATCTTTAGACTGTGCCCTTCTATTCTATGCCATGGATATATATTATATATAATACGAAGTGTATAATTCACCTAAAGTCGGTACAGTAGTTATGGGACTATTGCACCGATAGTTTTTCGATGCATGTGCATTACAGGCTTTACAGCATGGGAATGCACAAGCCGTCGTTGCTGGTGTCAGATAACGTTGTTTTGGGGTGGGCGAATCTGTTAGAACGTTTGTTGAATTGCAGAATGCGCTACATTTGTTTGAGCAACAAATGCATATAGAGTAAGTTTTATGCCAGTCCTCAGGCTCAGGACACCTCAAATCACTTTACTTTCCTGGCAGACATGTCCAATTAAACACCATATTGAGGCATCCAGTCATGCTGCAATTAATGCATGAAGACTGTTCACACATAAATATCCACCAGTGTCCATAGCCAGGTACTGGCACTGTCAAATACTTAACATTGCAGCACAGGATTTGACGCAGATTCTTTAAGTCCGATGCTTTATATAACAATCTAAATCTATGAATCACCACAATGGTCCCTGCAAAACTAACAAACTGTCATAGTTTATACCCAGAATTTCAAAAACAAATCAGTAATACTTAATGTTAGTAGCTGATCTCCATGTCAGGTTTATCTCCATATTTTTCTTGTCACAACCTGTTCAGATGGCACTTCCTATTGGGATTTTAGTGTATAGTGAATGTACACGTATATGTGAAGTATATCATAAATAGCAGTAAAAATGTTTTTTTTAATAAAATAAATAAATATAATTTATTTAATAAAGCCACACATCAGACAACATGGCAGAAGTGAAATGTAATAAAACACATCATAAAGAGCAGTAAAATAATAGTAAATTAATCAAACAATATTAGACAATGTTTTTTTAAAGTTTACTTAATTAAGACTAGCATTTATAACTACAATGGCACAGGGAATGAACAATTTCTTAAACTGATTTGTCCTTCCTATAATGGCACTTTCATGTGTCTACCTGGTGGAAGTTTTTGAAAAGCTGCATTTAGAGGATGTCCAAGATCATGTAATGTTTGAAAGGATTTCCTCTTCAGTGTCACAGTAGTATACAAATTTCTGGCCAATTAATTTGCTGACTAATTCAATATGCGAGAAACAAATTTGTTATTGGCGACACTGCCATACTTATTAAGTTAGAGCTGTATTTGATAAAATTTAGGATCATATAACTATTTTATATTGGATCCCTCATCAAATGCTTTCAATTAAGCCCCTTTAAAATCTCTTTAAAGCTGTGTATTCCTTTAATGCTGCCTATCCTCCTTAGCTTCCTAGCATCTTCATCCATCCATTGGTGACTCATGCATTGTTTTACAATTATAAGTTTGCTTAATCCATTAGGTTTTTCATGCCACTGAGCATGATATTCGAGGATATTGGTGCAAAAGAATTCATTATTACTATTATTAAACAAACTCAAGAATGTGTTGACTGACTCACTAAAATGACAAAATTATTAACAGAGGATATGAAATTACTTATATAAAGGAGCAGTGTAGACTAAAAATCGGAAAGTTCTAATTTTACATAGGACTAAATAAAAGGAATATATTGTCTGCCAATGGTGTGGGTGCTAGTAGCATGAATGTTTAGTTTAAAAATAGAATCAACATAAACTTCAGAAAACGAGCGTTACACTTGGATAAGTAAGCTGGACTGCTGATTAACAAATGAGCTTCTTTGTTCACCTGCCATCTAGACAGGATTGTCTAGGTGGCAATCTTATTTTAATCAAAAAGTTGACATTTCAGTCCCCGGATGAAGCTAAAATGTTTATATATTTTGTACTTTCATATCAGTTCTATCAGTTGTATTAATTTAGAATTTGCTGCATACATGCAGCTGGTGCTCACACACATACATGCATGTATGCACTCACGCAAACATGCACACCCATGCACGCATAGTGTCGCACATACATGATAACACCAAATTTAATCGTATAGCCCTGTAATTAGTAGATATATAGCTGATTATGTGTGTGTTGACACACGTTAAAAAACACTTTAGTTTTAATAAAATAGCTCGCTATACAGTAGAATTCCAATAAAAAGTGTCATCTGAACAGAGTGTGACTAGTAAAATATAGAGATAAACCCTGATATGGATAACAGCTTCTGACATCTAGGTACCACTGATTGTTTTTAAGATTCTGAGCATAGACTATGACAGCTTCGTAGTATTAGTAGTATTGCACCCCTGGACCATTGGGTTAGATTTCTGTCAAAAGCATCGGACTTAGAGAAACTGGGTCAAATACTGTGCTGCAGTGTTAATTATTTAATACCTGATTATAAACATTAGTGGATATTTTTGTATGAACAGTTTTTGTACATTAACTGTAGCATGACTGAAAGCTTCCTAAAAATGGATATGGTGTCCAATTGGAAGTACCGGTATCTGCCAGGAAAGTAATGTGGCTTGAGAAGTCCTGAGCCTGAGGACTGGCTACTGCACCAACTCAACCAGAGGTGAAATTTCACTCACATGTGCACCTGTATAAATGATGACTACATGCACACTTACAGTGCCAAATTCCAATTAGCTATAAAGTTATGGATGAGTGAATAGCGGACCAGTTATATCTGTTTTATCAGATTCAAGCTTACTATTAACGTGTGCTGGAATCCAAATATGACAAGACAATAACATTATTTTTAAAAATCTTGTTGTTCTTGTTCTTTAAAAAATGCCCTTATGTCAAAGGTGATTTGTGATTTGGATATTATACGCTTAACATAATCATATATATATAAACCTGTAATGTGCACAGTTTCAACGTGTGGTCTCAGTTCATTCAACTTCAGATAATGTTGTATTGATTCCCCTGTTTTCACACTTCACATCTGCAGTAAATATTTGTTATGAATTTGGAATGCTAATAACTTTCCTAATTTTTAAGTTGTTGTATTAAATTTGCTACATAATCTAGTTTCCATATGGAGACCTGGATTCGGAATTTATTGTTCCTATTTATGTAATATTTTAGAGTCATAGACATAACTATTTGGGCATTTATTCAATCAGGAATTATATTTTTCAAGTTTTGGGTTTTATTACAACTTGATTTTCGTCACATACATATACTAAATGTTATACCTGGTATACCTGCAGGTGCTTGCTTCTTCAAAAGAAAGGTTATCATAATCAAATATAATATTTAAGTGTGGCTGGGGTCCAAATATGATAATAAAATATAAAATGTTACAAAATGCACTATTCCCAAAGGTGATTTGGCCATGTGGGCAACTACCTAGTTTCTTATCCTTTCCTAGGATTAGCAAACATGTATTACCAGTATATTTGCCAAGTATTAACTTGTCTCAATTCGTTCAATTTTAAATAATGTTGTGTTTATAGTGCTAGGGAACAAGCTAACCAACTCTATCAATAAAAAATAAGTATTTTCCAGAAAAAGTTATTATTTTATTTGCAAATTGCTTAAATTGTGTTAATTTTATAAAGCGCAATTTCCAATAATACCCTCAAAGCGCAGTACAAGACTAATAACCTAAACATTATATAGCACATATATAAGCACAATAAATAGAAAACCAAAATCTTATATAATAGTTATGAAAACAGTCAAATCATTTTAATCACTTCAATAAATAAAATGAATAAAATGTATTTAAGCACTATTTACATATATACACAATAATGGGTAGATAACACGTAGGAGTTAAAGTATAGTAAAGGCTGAAAGAAAAGAAAATGTTGCAATATTCTGCTTTGAACATGTACGTCTTTAGAGTCTGTTTGAACATTGATAGGCTCCCACCACACTTTATATGAATTGACAGTGAATTCCATAGTTGAGGTCCAATCACATTGAAGGAATGATCACCAACACTAACACGCTTAGTATTCACATTAACGTTCATATTACATTAGACTTAGAATGATGATGCAATAGTTGCCATTATGATAAATTAGTCTTAAGCAATAATGCCACTACTACGTGGGCTTGACATAGATCAAAGTTGGACCTAGCAATTAGAGTCAGATTTAAATGCATAGACATTGTAATATTTTGATAAATTTATATTGTTTTTATTTATGTCAACAGCACTTTCTTCAATAAAATAGGCTCAGATGTCAATGTAAATGATTGACAGTAGATCATATTTCAATCACTCCCTGCTACAAAACTGAATTTGCAGATATTTATTTTATCACAGAGGCTGTTTTATGTGGACATTTCCCCCAAGCAAAGCCAGACAGACAACCAAGCCACCGAGTGTTATAGGAATCAATCACAGTGATACCTCTCATTGTTTTGTGAGAATTGTTTGAATATTTATACATTCCATGTTATGTAATAATACTTTTGATTAAAATATAGTTATTTAGCAATTTATGAATAAAATAACTACCTTCACTGGAAAATATAGATTTGTGCTTAATTAATAGTTGCCTAACATGTTTTCGGGTGCCGAACAGGGAATATCATCAACACATCATTATTTGAAATTGAATGATTTCAGATCACAAGTTAAAACTTCGCAAATATGCACGTATATTAATCATATTAAAGATCATGTTTTAGCTAATTGCCCACATGGCCAAATCACCTCTGGCATCAGGACATTTTGTTAGCAATTTATGTATTCTTGTCATATTTGGATCACAGCCACACGTGAATAGTATGCTTAATCTGAAAAGCTTTCTTTTAGAGAAGGACCTATAGGTATAAATTTCAAACCAGGTAATATATATATATATATAGTATGTGATGAGTGATCAGATTGTATCCGTACCCCGAAACATGACAAATATAATTCTGGAGTGAACAAACGCCCAACTTTGGGTGCTTGTAACTCTGAAATTATCACATAAACAAAACCAAATAAGTTCAGAATCCAGTTTCCCATACAGGAGTTACGTTACGTTGCATATTGTAGAATAGTAACTTCAAAATTAATAAAGTTATCTGCATTCCAAAATCATGACAAAGATTTATTACAAAAACTCGGAATTTGTAGAAGTTGAATGATATGAGACAAGTTAAAACTTGGCAAAGATATAAATTACCACAGTATACGTATGTTAATCATATTAAAAGCTCATATTGCTGGACAAATGCCCACATGGCCAAACCACCTTTGGTATGAGGGCATTCTTTTAAAAACAATTATTTTCTTTGTCATATTTGGACCCCAGCCACATGTGTATTCAGCCACATGTGCTTATTCTGATGAGGTTTCTTTTAGAGAGGTATATACTTCAAAACAGGTAATTTATACGGTATGTGATGAATGTTTATAGTAGTCGTAGATGATGAAAGTTGTAGCTGTACCCCAAAACATGAATAATGCTATTCTGAAGTGAACAAACGCCCATTTTTGAGTGTTTGTAACTCTGAAACTATCATATAAATGCACACAAAAATCAGAATCCAGAAAATGAACATACACATTAAGAAATATATTAGCATTCCAAAATCGTAAAAACAAATATTACTGCGGTCGCGATTGCAAAGCCAAAGAAAAGGTGTAACAGACTCTGTACTCAATGAACTATAAGTTTATAACTAATTAGAATTTAACTCTAACAGTTTGCGTTTAGCGATCATTTAGATAGCTATATAATTATATTATGTATATATTATACATAACCATGTGTGAAATTTCATTAAAACTCGAGATGGTAACCTGGGAAGATTTCTGGATATTGGTTGATTTTTTTGGCATGGAATGAACCTATATTGTTTTAATCATAGATCTTAATAGTAACTGAAATATTTTCATAATATTGCACATGGGACACTGTTAAACTACTAACAGCTTAAACACCATTAATTTTCATTTTGGATAGTTTGTAGTGACAATTCTGAAAGAAAATACCAACTATCACCCATTGTCATTGACATTGTCATTGTCATTGTCATTGTCATTGTCATTGTCATTGTCATTGTCATTGTCATTGTCATTGTCATTGTCATTGTCATTGTCATTGTCATTGTCATTGTCATTGTCATTGTCATTGTCATTGTCATTGTCATTGACATTGTCATTGTCATTGTCATTGATTTGCTTGCTCCAGGACCAGGATAAAATAATATTATTATTTTTAAATATCACCACCTATTATTATTATTGTGAACCACAACAGGGGGATTAACTGTAGTAATACCCCAATACTAATTATGCTAATGAGACACTATTTATTTTATCACATACAAATTAATAATCATAATGTCTAGATTTGTCATGAAAAGAAAGGCACTGCCCAGTAGCACTAATTTTCGGGGTACTATAACGGTAACGGTAATCTTATACTTAACTCAATAGTCCGATACTGGCCTAAATTATTACGGCCTTTTAAGTTTTAAAACCGTTTATTCACCTTATGTTGATGTGTATGTATTCGCAATGCGATTCTACATCACTTCTAGTACAAAGAAGTTAGATTAAACTATTTTAATTTGTGTTTTAGAACAATTTAAACACGCCGAGTCGAAAGAAATCGCCTCCGGCTCAGCGCTTCTGGTGCTGTTTAAATTGTTCTAAAACACAAATGAAAATAGTTTAATCTGACTTCTTTGTACCGGAAGTGATGTAGAATCACATTGCGAACACATACACATCGATATAAGGTTAAAACACGATTTTAAAAGGCCGTAATAATTTAGGCCAGTTAAGTCGATAATCAACATAAATTTGACATATAAACAAACACGCCCTCACTTGGCCACCTTGTCATGGACATTATTTACAATAACACTTTAAAAGGTACATGGAATAATCAACCGAATACATAAGTGACATATTCACACTTTAAATTGATGAACAATTGATACATTAATACTAATAGAACACATCACATGTGTATGATTTGCAATGCGTCCTTCGGCTTCGCCGTTTATGTTGAGTACGCCCATGCCATCGACATGAGCCAGTCGTCAAATTTATCAACGAAGCGACTTAATTAGCCGTATCGACTTCCATATCCATACCAGGCCCTGCTGTAAGTGTCATTGTGTCATTCTGTGACTTTTTTATATAGATTTTAAATAATTGTGTTTTTTCACTTAAAAGGACTACAAACAACTGTTTTCAATGTTCCGTCCACTTTTTCGTGGGAAAATTCAAGATGGCCGCCACCGGTCACCAAAAGTCTTATAATCCCTATATCTTTTGCATTAAACGGTATAGAAACTTGAACTTGGAGTCGTTTTATATGTTTTGAAGTATGTGGAATCCAATGCAACTATTATTTTTTATGAAAAATAGTAAAATAAAGCTATGCCAGCCAAAAATGCGTTAAAATGACCTTACTGTGTGTGTGTGTGTGTGTGTGTGTGTGTGTGTGTGTGTGTGTGTGTGTGTGTGTGTGTGTGTGTATATATATATATATATATATATATATATATATATATGTATATATATATATATATATATATATATATATATATATATATATATATATATATATATTATACGCAGTTATGTAGCAAATATATGTCCAGTAACTTTTCATATAGATTTTAAATGATTGTGTTTTTTCACTTATTTTGACCCAAAAGGACTGAAAAAACTGTTTCCATTTTTTCCGTCCACTTTTTGGTGGGAAAATTCAAGATGGCCGCCACCGGTCACCAAACGTCTTATAATCGCTATATCTTTGGCAATAAGAGGTATAGAAACTTGAACTCGGAATCGTTTTACATGTTTTGAAGTATGATGAATCCAATGTAACCATTATTTTGATGAAAATAAAATGAAGTTATACCTTTATACGTTTTCATTGCCATGACATATGCACAGCTCTGTGCAACACAAACTGTTCTGACTGCATGCACTGTTGTTTGTGCAGCGAATTATACTTATGCATGAGCAGATGAGACCTTCCAGGAGCTCTGACGCCATTGGACAGGAAAAAGGTTTCCACTTTTTCTTTCCCACCCATGCTCCAGTGGGGACCAAATGTTTGTCTTGGTCACATGTGACGACATCCACACTTTCGTTTGCCACTGAGCCCGCCTTGCAAGTTCCTTAAAAGTTGCTTTACATGGGGGAAGTTTCGCCAACGACGTGTTTTTCTTGTTGACCAGCTTTAATCATAAACGGTTGAGGTTGGAGTGAGCATTCTTCTCTGAGCCATGAAATGGTCTACCTACCCCTTTTGCATCACAACGTTGAAAACTGTTTTCTTCCCATTTCCAAACAAGGAGAAATCTGAGTCATATCCTGTTAGTGAGTGCATGGCAGGACCTACGTTGCAGAAATGTGTACCGACAGCCCTGGGTCCTAACAAGACAAGCAGCTCTTCCAGGGTTTCATACACTTATTGGAGCAGACATCAATGGACACGGAACACAGGGAAAGCTAAAACCTACATACTCCAAGATGTTCCTGAAAGTTTCCGACGATGTGATCAACATTCGGGACAAAGAGGGCCAGAGTGAAGAGGAGATTCATCTTGCAGACGAATTTTGGATCTAACGTTTAATGGCTATTTTTACACCTATATTGCTGGTACAACTTCATTTTATTTTCATCAAAATAATGGTTGCATTGGATTCATCACACTTCAAAACATATAATACGATTCCGTGTTCAAGTTTCTATACCGTTTATTGCCAAAGATATAGCGCTTTAAGACTTTTGGTGACCGGTGGCGGCCATCTTGAATGTTCCCACGAAAAAGTGGACGGAAAAAAAGGAAACAGTTTTGTCAGTCCTTTTGCGTCAATATAAGTGAAAAAAACACAATCATTTAAAATCTATATGGAATGTTACTGGACATATATTGGCTACATAACTGCGCATAATATACATATATTACGGTCATTTTTACGCATTTATTGCGGCTGTCATAGCTTTATTTTACTTTTTTTTCATAAAAATAATTGTTGCATTGGATTCCACATACTTCAAAACATATAAAACGATTCCGAGTTCAAGTTTCTATACCGTTTAATGCCAAAGATATAGCGATTATAAGACTTTTGGTGACCGGTGGCGGCCATCTTGAATTTCCCCACGAAAAAGTGGACGGAAAAATGGAAGCAGTTTTTTTCAGTACTCTTGGGTGTGAAAAAACACAATTATTTAAAATCTATATAAAAACGTCACAGAATGACACAATGACATACACTAGCTTGCGTGATGGCGCAATTTCCAACAATCATAGATTTACGGTGACTACTTTTGAACGCCGCTCCACACACACACTGCTTCATCTCGCAGCGTCATGTCATACCGCATTATGACGGGGTGAAATTGGTCTTTCACACAGTATATGATATCTCCATAATCTTGAATTAGATGCGCAAACAGTATAACTTTTTGATGTTCGCTGCATTGTCAACTTTGTAATATCTGACATTTTGTGGGTGACCTTGTTCGAACATGTCGTCAGTTTTATGTTTCCATGATACAGCCAATTTTGTTATACTGTTTTGATGCAGAGATAATATGCTTTTAAAAAATGTATGGCTTGACCATTTTCTCATGAAATAAAGTAGCTATACAGCCAATTAAATATCAAGACGTTTTCTGAAGTGTGCAGTTTCTAAAAATTGAACGTTTGACAGTGACCTTGTTTAACCTTGAATTACCGCTAACTGCACCACTTGGCAACTCTACGACAGGCCTAATAATAACGGGGAGATGCAGGGCTTTCTAGTGATATAACATCTAGGTGTGTGTGGGGGGGGGGGGCATTTAAATCGGTCTGTTTGGTGGTTTTGCCGCTCGCCTAATACGGAAACTTTTTCAATATATACATATATTGGGGTAGATATTTTAAATATTGTATTTCTTGACCTTGACCGACATTCAGATCCGCCATTTTTAAAGATGGCGGCCGTATTCATTAATGTTGCTATATCTTATCAAATATGGCACCTAGAGTCTTGATTTTGGTATCAATGTATAGGTACCTGGATAGCGATTTCAAATTCGTCAAACATTTTACACCTGACCTTAATGTGACCTTCACAACCGCCATTTAATAAAATGGCGCATGTAAAATCGAATTGCTTACATATTTTGTAAACAATTTATTTGAGGGGATGTTATATGGACAGTTTTGTCAAAATATACGTATGTTGGGGTAGCTATTTTAAATATTTTACTTTTGACCTTGACCGACATTTATATTCGCCATTTCCGAGATGGTGGCCCTCAAAGCTAATGTCGCTATATCCTGTGAACGTTACCACCTAGAATCGATATCAAAGCTACATGTACAGCGCAAGTGGTGCTGACTCTGTCATGGAATATGATGTAGGCAATGCATATCACATTATGATAATTATAAAGTTAAAACATAAATATGTTGTGGTAGAAAACATGAAGTTTAATTCAAATCGGTGAAAAGAATATCCTTCAGATCATGACGTAGGGCGTAACATCAGTCACAGATGTCCGTATTTATAGCATCGCATAGCTTACACTCCATCGTTATTGATGCACCCGCCTTCACAGCTACACAGAATAGTGCACTTGATTCCTGCTCTGGCACATTTGCATTTTCCTCTGCACGCCTTTCCACATCCACAGTGGTGGAGGAGAGCACACGCTTTGCTGGCGTCATCTAGAACAGTCCAGAATGGCACCCAGAGTTTCGTGTTCACGTCTTGCGTCCAACCCCACGCTGAAGCATCCGGGACATCTTGGTGTCGCTGCATTGCTTGTCTCCAGATGTAACCTGCCTGGTACAGAGCTCGCTTTGCATGTTGAAGCAGCGCTTCCTGTGTGGTGGGGGGGGGGGGGGTCGAGCGTCCTAGTACCATGGGTGAAGAGTTGACATCTCACATCATTCACCCTTGAGCAGCCACTGCTCTTGCTGTACATGACAACAGTCCAGCGTTCAAGGCGTGCCATGTGGATGGAGTCGAGAGTCAAGAGCATAGGATCATCGGAAAGAGTGAGTAGTGTTTCCGTAAGGTTAGGGTATGCCTGCCATGCTGCCCAGGCTGTCTTCTTCCCGATACCAAGGATGATGTCGTATCACACCCCGTGAACCAATGGAACAGTGGGCATGACAGCGACTTCTCAGGACCAAGTGTTTGCGTGATTTCATGAACTGGAATGTGTTGGAAGGCTTTTCCAGTTCCAAAGCCTATCCACAACTCCATCACACCCAGGCTGCCAAAATGTCCAACAGCAATGATGACAACATCACTGTCGACTGTGCGGATGAAAGCTTTCGAATGACCTTGTTGTGCGGCGTGAGAAAGATGCAGAAATATCCTGCTATCAGCCTCCAGGTGATTGCATGGCATGATCGTGTCGAAGTCAGCCACCGACTGGCTGTCGGAGGTATTCACCAATACATGATCGTCATACGTGGAGCAAACCACAACATCGGTGAACTGAGATGACACTTCGATGACAGCTTTTGAAAGGAACCTAAACAGCTGCACCTTGTTTCTTGAATTTGCTAGAAACTTGTTCCAGTCACGAGGTACATGCGTAGAGCCTTCGACGATGGTTGTCACGCTGGGGTTGCCTCGTTTTGCCTGAGCCTGAGCTTTGAGGTTGTGATCAGGGCAGATGTCCCAAATGATGTCGAGTCGCGATGTCTAATTTGTGAGAGAGTTGGTACTGAATGTCATGAAGTGACGCACAACATATTGCTGGTAGTTAGTTCCGTAGGTTGGGCGAACCATGTGAACCACAGCTGGGCCATCCAACACCTTCACCGTAACATCATCTGAAGGTGTGAGTTTTGGGATAGTCAGACATTGTAGGACATCAGACTTTGTGTCGGATCTGAGCTTTCCATGGTCAGACAACGATGGTGGCTCTTTCTGGTTTTCATACTTTTCATACGTCCAAGTCGAAATCTGGCCGGGACTGCAGTGACAGGAAAAGAGTGGACACGAGTGAGATGTCTTTTCTCAGTGCAATGACTTTGCTTCCGTTCTTTGTGTCATCTGTACGTCTTGCGAACGTCTGGAGAGCTGACCTCTTGATGGTGTCTGTGATGGCAACACGACCGTTCCTCAGACGATCACTAACGAAGGCGTCATGGAGATCCTTGCCTCTGTTGTACGCATTGCAGAGTGTCTGCGCAATTGCAGATTGCACGACCTCTCGAGTATGGAGCGTGACCAAATCCGGACCATTGTGTGGTAAAAAAGGGTTTTTCCGGGTCGCAGAACACTAATAACTGAGAGGACATCCTTGGCGAATCTCATTTGCAGGCTGTGACCCTCTTCGGTATGACCAAGAATGTGTGCAGTGGCACCGATATCAGCAGCATCCTCGAAGGCAACGAGTGCTTGCAACTTCCCATTTAGTGCCATCAAATGTTCGTCCATTGTATCTGGCATACCAAAGAGATTGGCAACTCCTGATGCACCTTTGCAGAGCTTGGTTGTTTTGCTCGTGGCTGTGGTCTTTAGGGATGAGTGTAAACTTCTTCTCAGTCTTCTGCACGACAAAGTTGCCTTTGCGGAACTCTTCTAGGACATGTGGGTGCTTATTCTCAAGTTCAACCATATCCTCTTCGTGAATTGGCAGCCAGCGCGAGTAATGTTTCTGGTCAAACGGTCAAACATGACAGCCATCCACAGAGTTTATCAATAACCTGCACACACAAGTCAAAATCACCTTTTCTTAGAGAGCGAACAAAGCGGCATTGCAGCGTCTCCAGATCCATCACCAAAGACCAGAACGCGAACTGCTTGGATGACATCCTCATTGCAGCATCCCAATTCTCTTTCTGACCTTGACCGGCTGATGCTTGATGGGCCTCGAAAGCTTCGAGTTTCAAGATACTACCAGCAAGCAAGAACACCTGCTGAACATATATCGTCCGCTTGAGATGCTGGTCTGGGGTAAGCCGTAAGTACAAATACATACGCCGCTCGAATACCACGTTCGTCGCTCGGGGCGCCATCTTGCGAATATGATGTTGGCCAATGTCAGTAAGCGCATAGTAAACCTATATTGTTTGTTTGGTAAAGTGAAGGTCAAATGCTAAATGTTTCATGAAATTGTAAACCCTAACCACTCACTTATATCATGGTATAAATATATCCATTCTAGATGGTAAAGTTCACACGATATAACGAAATTAGTTTTGTGGGTCACCATCTTGAAAAACGGCGAATGTGAATGTCGGTCAAGGTCAAAAAGTAAAATATTTAAAATAGCTACCCCAATATACGTATGTATTGAAAAAGTGTCCGTATAGCATCTCTCTAAATATCTCGTTTTAAAGATACATAAACTATTCGATTTTACAGCCGCCATTTTATTAAATGGCAGTTGTGAAGGTCAAATTAAGGTCAGGCGTAAAATGTTTGATAAATTTAAAATCGCTATCCAGTTACCCATACATTGATGCCAAAATAACGACTCTAAGTGCCATATGTTATAATATATAGTAACATTAGTTAATATGGCCGCCATCTTTAAAAATGGCGGATATGAATGTCGAGTAAGTCAAAATGCACCATATTTGAAATTAGAAGACCAGAAAATATATATATTAAGCCAAAAAGAAACATTTTATGTTCATGAAATATGGAAAAGTAAGTATTTTATTTCCGATGGGAGCCATTTTGAATATTGCAAAAAGTGAAAAAAACGACGAAAATGTGGAATGAATCTTGTGTTTTGTTTAGTTCGCGCGGTTCCCGTAGAGGGTGAAATGACAACATGCGTGTGTCCCTTCACCGCTCGCCGTGTTACGTACCACAAGTGCGTACCACTAATTAATGAAAACAATAGTCTGGTGTGCGGCACGGTCAGCAAGACCTATAAATGGGGTATCTGTATTCCAGGTGAGTGGATTTCGTTACATTGCCTGTATTGTAAGTTCAAAACATTACCAATTCGTGTCTTACTGTTAATCTTGATCAAAAAGGTGAAATGTCAAGTTACACCTCATGGCAGAGAGGTTATCAAATACAAAACTCAGTCAAAGTCAAATGTCAAATATAAAATTGCATGCGCAATGTTATATTTTGTAGATTCCGAGAATAGATCATAGATAATGATCATTGCACATGCGCAATGTTATAATTGTCTACAGTCTTGTGAATGCGGGATATATTAGTAAATAGCACGATCGGCACCTATGTTTGGGCGCCATTTTGGTTAAATTCACACGTATCTCGTATCTCATTTGCTTATATTAGTCATCCCGCTCACCCCTAACCAAACGACACTATGCAATAAGTAGTATGTCTCGGTCCTATCGTGAGGCACTTGGAGCGGAGCGGTGGAATTCCACAGGCGGTCAAGTGGCGCCCTCTGGCGGATAAGTCGTGTAGTAGTGGCGCCATCTGGCGGATAGACCATGCATTAGTGGCGCCGCCTGGTGGGCAAGTCACGAACTAGTAGTGTTAAAATGTGCGCGTCTTATTTTCTAAAGTGGCGCCATCTGGCGGATAGGTCGTGTATAAGTGTCGCCCCCTTACGGACAATTCATGAACCAATACTCTCAAAATTCGTGTGTCGTATTGTTTCTTGGAGCGGAGCGGTGAAATTCCACTGGTGGAATTCCACCGGTCAAGTGGCGCCCTATGATAGATAGGTCGTGTATTAGTGTCGCCCTCTTACGGACAATTCGCGAACTAATACTGTCTAAAAATTGACAAAGTGATGGCGGTGAAACGCTGAAAAAGTTGTGAAATGATACAACGTTGGTGCACCAGTTTGGTAAAATATGAAAAAACTTGACAAAGTTATGGTGTTGAAACAGAAACATATTCCATTTTACTACAAGTTACAAGAATAAGTTAGTTAAATTAGTAAAAACACTACCTGTGTAACATAATGAAACGGTGAAACGTTACGAAATGGAACGAGGTTAGCAAACCGACTTAGCAGAATATGACAAACTTGTCAAAAGCATGTAAACACTAAAAATACGTGAAAATGACAAAGTCATCGCGGTGATGCGTTGAAAAATTGTGAAATGGTACAAAAATCGGCACACCGAGTTAGTAAAATATGAAATAACTTGACAAAGTTATGACGTATAATAGAAAAATATTATATTTACTACAAATTACAAAACTAACTTAGTTAAATTTGTTAAAACACCACATGTCTAACGCAATGACACGGTGAAACGTTACGAAATGCTATGTAGATAGCACACTGACTCAGGCAAATAAGAAAACTTGTCAAGGTTATCGCGATGAAACTTTAAATGGAACCAGTTTTAGCGTTATTACTATGGTCGAAGGTCTAATTTTACAAGAAATTGTGTTATGGTGCTGGTCTGCCCCGCCATTTTTACGGAAGTTGTGTTTTGCACGTGGTAGGAAACGTCATTAACAACATGATAAAGAACCAGCAATACGGTTTGTACATTTATTCTAGTAAAACACAATAATACATTTAGAATGTACCACCAACGCAGACACGCCTTGGTCAACATGCTTGTGTTAGGTTATTCTGGTTGGTTGGTTTTGCATTTTACTACTAAACTTGTTGTATATTCGGAGAGCTCATAATCTTAGCATTCTGACCATGTACGGAAATATGGCGATCGACCGAGGGAGAATTCAGATATGGGCATTGAAAAATTCAAATGTCATGCGTTTGTTTTTGCTCCTTCTCCTAACACGAAATTAAGTCCTGTACTTAAAGTGTCATTTATTGATATTTACAATTAACGTTTTGATACAAGGTGTGGTGGTATGAAAAGATGAACTATTTTTAATGTAGATAGTATCAAAATCTCGAATTCCTCCACATCAACCCGCATTTATTAATTGGGTCGTGCAGCGTAATTGGAATCTGCGACATCCAACTGATTTCGTCGCAATGCCTCACATATATTAAATAACATGTACAGTTAACGCGACCTCATGCGGAAAACGTTAACCAGGATTCGGTATACGAAAACGCTGTTGTATATTCTAAACATTTACATTGCATATATATTAAATAACATGTGCTGTTTACGCGACCCGATGCGGAAAACGTTAACCAGCATTGGGCATACGAAAACACTGATATACATTTTGCAAACCCATTCAGAATTAGGGCGCTGAAGTACCACCCAACTTAAAATATCTTGTGGGTCAAAAGAATCTAAAAAAAAATGAAAATCAGATCCATTATTAACTAAATGGACGCATCCTGAAACCTACCGGAAACATTTTTGGAAAAATGAAAATAACGAAGTTCACCTGACATTTTATTGCGTAGTATAAAACCAAAACTTAAATTAATTTTGAATTCGCACATCTATTTTTGTATTTATAAACTCACAAAATTGGGTCGACATTTTTATTGTAATTAAGAACATACACGAACACACACGCAAGTATGTATGTATGTATGTATGTATGTATGTATGTATGTATGTATGTATGTATGTATGTATGTATGTATGTATGTATGTATGTATGTATGTATGTATGTATGTATGTATGTATGTATGTATGTATGTATGTATGTATGTATGTATGTATGTATGTATGTATGTATGTATGTATGTATGTATGTATGTATGTATGTATGTATGTATGTATGTATGTATGTATGTATGCATGCATGCATGCATGCATGCATGCATGCATGCATGCATGCATGCATGCATGCATGTATGTAAGCAAACACGCACGCAATTATCGAGTCAGCAATGCGGACATTGCATACAACTCTTGACAAATGTCATCAACGCAGATATTGCATGCAACTGTTAACAAAGTCAAATACACGGCAGTCATTGTTGACGAGGTCATTCCCGCAATAAACACACGACACAGTATTGTCCACACACCTTAGACAGCGGGCTCCGAAGTGTTTTGTCGTTGAAATTCCAAGTCGCACAGTTGCTATGTAGAAAATACACGAATTCCGTTTGTCGAGGTGGCAAGCCGTAAGAGTCGAAATATTCTCCACGCCCGTCATTATTGAAAAACATGCAGATCCAGTGTTGTCCGGGTTTATCACTCGAATGAGTGTTGCACACAAATGCTGCCGGAAAACTAGCGATACCGGTCTTAGGTAGACAACTATGCTATTGGTGTACGAGTCCGCCGCAACTAGTACTGTCCAAAAATCGTGTGTCTTATTTTTTAAATGACGTCAAAATGGCGTTAGGGATTATGTAGCGTCCCCTCGCGGATAGATGACGAATTATAGACTTGGTGAAAGAACAGATGGAGTCGTCTGCCGGATACGTATTCGGCTAATCGATTACGTGACTTAATATTGTACTGTATGACTCCGCTGTTTTTTCATCCAACTCGATACAAAGTTGCAATAAAACGGTGCGCCTATACCAGAAATAGCATTCTTGTAACAGTGTATCTTCGTGTCAGCGTCCATATTTGTCGAGTTGTCATTGGTTGTAACGCGCTCACGTCATCCAAGCGCCCACGTGACCAAGCGAGAAATTATATAACCCGGCCGGTTTTCGAGTTTGTCATTATTCACTTGTGTATTCAAGAGAAGCCACGACAATGATAAGAAACGGATGGACCTACGCCGAAGCCGCCAGGGACCCCGTCTCCTCACGCAGTGGTGGTGGTATTGCGGGGTTAGCCTCCATACCGCCGTATGAGGAGGCCTTTTCCCCCGTTGGCACCACCACCGACACCAACCCAGTCCCGACTGCGACAGTGTCGGTGATAGCCTCGGAGGAAGTCCCACCACCACCACCACCACCACCACCACCACCACCACCACCACCTCCACCACCACCATCGCGGGCAGGGTTCCAGTGCCCGCACTGTGACACGGCCTTCTCGAGGAAGGACACCTGGAAACGACACATGTCACGCGGTAGTTGTACCCGTCGCATTCGAAAGAGGACCGCGGCGGACGACGAGTTGGATGCCATCGTGGTGAGTTAAGGGTTGTTGTAATATACTGTGCTATGTTTCCCCTTCCGTACAAATGCCGCTTCCCAACCTGTCCGTATCACAACTTCCGTGCAAATGGCGGCGCTTCCTGTCCCATCCGTATGTTAACTTCCGTGCAAATGGCTACATTTCCTACCCGTCCGTGCCATAACTACCTAAGCGTTTTCTTTATTATTCTAAATGTTATTCAAATATTGTTGTAGCAATTCATTGAGGGACCCAACCCTGCCAAGAGGCAGCCCGATGTGCCCCAACCGCCCCCACCAACTCCACCCCAGGCACCAGCACCAGCCCCAGCCCCAGCCCAGGCACCAGCGCACCAGCGCCGGTGCCAGCCCAGGCGCCAGCGCCAGCGCCAGCGCCAGCGCCAGCGCCAGCGCCAGCGCCAGCGCCAGCGCCAGCGCCAGCGCCAGCGCCAGCGCCAGCGCCAGCGCCAGCGCCAGCGCAGCGCCACCGCCAGCGCCAGCCCCAGCCTCAGCCCCAGCCCCGGGGGAGCAGCAGTCGGTGACCGGTGGCGCCACGGTGAGTCGTGTTTTAATATGAAGGCAATTATTATTATTATTATTATTATTATTATTATTATTATTGTTATTGTTGTTGTTAGTGTTATTGGTATTGGTATTGGTATTGTTATTGTTATTGTTATTGTTATTGTTATTGTTATTGTTATTGTTATTGTTATTGTTATTGTTGTTGTTGTTGTTGTTGTTGTTGTTGTTGTTATTGTTATTGTTATTGTTATTGTTATTGTTATCATTACGAGCAGACATCACGTATCAACGTCGGTCACATGTCAAGAAAGGTGATTAATTCATTGCCATATTGTAAAAGAAACGAATTTAAGTTACGTCCTTGTGAACAACATATTCCCATTTGTTTTAATTGCGTTATTATTATCTATATCGTGCGTATTATAAAACACATTCACGTGAAAACGCGTCTTACCACATTCGTTTCTACTTGTAGGCCTCGTGCCCGCACTGCAGTACACAATTCAAGAGAGGGCGTAATTGGCGCCGCCACATAAAGGATGGGCGGTGCGAAAGAAAGCTGCACAAGCAACAACAGCACGAAGCGCTTGTCGCCGAAACAATAGTAAGTTGATCGTAATAATTGTCAAACACCTGTTCACCAACTTGTATAACAATTATGTTATTAACTTGTGTTTATTTCAACCTGTTTACCAACGTGTATAAACATTATGTTATGAACTTGTGTTTATTTCAGCAATGGTGTTCATCTTTAAAAAGTTGGTTATGACAATATTAAAGCACAACTTGTGTTTTATTTCAGCGAACAGAAAAGGCGCGCTTGGCTGACCCAGAGCAGCAGCAGCAGCAGCAGCAAAAACAGCAGCAGCATCAACAAGAGCAAACGTCGTTGACCGGTACCGTCACGGTGAGTCGTGTTTAAAAAAATAGTAGTAGTAGTAGTAGTAGTAGTAGTAGCAGTAGCAGTAGCAGTAGCAGTAGCAGTAGCAGTAGCAGTAGTAGCAGCAGCAGCAGCAGCAGCAGCAGCAGTAGCATAGCACGCCACGTGTCAATGGTGGTCAGAAATATTAAATTAAATTAAATTATATTATATTATATTATATTATATTATATTATATTATATTATATTATATTATATTATATTATATTATATTATATTATATTATATTAATCAATCAAGACAGTTTTGTTTTTCAGGTTCACGAAAACGATCCCATATGTAGTTATTCAATATATGTGTTATTGCAGAAATCTCGCAAACGACGCCGGTCAACGTCAGCCGCATCGTCAGCAGCGGGAAGCGCGTCAGCAGCGAAGGCGAAACCATCATTGTCAGCGCCGTCGTCAGCGGCGTCGTCAGCACCTTCGTCAGCACCTTCGTCACCTCCTCCACCACCACCGTCACCACCACCACCGGTATTTCAAGAAGAAGAACAAGAAGACCCTTTATTTCCATTAGTTGACTTTAATTTTGTGGATGACAGTTTAGTTAATTTTTATAGGAGTCGGTGGTTCTCCATTAGATCTCATCACCGTAGCGGGCGCATCCAGACCACCCACAATATTCGTTTGACTAACTTAGACACAACTACACTTCACCCAACCTTGTGGAAATTTTTCAGAAATCAGTCCTCCGCATTCAAAATTAATTTAAGTTTTGGTTTTATACCTACGCAATAAAATTTCAGGTGAACTTCGTTATTTTCATTCTTCCAAAAATGTTTCCGGTAGATTTCTGGATGTGCCTCATTTAGTTAATAAGGCATCTGATTTTCAATCATTTTTAGATTCTTTTTATCAACAGGACATTTTAAGTTGGGCGCTACTTCAGCGCCCTAATTCTGAATGGATTTGCGATTTAGTGACTAATGTCACTTTTTATATAAATTTAATTAAAGATCACCCAATTGGTTGCCCGCAAATGACGCTCCCCGACTATGTGCAAAACAATCAAGGGTTAAATGTGTTAGTCCGCGACCGGTCAAAACATAGTATGCCTCTTTACAACGACAATTTGTGTTTTTTCCGTTGTCTCGCACTTAGTCGGGGAGCAGACAAATATCATTTAGAACGTCACGTTGAGGCATTGTATAATATGTATAAAGAATGTATCCCTGACGCCCCTCCCATTAACGAATTTACAGGTTTTAAGTTATCGCATTTACTCAACGTCGAAAAAATATTTCATACTAATATATATGTTTATGAATTAATCAACGTTAAAGACAATCCTTTGTCGTGTCACTTAATTAGACGGTCCCTTTGCAAATATCCCGACACCTTAAATTTGGATTTATACGAGACACATTTTTCGTATATACACAACATTAATATTTACACTCATTCATGTAAATGTAAAAATTGCGGCAGGCTTTGGCACAGGTCTAGTCGTTTAACTAGGCATGAACAAACATGTGAAATAGAAATAAAACGAATTTTCCCGGGTGGGGTTTTCCACGTAGCGCAAACCATATTTCAAAAAATGCAAGAATTGGGGATAAATGTTTCAGAAGAATTATGTTTTTATCCGTTTCGGGCAACTTTCGACTTTGAATGTTATTTTGACACTTCCCATTTACCGCCAAATTCCCCAAAGGTGCACTGGTTGGCTCGACACGAAATTCTTAGTGTTAGTATTTGTTCAAATGTACCCGGATTTAGTTTACCATGTTGTTTTATTAACGAGGGTGACCCGAGCCAACTGGTGGACCGGTTTATGACTTATCTACATAAAATAAGTGATGCCGCTTACTCTATTTAAAAAAATGTTTACAAAGAGGTTTTTGTCAGTTTGGAAGAGGTGCTAGAGGCGGTTAAGTTAAGTGAATTAGCGAATGGTAAATCATACCACGTAAATAATAATGATAACGATAATAATCATAAGGATGATGATGATGATGATGATGATAACGATGATGATGGTGATGTCGATATTTCAATAATTACATCTAAAGATATTTATAAATTAATTGTTTCGTTTAATTAATTTATTAAAGAACTACCAGTGATTGGGTTTAATTCCGGAAGATATGATTTAAATCTTATTAAAAAACACATTGCTCCATACCTCCTGACAACACACGTAGACGACAACAACGACGACAACGACAATGACGACGACGAGAATGACAAAACGGACGGTGACAGACACGTTAAAAATTCTATGTTCGTTTTCATGCGCAACACTAATTTCATGTGTCTGAAAACGAATACTTTAAAATTATTGGACATCATGAATTATTTGGCTCCCGGTTTTAGTTACGAAACATTTCTAAAAGCATACGGTTGCACTCTGTCAAAAGGTTTCTTTCCCTACGAGTGGGTGACTTCGTTAAGTAAACTCGACTGTGAATCCCTTCCGCCTAAGGAAGCTTTTCACAGCGAGTTGATAAACGAAGATATTTCAGATCAAAATTACGCTTATTGCGAACAAATTTGGCGCGATCACGACATGAAAACGTTTCGTGATTTTCTGATTTGGTACAATAATAGAGACGTCGTTCCGTTTTTGGAGGCTATTGAGAAACAATTCAATTTTTACAAATTGCGCCACATTGATATGTTTAAAGACGGGATTAGTGTACCGGGCCTGACCATGAAATTTTTGTTCGATACTTTGCCGAGAGACATATATTTTACCCTGTTTAATCAAAAAGACTCCCATTTACACGACCTCGTTAGAAACGGTATAACCGGAGGCCCCTCTTTAATTTTCCATCGTTATCATGAAGTAAACGTAACTACCATCAGGCAATCTAAACCCTGCCATTCAATAGTCGGATATGATGCAAATGCTTTATATCTTTGGTCCATTTTCCAACTAATGCCCACCGGATGTTATATATACCGCACCGCTGAATCAAATTTCAAGCCAAAACAATCACGTAAATATGGAAAGACATCATTAGAATAGTTAGAGTGGCTTTCGTATATTAAAAATATTTTCATTAAACACCAGTTTAACGGTAAAGAACAGAGGATCGGCCATCGTCATCTTCCCGTTGACGGGTGGTGTGCAGAGACCAAAACCATTTACCAGTTTCATGGGTGTTTTTTCCACGGTTGCCCGTGTCAAGAGGAGCACACCAACACCGTCAACGGGAAGTCGATGTCCGATCTTCTATCAGCGACTAAAAAGAACACCGAATATTTAAATCATTACGGTACTGTTGTAGACATGTGGGAGTGTAAATGGAAAAAGATGCGTACAAGTCCAGATGTAAAACACTTTTTAGATTCAAAATTTCCAAACCGTAATACGAAATGGGAAATGACACAGCAAAAAGTTTTGGAAAATATTGTTGAAGGACATTTATTTGGCATAGTAGAATGCGATATTTCAGTTCCGGAACACTTAAAATCTTATTTCGCAGAAATGCAACCTATCTTTAAAAATGCATATTATGCATTATTATGACTTTTTAGATTTTTACATTGAGCGCCCTCTTTTTCAATATTGTGAAATGGACACGGATTCGGCATACTTGGCTCTAGCTAGATCATCCTTGGATGAGTGTATTTCTACCGACAAGAGAGAGCATTTTTACAGGCATAGGGCGGAGTGGTTTCCCGGTGTGTGTTGTGACGCGCACGCTTCCGAATATGTCGCCTGCCGGTTAGCCGGCAAGGAATGGACGATCGTCCATCCTTGTTGCATGGAGCGTGCGCGTCACGACAAAAGAACACCGGGACTTTTTAAAGTGGAATGGGAGGGTAAAGGTTTTGTCGGGTTGTGCTCCAAAACATATTATTGTTTCGGCGACAAAGATAAATTCAGTACGAAGGGGTTAAATAAAAGAAACAACGAAATTGACAAGGAGGTATTTCTTAATGTTCTAAAGTCCAGAAAAAACGGGGTGGGAACAAATCGCGGGTTTAGAACGGTACACGGGTCAATTTTTACTTATGTTCAGGAGCGTTCGGCACTATCATATTTTTACGGGAAAAGAAGAGTACAACCCGACGGAGTCTCTACCTCCCCGTGCCTCATTTAAAGTAAAATTGCTCACAACCAACCCATTGACCATATAATTATATACATTTATACACATAGTAATATACATTTATATACATATTTATATATTTATACACATATTTATATATTCATACATATATTTATATATATATTTATATATGTATTTATACATATATTTGTATTTATACGTATATAATGTGTCATATACACACGAGGTGAAGTGTTTGTTTATTTGTTTGTTTACGGACCGACCACTGACTCCTAATATATATTATATTATGTATGTATGTATGTATGTATGTTGTAATTTACAACAACAACAAAATATAATTTCATTACCTGTATGTATCATATCATATCATCATGTGACATGTCATGACATTTGACATAATTTTCACAAAATATGAAATACTGTGACTACATATATCTATAGTTGACACTTTCTCTTGGGTGTCGCACAAGAATTGTGTAAAATCAATAGTTAAGGTTTACAAGAATTCTTATTATATCACTTCCTCTTGGGTGGCTGACAAGAATTGCATATACATTGTTATATTGGGTTTGTGAATAAAACATTGAAAACTCACATAATGGTGTCGACATTTTTATTATAATTAAGAAGATACACGAACACACACGAAAGCATATACGAATGTATGTATGTATGCAAACACGCACGCACGCATCGAGTCAGCAATGTGAACATTGCATACAACTCTTGACAAATGTCATCAACGCAGACGTTTAGACTGATGGTCCGACTCTCTTTCCCTTTTGGAAATACATTTTGCACCAAATATATAACCGACATGTTGCAATGGTGACTCTTCTTCGTGAACAGTTTTGTCACCCTCTCGTCCATTTCTGACATGAGATCGTCGATGACCACCAATTTTCTATTGCTAGGGTCGAAAGACGACAAATCGGGAATATTCTCGACTCATTCTAAGTTGGGATGTATGGTAGAGAGGGTGGAATACAATGGCTGCCATTCTCCGTAACACCACGTGATCTTTTCGGGTGGTAAATTTACCAGTGTGTGTGGGAGTGACGTAACAACGTTACAACAAAGGTTGTCTTACCACAACCTGTCGGTCCGGCAACGATGCGGGTCCATACTTTAACCAACAGACCAACGGGACCTGGGTGGACGGTACTTATACTTATACTGAGAGAGAACACAACCAACCAATAAGGTTTGCACATTATTTTTTATTAAAGCAGAACACAACACATGTATTTACAGGTGATTCTCAAAGCAGCTAACTAACCTAACGTTAAACATTATGTCTCCAACGCTCTGACAACACGTGCATTTATTTACAGTTCATCTTCTAACGCAGCAAGTACCATACGTTTAACATTATTTCGCCATCGCTCTGAAGGAGACTCCTCCCCCAACCAACTCTTGATGGCATTCAACTGTTCGGGTGCCACGTCGGATTGTCTAAGCTCTACCTCGAGTAAAAGGGTCAACCAGTCCCTAATGACTGCAGTGGAGTTAACTTTCTCCACAGCCTCGTCAAAGTGCATGTCAATTAAAATGTCATCAGGCAAGAGACAATCGTGTTGGAGTTGACTAGGGTGGTGTATCTCGCAACCGTAGCAACGTAGTTTCGAAAGCTCAGCGACACCGCATGCGATGTGACGTGCAAGCGTCTTCTTCATTTCGTTAACAGGATAGTCGACGGTAATGTTCGCCTTACACGCAGAAGTAGTAGTAGAAGTAGTTGTGCCGTCGGACGGTTCCGTTGTGACATCAGTAGCAGAGTTCGACGAACTTGGAACAGGGGACGTGGAACGTGCGCAAGTCGACGCTTCGTCGCCGTTTTGAAGTTCGGCCTGAAACAGCACGGACGCATGCAGTCTAGTGAAGAACCTCTAGGTGAGTGACGTTGTAGTTGGTGTAGCCGTTTCGTTTACTTTTCTTAATGATGAGAGACACACGTGTGCCTACCAAAGTGTTCAGCTTGGACATCCGCATGTTTTCGTGCATAACAGAAAAGTCTTTTGCACCCACGTCTAACAGACTGGCCATGCACTTGTCAAATAAGGTGAACCATACAGAACGACCCGTGGCTGACTCAAAGAAGCGTACTCCGACGAGGAAGTAAGTGTTGCCGTTCACGCATGCGTGTCTTTCACACCGAAGATTGCCGTGGTCGTCGACAATCATTCGCTTCTTGCAATACGCACATCCGACGTAAAAGGAAACATCAGTGCGTACCTTGTCGATAACGAGTCCACCAACGACGAAGGCCGTGTTGTCGTCTACCGCCTTCTGCTCCAAGGTGTGGAGGTCGACGTCGAGCTCGACGTTGACAATCTCTCGACCCGCCGCTGTACCGAATCGAGATGGCACTCGCTCGATGGGACGACTGGTGGTGGTGGTGGTGGTGGTGGTGGTGGTGGTTGCCTCGTCGCTCTCGTCTCTCGTATTTTGCATGCCGACAACCGGGTTGTAGTAGCAGTACTCTGAATGGTTCAGCATAACGTTTGCCATCTCGATGCAGGATAATGAATGACAATCCTCGAAACCGGTTTGATTATATACGTTTATAAGTGGGCGCTTGGATGACGTGGGCGCGTTACAACCAATGACAACTCGACAAATATGCAAGTTGGCATTACGAAACATATTTACAAGAATGCTATTTCTGGTATAAGCGCACCGTTTTATTGCAACTTTGTGTCGAGTTGGATGAAAAAAACAGCGGAGTCATACAGTACAATATTAAGTCACGTGATCGATTAGCCGAATACGTATCCGGCAGATGACTCCACCTGATCTTTCACCTAGTGTATAATTCGTCACCTATCCGCGAGGGGACGCTACATAACCCCTAACGCCATTTTGACGTCATTAAAAAAATATGACACACGAATTTGGACAGTATTAGTTCGTGAATTGTCCGTAAGAGGGCGACACTAATACACGACCTATCCGTCAGAGGGCGCCACTTGACCGGTGGAATTCCACCAGTGGAATTCCACCGCTCCGCTTCAAGAAAAAATACGACACACGAATTTTGAGAGTATTGGTTCATGAATTGTCCGTAAGGGGGCGACACTTATACACGACCTATCCGCCAGATGGCGCCACTTTAAAAAATAAGACGCACGAATTTTAACACTACTAGTTCGTGACTTGACCACTAATGTATGATATATCCGCCAGGTGGCGCCACTACTACACGACTTATCCGCCAGAGGGCGCCACTTGACCGCCGGTGGAATTCCACCGGTGGAATTCCACCGCTCCGCTCCAAGTGCCTCACGATAGGACCGAGACATACTACTGCAATATTATAATAGTGGACTAATGCATTTCATCACCTCTACATATTTTATCAGTAAACTTGAATACAATTATAAATTCATGTGTCTTATTTTCAAACTATGTCACACAGGTCTCTTATGCAGCTCCCAAGTGGTTAGGTTATGAACTACAAAATATACATGAGATAAAATTAAATGTTCTGCCTTCCGGAAATAGGTAATCCCCATAGACCATTGCGCATACGCAATGTTACATATGTTCCCCACGGAGTCCAGTTATATATGTCACTACACAACACAACCAGACAAGTCTAAGCACGTTTTCCGTCCCCTGTGTGTAGGTATCCAACCTATAGTATAAAAGCAGTAATGTGACTGTTACTAAGAAGTATGTAGTGGCTAAAAGCTTAGGAATGCTTGATGCACATGCCTATGTCAACATGGGTTGCCATGCAACCGTCAAGGAAGTAATCCAGTTCCTTGTGTAATTTCGTTCTAATTTTTGGGAGATTTGCAAAACTATACATTTTTGGAAAGATTAGGACCTACTGAACCTGAAAAGTAATGTTTACATTTTTTCTAAACACTCTATGGCGGCCATCTTGGATTTTCAAAATGGCGACTATTTTTTGCTCACATTTTGCAATATCTCGGCTTCTAAGCATCTTAGGCTTTTGATTTTGGTGTCTAAATATACATTTTCAGAGACAAGGAATCTAATGAGACAACTTTCAATGCACTACATTTAATGCAAGACAGTATAAATCACAATGTTTACTCAAAAAATGACCAAAATGTACTTCTAGTCTAGTTCACTATGTACAAATTAAACTTTTCATTTTTTTGGAAAGTTTAGAACCTACTGAACTTGAAAAATAATGTTTACATTTTTTCTAAACACTCTATAGCGGCCATCTTAGATTTTCAAAATGGCGACTATATTTTGCTCACATTTTGCAATATCTCGGCTTCTAAACATCTTAGGCTTTTGATTTTGGTGTCTAAACATATATTTTCACAGACAAGGAATCTAATGAGACAACTTATAATGAGATATATATAATGCATGACACTATTTTGGAAATTTTGGAAAAAATACATAAATCCAAAGTAACAACCTGAGGCTCAAATGATAAATATTAGCCAACTTTTCGAGCATTGAAAATAGTCTAGTTATTAAAATCATTGTTGTCTAGTCTAATAATTACATGTATTATTAAAATCATTGTTGTCTAGAATCCAGTGTCCCATTGTTGTTGTTTCAGAGAGACATGGAGTCGACCACGAATGAGGTCCCCAAACTTACTGGTGGACGGCCGTGCCAAACCACTGACTATAAACTGTGTGTTGTGTGTCAAAAAGAAGCCGAACCTTTAGTGTTGCACCCAAGATTAACGTCATACCACAACCTCATAGAAGCAGTGAAGGAGCATCCACCAGCTGAACTGCTTTCGAGTAGAGGGCCATGTCATAGGTTATGACAGTGATGTACTCTTCTCCAACTGTCAACTTCTTTAATTGATGTGCCTGCTTCATCACTGTTAGCAGAGTTGACCACTCGTGTGCCACTTCAGGGAGTAGGGGCAGGGCACCAACCTCGGTCAGCGGCTTGCTTGTTGACACTAAGTAGTTGTAGCCAGCCCAACCTGGAATTTGGCTTGACCTTTCATCCTTCATCCTGGAAAGAGCTGAGGCGACAACCCATCCAAGTTGTGTAAATTGATAGCTATCTGCTACACCAGAGTTGTTGATGCTGAACTCCCTCGCCCCCTGCTGCGATGCAGTTGCTTTTGGCTTCTCACACGGTAGCATGGCTGTATGGTATGGAGTCACCAAGAGGCTCTTTGACTTTGTGTCACCAATGCGTAGAGAGAGGGTGTGTGATTGGTTCACCAGGTGCATCAGCCTTCTGGTAGATGGCAGTAACTGTCCCATGTGTTGTACCCTTGCCATCAGCAGTGTCCTCAGCAAAGTCTGTGTTGCCTGAGGCAAAGAACATAAACGTGCCCTTCTTCAAGAAAGGGCCCCTGGCACTGCTTTGTGTTCTCCACTACAGCATTGGCAAGGGCTGTTTCCATGATTAGGGCACGGCTGTAGGATGCACATTGACCCTGTGCATTGAGGAGATTAACAAGTTTCTTGTGTCGTGATGGATGGTCAGGGCCAATCCCAGTACTTGGGGTTTTTCCCTAGCTTGTTGAGACCGGAATCCAGCACCCTCGTCACTCGGTTTGTACGTGACTTGCCTCTTGGATTTGAAACCAAACATCAGGTTTTGGCTCAGGGTTAGTGCACCCCTGTCAACAATAGTTGTCCGCACTTCTGTTTGCAGTTTGTCTGCAGGTCCCGCCATTATCCAGCGGATCATGGTATACAGTTCCACCGGTTCATCATCCAGGGTACTGTTTATTACTATGGAACTGGACGTCTTCACTGTCTTGGTGAACTGCTCAATTCGTTGGCGAAGGAGTCTGGCTGATTGGTAGAGGTTGTTCATGCTTTCAGTGCCAACTGCAGTTCTGATAGGAGTCTGGAGCATATCTGCATCACAGGCCTCTGGACCGTACAAGACTTCGCATGTTTCTGTGTCGGACTGATGTTACGTGTGGTAATTCAAAAAGGATTATGATCATTATGTCTTTCAACCATTGCCTGGTGAAGGCAGGTGAATGATTTTCCAGGGCCTCTGTTCCACCCAAATGTAGCATGCTGACATATGTATTCTCGATGTCTTGGATTGAGAGGTATGCTCAATCTCGGGTCTGTGTATCTATGATGTTCAGCAGTTCAACGAAGCTGGATCCTTGTGTGGGACTTTGTTTTGTCTTGGGTGCTTGGTTGGTGTCATCCCGCAGAACGTGGAACACGTGTTTGGTCCAGCAAGCTTTGTGATACTGGATATCCATAGCATGGGCATCGCCATCATCAATGCAAGTACTGTATCTAGTTTTCAGTTCTGGATCTGAAGACGCTTGCACTGCTTGCTTTAGTTATTGCCCGGCATTCCCTGTTCTGACAGTGAAGAGTTTCTGGTCATTGTCTGTCTGGCAAAAGAAACACATGTCCTTGTTCAAAGGTCGTGTTGATGATCGGGTATATGGTGCAGCTCAGCCAGTCACGTTATTCACGTCATCAGCACTTCTTGATCTGCGACCTTTCACCCTGGGAGTGTGTGATCCAGTAGACATGGAGTGTTGCTGTCGGTCTCTTGCATGCTCTCTCTGGACTGTGTTCGTCATCCTGGAGTAGCAAGTACGATGCCAAACAGCATTCTCTCTTTGCAGTGTTTCTGCTGTGCAGTCTTTAAGCCGTTTCTGCACTGGAACACAATCGGTATCATGCAAGCTGGCTCGCTCCTTCACTGTCTCTATGAGGTTGTGGTATGACGATAATCTTGATGCAACACTAAAGGTTCGGCTTCTTTTTGACACACAACACACAGTTTATAGTCAGTGGTTTGGCACGGCCGTCCACCAGTAAGTTTGGGGACCTCATTCGTGGTCGACTCCATGTCTCTCAGAGCCTGAAACAATAACAATGGGACACTGGATTCTAGACAACAATGATTTTAATAATACATGTAATCATTAGACTAGACAACAATGATTTTAATAACTAGACTATTTTCAATGCTCGAAAAGGTGGCTAATATTTACCGTTTGAGCCTCATGTTGTTACTTAGAATTTATGTATTTGTTTTCCAAAATTTCCAAAATAGTGTCATGCATTATATATAGTTCATTATAAGTTGTCACATTATATTCCTTTTCTCAAATGTATGTTTAGACACCGAAATCAAAAACCTAAGATGCTTAGAAGCCGAGATATTGCACAATGTTTGCAAAAATAGTCGCCATTTTGAAATTCCAAGATGGCCGCCCTAGTGTGTTTAGAAAAAATGTAAACATTACTTTTCAGGTTCATTAGGTTCTAAACTTTCCAAAAATGTATAGTTTTTCAAATCTCCCAAAAATGTGAACGAAACGATTATTCGTTACTTTTCACAACTTCATGGCGCACGAGTATAATTACTTCCTATGTAAATAAAATAAATAAATATACAAATATATATATATATATATATATATATATATATATATATATATATATACATATATATGCATATATATATATACATATCTATATATGCATATATATAAATATATATATATATATATATATATATATGTATATATATGCATATATGCATATACGTATATATATATGCATATATATATACATACATATTTATATAATATATATGTATATATATGTATATATTTATATATACATATATGTATATATATATATATATATATATATATATATATACATATATATATATATATATAGAGGTAGAGATATAAATACATAAATAAAATAAATTGAATACATAAATTCGATAAATTCAATAAATTCGATAAATTCGATACATTCGATAAATAAGATAAATAAGATAAATAAGATAAATAAGATAAAAATAACATAAAATAAGATAAAAAAAATATATATATATATAAATAAAACCAAATAAATAAATAAATAAAATGAATAAAATGAATAAAATGAATAAAATGAATAAAATGAATAAAATGAATAAAATGAATAAAATGAATAAAATGAATAAAATGAATAAAATGAATAAAATGAATAAAATGAATAAAATGAATAAAATGAATAAAATGAGTAAAATGAGTAAAATGAGTAAAATGAGTAAAATCAGTAAAATCAGTAAAATCAGTAAAATCAGTAAAATCAGTAAAATCAGTAAAATCAGTAAAATCAGTAAAATCAGTAAAATCAGTAAAATCAGTAAAATCAGTAAAATCAGTAAAATCAGTAAAATCAGTAAAATCAGTAAAATCAGTAAAATCAGTAAAATCAGTAAAATCAGTAAAATCAGCAAAATCAGCAAAATCAGCAAAATCAGCAAAATCAGCAAAATAAATAAAATCGAATACATGAATTAATGAATACATAACATTAATAACAGCAGATAAATTCACTAACATTTCACAATTTCATTGCGGTCATATTTTCATATATGTTTTACTATGTTAAACTTGTATTTTATATTAAAATATAAATATACTACCGTTTCAGCGCCATAGCATTGCCACTTTTTGGTGTAGCTTTTTTTGCATTTTAGAGTGGGGTTTCTGGGGACCGTGGCTAAAGTGTTCTAAGACGTGTGGTGATGGTCATAGAAACCGAAGACGATATTGCGATAGTACGAAATCGCTTGGAGGCTTGAACTGTAGTGGGGCTAGTGAAGAATCGATGCTTTGTAATGAAAATGGTTGTCCAGGTAAGCTAAATGCTCTATATATATATATATATATATATATGTATATATAGATATTATATTTTACATATGTGCTGCCTCTACCATGAGCGATCACTCATCTTAAACGATTGTTTTCCTAGACTCAGATCGTTTACTAATTAAAATGTTACTCTATCACTCTTCATTCTCTGTTTTTCTCTCTTGCTCTCTCTCTCTCTCTCTCTCTCTCTCTCTCTCTCTCTCTCTCTCTCTCTGTCTATCTCTCTCCTCTCTCTCTCTCTCTCTCTCTCTCTCTCTCTGAAATTCCCAAACATGACATCACTGAGAACTATCCCGTATTCCGCGTGCCATTTTTATGCCCCTTAAAATGCTTTCGTTTGATGTATATCTTTGTAATCAAATATCTCCAATAATATTTCCAATACGCATAAACATTATTCGTTGAACAATGCATGATAGGGATTTGTTTTTGCCCAGAAATGTCTACGAATTAAGTAAATCGGATACATTCTAATGTTTACACTGATTAGACATGAACTAGTCAACGTGAACACTTTGAAACTTGAATATAACAAACATTTCGACGCACAATGTTTCATCATACCGATTTAGACATCCAACAAAATCATATATTTGATGAAGATTTGATATAAATTTGGAGGTATCTACCAACATCAATGCATACACTGCACTTACTATACTGCGACCTATGTGATGTAGCGAAAATGCGCGACAGAAATATCGAGTCTGCGAGTATTTGTACAGTTTTGGAAAAATAAATCCATTTCTTTTTCTTCATCATCATGCACTGATGTAGCCAATAAATAAAATAACAACATATAATTTCATACGAACATACACACACGTATCCACACGCGCACGAACACACGCGCGCGCACGCACGCAAGCACACACCTTCATCTCTCATTTATTATAATATATTCAAGCTTAATACCATTTATTTGGCAGTACCAGGAGGGTGGAGTTCATGGACACAGTCGTCCGCGTGCTCTGTCACGTGTGGTGGTGGAGGGCGACTGCTAGTCCGGACGTGCACCAATCCGGAACCAAAACACGGTGGCGCCGTTTGTTCTGGGAAGGACAAGGATTCGCTGACTTGTAATAGCAATCCCTGCTCAGGTAAGTTAAATGGTGTGTGTGTTTCTGTGTGCGTGTGCGTGCGTGCGTGTGTGTGCATGCGTGCGTGCGTGTGTGTGGGTTAAAACCTCTCACGAGGGACCACAGTTTTCCACAGATTTAGCGAAAATGTTGTCCAAAAAAGTTGAATCTGCGAGTACAGTTTGTACAGGTTTGGAAAAATATGTCCATTTTTGTCTTCTTCATTATAAACTCATGTCAGCAATAAAGATGACAATGTATTACTCATAAATCAAATAGGCATTTCTTATGAACATACACACGCACACGCACACGCACGCGCACACGCACACACACACACACACACACACACAGAGACACACACACACACAAATACACAAACACACACACACACACACACACACACACACACACACACACACACACACACACACACATACACACACGCACACATGCACACACACACACACACACACACACACACACACACACACACACACACTGTCTGAGTGTCTGTGTGTGGGAGTGTTTGCATGTGTGTTTATATGTGTGTGTTATTACGTTGGGTGAGGTCAAGGAAAAAACAGAGAGAGAAATAAATAAATTAGGAATTTTCCAAGCATAATATCACTGAGAACTATATAGGCATGGACTGGTTCTGATTAAATGATTACGGGACATCGGCGAGATCGGCCTTTATCCGTACTATCAAGGTTCTTCCTGTTTATGTAAACAACGGCGATCGTACTTGAAATTTATTCCAATTTGTTTGCTGTTTTAAATTAAATGTCAGTGCATGGTCGCCCACGAAAATGTGCCACTGAAAAGAAGAGCGACAGCAACCGTGCATAAAGGTGTACCTTGGAAAGATGGTGTCTTTCTAGTAAATCCTGTTTATTTAACTTCAACGATTAACACATAGTTTAGTCGTATGACAATAAAGATTGTGTTGTGTCCACAACAATTAATGTTTGACTTGTAACCGCGGTTTGTTTTACTTGTTAACCAATAACCAATATTCACCAATAGGTACCTAGATATACCACTTCGCCGATGCATTTTCTGCGAATTTATTTTCAAAACGCTGTCAGTGCGACCGATGTATCCGACCGAAACTACCAACCTTTACCGGCTACCCGAAATGGCAGTGTGGCCGAAGCTTCCTAAATGCAAAAACGAAAAACGAATTCGTTTTTCCTTTTTCTTACTTCTCTTCTGAAAACGAAAAACAAAAAAGGAATTCGTTTTTCATTCGCAAGTTTGAAAACGAAAAACGATTCACGGAGCAAGATAACATGTCGCTCAAGCTATGGGGCCCGTAAGTGTGTCACGATACACGGCGAGACTCCGCGCGATTGGAGCTGATTTGGGGACTGGTCATTAGAATAATATTCGATGGATGACAGTTGTAACTTTCGACGGATGAATATTAGGAAAATCAGGACATAAATATCTTGTGTTATACATTTCTTATCTTAAATGTCCGATTTAATATTGAGTTTACCACACTATCATAGTCATAGACATTGCGATTTATGTAGTGCAGATAATAGACACTCCCCACAAATTTTAGCCGTGTGTTTTTGTTTTACGGATTTTGCATTTTACATAGCTGTACGTTGTGGTTTCGATAAGCACTTATATGTGACACATTATTGTCTAAATGCACATAATCATAACACATGTATACGTTTGGTCCAAACAGGTTGTACTGTGCGAAAAATGGCACTTTTCATTATTAGTCAAGATCGCCAAACGCAAGTACTTGCCACTGTTGCCATGGCAACCACCATTATAATCGATTAAAATTCATGATTTCCGTGATCATTGTCACCGGCAAAGTGTTCCACTGCTTTTGCTTGTAATAATCTTTCGGACTGTATAACTGAAATTGTTAGACTGGAACAATTCGATTATTACAACCAAAAATAAAACGAAGTCCTATACGTTAACATGGAGAATATGGACCTTCTGCCCCCAACTGCCCCCAGCCTCGTTTTCGCGCGCGAGACTTACACGCCCTATTCACGTCAGCACTCGAAAGCATATTCCGACGACTGACTTAGGAAACCAGAGGCACGAATATTGACGGCGAATATCTTTGTCATCTTCGCTTCGCCGACGACACACTTACATGCCCTAATATACCACGTGAGCTACAACAAATGCTACATGAATTGGCCGTTGAAAGTTAAAATCAGGGTCTGAAGATGAACAAGTCGATGACAAAGGTGATGATGGAAAACGACACACCAATATATGTGACCCGCCACGCCAAAAGGAGACGCTACTCGCTGGAGCTTATAACGATATACGAGCCAAAACATTACGACACTCATATTTATTTTCAAAAATGACTTTCCAGTGGCAATCGTTCCCAAATAGTATCATCTAACACATGTAAGTTGTTTAAATGTCATGACTAATGTTTAAATGTGTTTATCTGGGTGTGTTTTGATACGTATCAAACGTTGTTTAATGAGTGTGATTGTTTTAGGCACGAAAAATTACCCACTTTCTCTTTAAGAATAATCCAAGTAAATTGTCTCCGATGGCGCTATGTTTGGTACCCCCGGAAAGCTGGATTTATATTCTAAACACTGACAGCATTTTCATTAAAGGCTTTCCATAAATGTGCATGTTAATGGAGGTTTCGTAAAGGCTACGCGTCACCTCGTGACCAAAAATCAGCTCTCTGATTGGCCAGCTGTCATTTACGGCACGTCAGATCAACTTCCGGTCTTTTTTACGCGCATTTTCCCTTGACAATTCACTGTTATAACGAACGATTTCAGTATTATTATATGAATTTATGCAAGGAGAACATTGTCTTTTATCTTCTAAATGAAACTGCTCGCTGTGGCCTCAGCGATACGAGTCTTAGATATGTAGCAGTCGATTATTTCATGCATGACTGTGACGGGGTATTTTTGGCAGCCTAGCACTACGCTAAAATTCGGCAGTGGTAACTAATTTCTCTCACCACTAAAGATACAGTACGTAAAACATTATAATATAAATATTATTTTAATAATAATGTAAAGAGTGTGTAATGTATTGCCTGGTTTGTCTGCCTTATGAAAACGCTCTGCGTAAAACTTTCAAATACGCCGACTGCTAATACGTCCTATGTTTGCATCTGACCTGTCACTCTCGTCTCAGACTCGATGTGATGATCATGCCTGCCTATAAAGTGTATTGGTGCTGATCATACTAAATTTTAAATATAGGTTTTAGGCTTCCAGCATATATATATATACACTATCATAATTATTGTGTATTTAAACTGGTCCATCTGGAGCAAAACGTGTCTGCAAGAAGTGAAATCTTCACAACTAAAGGAGTGAAAACTTTAAAGCCGTTTTTATCAGATTCGTTTTTTTTTTAATTTTCAACCTTCAAATAGGTGTATCTCTGGAAATAATGTGACTATAACTAAAATTGAGGTATCATTATTTCCGCCTGAATCTGGTCTATCCAAATATCCAATAAAACGCCCTACCATTATTTTCGAGAAGCGTCTCATTTTGGCGTGGCGGGTCACAGATGTCAACAACACTCAGATCCATAACGTTAAAAGCTACAACTACATGGTATAGAGACACTGCACCAGAGACAAAAACCAATACAAGGAGATTCAAAGACGAATTACTGCCGGATAAACAGCATTCGCCAAGCACAGCGACATCTTCAAGGGTAACATTAGGACATGTTTGAAGACTAGTGATTCATTTTTTCTGTCAGCAGTACGATTTTTTTGAGCTTGTGTACTTAAAATTGCTAATGGTGTATATGTCTGTTTCATCTCATCGTTTGATTTACCACAATAGCGCGATTGTTTTTCATATGTTTAGTTTAAGCTGACATGTCATGTGCAACCATCGTAAACTCCATTATAGTATAGTTTGAAACGTGCTCGTCGGTTCATGGCACTCGACGTCGACAGTCGTCGTGCGTTCCTTTTTTAATTATAGAAACATACAGTAACGAATACATTTATACAATAAATGGTAATATCGCTTTGACCACCACAATACGTTTGATATATATATATATATATATATATATATATATATATATATATATTATATATATATATATATATATATATATATATATATATATATATATATATATATATATATTTCATGCTTCATTGTCATTTTTCTTCCTCTCACTTTTCTCTTACTACGTTCTTTGTCAGCAGTCTCCAATTCCTTCTATCTATTATTTTATCCCATTCTTCTCCCACTCTTTCTATGTCAATTTTAATGCAATCCCATCGCAATTCCGGGTCTTCTTCGCCTCCATTTCCCCTCCAATTTCTGGGCATCTGCTGTCTATGCAAATGTTGTATCTACCATTTTTTTTTCTACATGACCAGCCCATGTGCTCCCCAACAATTTCTTATTGTAGACTGAATTTTCTCGAAACCCCAGTAGCAAAATGTGATTTGACCCAGACCCGTCTCGAATTCTGGGTAGTAACTACTTTTTTTGCTATTGTATCCCTTGTTACAGTAATTCCACCAGAAATGTTCGTCTGCCACAGGACTTCGTGGGCGCTAGAGCGTATTGTTTAATCCGCCTTCCGTACGCCAACATCTTTTCTTTACAGAACCCACACCGACCACCGACTTCAAAGCGGTACCACTGATCGTTGCTGGACTTAGTGGAATGGTCGTCTTAGTCCTTGTTGCTACTGGGTGCGTTTTAGTACAGAGCATATTTTTAAGAGGATCATATAAGTAGAATACACATGTAGATGGTTTTTAACTGTATTTTGTAAGTATTACTAATTACTGCATTTCCATGATTATGTTGCATTAATACACCAACGACGTCCTATATTGAGATCTTCCTTGGCCAATCGGTTTCTGCTGTACCAACTGATGACGTGTTAGAACACACAACATTGCTTGATTATCTTGAGAAATAGTTTCTCCATGTTTTTTGAAAATGATAAACATCTACCATATAGTTCCAGCGACTAATACTAATAATGATAACACATAATGTTGACATCATCAGATGAGGGCAGCTGTACCGTTTACGGGTGTGTGTGTATATGTATGTATATATATATATATATATATATATATATATATAATATATATATATATATATATATAGATATATATTGTTAATAGCTAAGCGTTATAATGATAACTATTTGTATACAGATTAAATAATAATAATAAATAGTTATAATAGGATGTAAAGAATGATAACATGTCCTATGTCTCAATTATTTGAAGTATAATATATTTACAGATTGGTTTATGCATTTGCAAAAAAGAAGAAGGCAGAGAAGGAACGAGAAGAGAAGGAACGATTGCTTCTTCTCCATCCTCCTGCTTCCCCTCCTCCTCCGGAAGATAACTGGACTGTCCCCTCTATTCCATCGTGGTTTCAAGATGGGGACGATAGTGACGGGTGTGTGTGTATATGTATGTATATATATATATATATATATATATATATATATATATATATATATATATATATATATATATATATATATATATTGTTAATAGCTAAGCGTTATAATGATAACTATTTGTATACAGATTAAATAATAATAATAAATAGTTATAATAGGATGTAAAGAATGATAACATGTCCTATGTCTCAATTATTTGAAGTATAATATATTTACAGATCGGTTTATGCATTTGCAAAAAAGAAGAAGGCAGAGAAGGAACGAGAAGCTTCCCCTCCTCCTCCGGAAGATAACTGGACTTTCCCCTCTATTTCATCGTGGTTTCAAGATGGGGACGATAGTGACTAGAGGTACCAGTGAATACAAATCAAGACGTTCGCACGCTTATACGTGAATATCAAATGTGTCATATTATTCAACTATATATGTGAAAATATGTTTAATTATGACACCAAGTGGAGTATGTGATCTGTCCCAGCTGGCAACGGAAACAATCGTAAGAAACTGAGGCAGCTACCGTTGTCGTGTGAACGAGTTTGAGACCACGGCAAAAATAAACCTTTGGGGTAAGAGATCCAGTAGATATCGCTGACACGTGATACACAAATGTGCTGGAGACATCACCTTAATCTTAGTAGAGAAAGAGAAACTTTATTTCGCATGTATGAGAACAAAACTAAAGCATATTATTATTAAATTGTCAGCGTGTTGCATTGCATGGATGTCACTTGGCTTGGCCTTCCAGTGACGCCATCATCATTTAAGATAACCATCATTACTATATATATATATATATATATATATATATATATATATATATATATATATATATATATATATGTATATATATATATGTATATATATATATACATATATATAGTAATGACGGTTATTTTAAATGATGATGGCGTCACTATATATATATATATATATATATATATATATATATATATATATACACTCTCACACATACACACACACACACACACACACACACACACATTTGTAGTCTTACAACAAAATACAACAAGGGAATTGTCAAAATCAAATTATATCAATTGTGAGATATTACCAAGTATGTACTACTAGAAACGAATAAATAAAGTGACCAGTGTGTTACTGTTGCTGGTGATACATGTCAACGATTCGAGAAGTAATTTGAACCACTTAGACATAAATGAGTGAAACTCTGTAAGAAATGCAAGAAAGCACGGACGAGCATGGATGAATCCAGACAAGATTTGACTTATCTTACGCGATATATAAGAATGAAATTAAACACTATGGCAAGTAACAACTTAACTGCATTCATGACATGTAGGATTTAAATATATAACTTGACGATGGTAAGTATTTAAGTAGAAAACACGTAACATTTGTTACAATTTCGACCTGTTATTAACCTTTCTTATTTTTTCATCTATTTTGTTCCATAATCTTGTAAAATTGTATCTGGCTAATTTCAAAGAAAAGTTAGTCCTGGGTTTCTCTTGAACAAAAAGCTTGGATTGTGTGGTTATTCTTTTATCTGTATCAATATTCTTTTGAATTACATATTTATTAAATGTAGTTTAAATACATCTAAGATTTTCAATTTGTGTATACTTAAATAAGAAATCTATATCTTTCTTATTAATTATTTTTAAGCCCCCTTTTCAAATGTCTAGGAAGTTCATATTTGTTGTACTTGCCAATCTGGTTAATAACTTCATTGTATATTTTATCACTACTTTTTACTTCAAAGTTGCTATTATTAGAACTAAAGACACAACGTTGTGTAGTTTTGACATTCAAACTGCTTGTTTGCATACAATCAATTGTATATTTTGTTTAATTCTTGGTTTACCCTTATGGTTAAATTATCAAAGTGACAATATGACTGATACATTGTTGCATCATCAGCACAAGATAGTAAGTTAAGAGAGGTCGAAGTTGATGTTATTAGTATAGATTAAAAAAGCACATGTCCTAATATTGATTTTTCTGGTACTCCATGAGTTCATTTTAGCAGTGGTGATTTGCAATCATTCATTTCAATGCACTGTTTACGATTAGAGAGGTAACTGGAGAACCATTTATACTGATGCTTCTAATTCCATAATTTATATAACAGAATATCATGATCAATAGTGTCAAATGCTTGGTTAAATCCAGGAATATAGCCAATGTAATATCTGTAAGTCTTTACTAATCTATTACACACGTGTTCCATTATTTTAGAAAGTGGGTAAAATACTTATTGGTCGGTTGTTATTAAAAACATTATTGTTTTCTGATTTATATATTGCAACCTATAGATTTTCTGGGACAGCACCAGTAACAAAATGAGTGATTTATAACATGCCCAAGTAGGATGACTATTTCTTCTATAGTCTGTTGGAAAACTGTTGTAAATAAACTGTCAAAACCTATAATGCGTTTTGCTTTTAGATCTGTACTTCATTTTCTATATCTTTTATATCAGTTGCATGGAGAAATTTATAACATATCTATGTTTCAAATGCGAATGAAATGAGTCTATTGGAGAAGGTACTGACTCGCTTACTGTTTTACATATTTTAATAGAGAAATTATTCGGTAATAATGGTGACACCTTTTCTCCATTTACAGTACAAGTTTAAGAGAAATGTAAACGTACTTTTTGTTTTGAATTATACTGCCTCAGTATGGACCATGTATCTGTGATTACGGTCTTCTAATACCTCAGCATACAGGCATGATAGTCCAGGACCTGCCATATAAGCCCGTAGACATTTCGTACTTAAGAAAGTTTGACAGTTGATTTGAGTAATATATACACATGGCTTTAATATTCTTCTAGGTGGAAATGTCAAAAACTGGGCATAACGGCCATTTTTTAAAATACCGAATTCAATATCTCCGTATCGTAATAAATTTGTTATGCAAAGCAATAATTGTGGTATGCGAATGTATGTTTTAGGGGACCCCAAATTCAAATATACAATTACTTGGCTCCTCCGGCATTTATTTCCGCCATTTTTAAAGATGGCGGTCGTCTATACAAATGTCCCCATATCTCAAATACTACGCCACTTAAAGCAATTTTATTGACTTTGGTGGATAGCGATATCAAATATGTTATTTGTCACCTTCAATAATATACAAATTCGCGCTATATTTAAAGATGGCGTCTGTCAAAGCCCATTATGTCCGCATTTAAGAAATACGGTATTTAGATCCATCTATCACCACATTTTAAGTGCTTCATGTCGTCGAAGGGTGTAGCTGATGTACAGTGGAGACCTGTTTAATCCACTATTGACATTAATTAGTTTGAGACGAGTTCAACGCCGTAATATGTTCCCTATTATCGCTCAGTATACATGAGATAATGTGGCAAGACCACTAATCGATGTGTCATCTGTATTTAACCAAATGCCATTATAAGACTGAATTTCATGTATGGTTGAAAAGTGACATCACCAGAACACATTACAGATGGAAAGGTGCATGTGAAAAACATGTTTATAGGTTAAAGACTGCATCACTCAGGCCAGAACAACCATCGATCTACATAGATTATCATGTACTGAGCAGTCAAATGATGTTTTAAAACAAGTGATAATTGCCTACGAGATATATCCCAACTGTAACATAACTATCCCAAAAGAAAAGTATTAATTAGGTGTTTGTTTACATTAAGCCAAGGTTGCCTCATTGATTGAAGACCTATCTATTATACACCAACACATAACTACATTAACTTATTATTATTTCAAACATTTTAGTTTCTTGTCTTGCCATATTTCAGATGATTGAAAATAAACATGGCCATGGACAAAATACATAATAACTTGAGATACTTCACCTTCGGATTTTGAAGTCTGCTCCTTCCTCTCCTGAACTTGTTGTATTATTTGCATATTGGGCAAGACAGTCGAGCCACTTTATGGTGGGGAGACTAGCAGGAAACGTGTAAGTAGCGTAGCAGAAGTCACAAATGACATTGTTAACAAAATAATAGCTGAGCTCAAAGATGACATTGTTAATACAGTATTAGGGATTCTAGGACCTGACTGTGCATTCAAGTATCACACGTTTGCATGTTATAAACGATACACTGATATACGGAATCTCAAATTAATTTTGGAGGAACCCGAGAAAACTGTTGAGATAAACAAACTACCAGAAGCAATCCATAATCCTTATGCACGGAGCTCATCTCATAGACCAGAATCCGTGTTTATCCGGACTACATTGATTATACTACACGTGGGAGTGATAGGGTTCGGTTAAAAAGGAAAAGAGTGAGGGATAAATTCATACTTTGTAATCACGAAAGTGGTGTGAACTTACTGGATGCAATGAGATGACGTATTTGCTACATTCGCAGACTTCAGAACGTCTGAAAGTGTATTTGCTGATATATATATATATATATATATATATATATATATATATATATATATATATATATATATTATCATAGTACTTGTTTCATGCAATATGTTCCTCTGTCAAAACAGTCAGAAACAAAATATGGTCCTCCTCAAACTAAACCTTAACACGATTGTTCTTGGAAGCGTTGTCTTATTTAGATGCACGGATCAAAGATGGCTATGGATTGACAGTTACTGAAATTAAGGAGTTCGTGTCCAGTTTAGCAGAGGTTTATGATCCTGCGTTATACAACATATAGTCTAAGATACGTGTATTAGACAACTATAATGGTAGAATTCAGTTCTGTCCTACTTATAGAGTCAATATGCCCATAAAATGTGCTTTTCAAAAAAGTACTGCAGCAAAGATGAGAGAAAAGAGTGTTGTTAAGTCGTGTTCGGAGAATATCAAACGTTGACAGGCGTCTTTTTTGCACCCTTGAATATTTGATAGTGCAATATTTGGTAGACGCAACTGAGTGGAGTTTGCGGGTTAATAACGATCCACTCTATGTATGTAACAATACGAGGCAGGCCCATACAGGTGTCACTGGTCTCAACGTATACGAATTTCACACATAACTTGTGATCTGATATTTGCAAGTTACATTTTAACCTCGTCACATCAGATTCTTTACACGTACATGAGACACGAACATAACATTAGTTAAATACAAGTTTATAACGGCATTCCTTGTACGTAGAGCGCAATGGCTCAGGGGTAGATCTTCGTACTGTCGACTACGAGAACCCGGGTTCGAATCCTGTGCTGCGGTGTTAAAAGCTTGGACAACTTTGTTCACTCTACATTGCTCCAGTTCACTCAGTTGTATAAATGAGTATCTGGCTATAGACAAACATTAGTTTTAGCAAAAGGCTGGAAGCTTTCCAGAAAAGTTGAGATGGTATTTGATTAAACAAGTCTGCCGGTGAAGTAAAGTATAAAAGCGCTTTGACCAGTCCTAAGGATTGGATAGTGCGCTATATAAAAACTTACCTTTACCTGTTTACGTTATATCAATTTCGGCTAGCATAGTAATGCCTAAAAGCCCTGACACCCCTCACCTGTGTTGCCCTTAGACCACTCACCTGTGTCAGCAGACCAAGTCGAGGCTGCAAGAAAAACGATCAAACGACATCTTCACATCAGGTCTAACTGAGCATTTCGATATTAGCATTTGCTCCGTTTGTATTGCTTCTCCAACTTGAACAGAATGTTCTTGTTTGGTAGTCCTGCAGAAACATAGGCCATTTGTGTACTTGGTTTGTTTTATAACACACTCTTCCACCGCCAGTTTCAAACTGGTATCAATGTGTTTGCCACACACAATCTCTAGCTTCGATGCTGATTCAAATTATGTCGTAACGAACATAATAAACAAGTATATGCTTTGGATAACTGAATAATAAACTAGCTGAAAATTGTTTGATAGTTTCTTAGACATGCGTCATAGTTATGTCAAATAACCCTCCCCTCTTGATTTACTAGAACAACTGCAATCTTGATAGATAAGTAATTGTGTGAACAATGAATAACTATTAGACAATATCGCAAAGGATATTAACTAAACGATTTTCCGATCATAAATTTTAAATTAGTATTAATAACACTGCAACATTACATATAAACATAATTACAGTAAATGCAGAAGTAATGATAAGTGTAATGTAATGTAAACGATTTTCCGATCATTAATTTTAAATTAGTATTAATAACCCTGCAACATTACATATAAACATAATTACAGTAAATGCAGAAGTAATGAAAAGTGTAATGTATGTAACAAAACTAGTTAGCATTTATGAGGTGCCTGAATGAGTCGCCTTTCATTTGAAAATGATTTAAGCAACCGATGACATTATGTTGAAATTGAAATCATAAATCCTAACATTAAAAATCAGAGTTCCGCCGGGATAAGTTTTAAAACACCTTTACGGCTAGTTATTTATATTACTGATTTCCCACAAGTCAGTAATCTATTCAAATGTATTGTGTATAATATGCACGCAGATTTTTCAACACTTTCCACAATATTAAAGCAACTTAGTGACAGCTAACAACACCAAAACAAAAGTATAAAATCCTTAATTTCAAGTCATGGAATGGTTAAGCATAAGTAGTTTTTCCGTAAACAAAGAACAATCTAAATATATAATTTTTCATGTACATACAATGATTGCTCTTAAAATAGATTATAGTAATATCAAACAAGTGGAATAATTTAATTTGGTAGGATTAGCTCTGCACGACAATCTTATTTGGAAACATACGTAAACAAAATTGCAAACATACGTTCAAAAACAATGTAAATAAACTATATATTTAGCAAACGAAAACCAGTGCTACCGCTAGAAATAAAGACGTGTACATAAGTATCTAATCATCTCACACCTCGGTTGTTTTATTATGGTTTGGAGATACGAATACGAATACGAATACATTTATTTCAGGTAAAAACCCATATACAATCGGTACATACATTAGAACATCTAAGTAGCCTAATTAAAGAGCCAATATGTTAAAAAAAAATTAAAAATGAATAGATAAAAAAACAATAAGGTTATGAGTTAGATAAATGTAAAATTGTAGAAAAACAGATAAAATAATGAGCAATATACAGGATGTGATTGTAAAATAAATATGCAATTAATTCATACAAATAAACACCTTTTGAAAAGTAAGTTATATAAACAACTTACTGTCTTTAAAATATATATATATATATATATATATATATATAATAAATAATAATAAAGTTATATGCGAGAGATGGTGACTATCTTACATATTTACTGTATACAATGAATTGGCCCAGCTAATCCACATTGGGCCATTTACTATTTCAAAACAATGGGAGACTTTCAGGCAATTACCCACCAGGGGGCGCCATAGATAGCCGGTCCACTTGTTGATTGCTATGTGCAGCTGTCAACGCATGTAATAGCCTCTGTATTCAACATTTTATTTTATCACTAATTCTGTCAGTATAATAATGGCAAACAAGGATTTTGGAGAGATGACGATTCCTCAACTGAAAGGGGAATTAGGAAGTAGAAATGCTAAACTGAACGGAAGAAAAGCTGATCTTGTTGAAAGGTATGTGTGGGCGATAATATATGTTTGATATCACTGACTACGTGAAATGTACTCTGAATTGCTTAATATGGGTGGGCATTTTTGCAATAAGACCAGTTCTAAGTTAGAAAACAGTGTTAACATTAAATTAATACGGTTAAGGATGTATATTCTAAAATGTAACTCGGTTTTCTATTTTTGACAGCTGTTACTAACAGCTGTCAAACAGTGCTAACCTGCGCACTGGAGTCTGGACAGAAAACCTTTTCATATTTTGCCTTTGATCTTGCCTCATGTGCAAAAATTCGTGGTCATTGGTTTACATTGACTTTTGAAAAATAGTACAGGTGTAATTGTAATTCTAGCATGGTCGATGCTTATGACACTGTTTAATATTACTTTGCTGGGCCACATTCCACGAACACCAACTATTACTGGAACTTTTTCTGGTTGATTTCTTTTATCAACCGCGATATGTGACAATTTTGCAGGCTTGAATCATACGTCCGCAACCAAGACTTTGATTAAGAACCCATAGTAGATTAATTTGTGATGTCAACCGCAGACATGTCATCATACCGAGACATCAACATTGACAGTGCAGTATGTATTATCTTTGTGTTATATAGCCTTATTTCTTCTTAAACAAGGGGCCACTTCATTATACAGAATAACATCCCAGATCAACTACTAGTGCCATACTGTTGTTTAAAGTAGGCCTCTGTTAGTGAATGTCCCAGCAGTTTCATTACACAAGATTAGATACAATCAGCCAATTTCAATGTAAGCTTCCTGTCCAGTCTAGGCAGTTGTTTGAACAGTCCCAATTATCCACACCAGTGAATAAGCTAATCTGTGAGTGAGCTCCATCAATGTTATGTAACACAGCCTGGGCTTGCTTTTATGACCAAAACAGGCAAACAGCTGAGTGCCAAGTAACTGATGAAACAGAAGCAATTAAGTGGAGAGTGAACTAAGTACCATTTAAAATAGAAAAATATTATAAATTATAATAATTCATCATTTTTAATTGTTATATTTTCCAGCACCCATCTGTGACTGAGGAATCAATCGCAGTTTACATGCAGCTGTTTGATGCTGACACGTCATCAAAGCCGGAAGAACCAACTGCAGCCGTACACAAGTATGATACCAGACAATCTAAACTATTTTATGTTAAAAAAGCGAACACCACCCATAGACTACTGTCAATTACTGTCAGAGGAATACACGTATGGAACGGTCTTGAAAGTAATATAAGACAGTTGCCAAGTTTACAACAATTTAAAAAAAGTTTAAAGTCGACGTTACTTTCTTCGTATTTATGAACAATTAACACAATGCAAAAAAAATATTATTGTTGGTTGTATTAAATCTCATAACTTTTACTATAACTATTACGCATTTTAGTTGAGAAGGGCATAGCGCCTTACAAGTCATATGACTTCTGCTATGTCCTTTTAACAACAGCACCGATATTATATTGTATTGTCGTTACCATTATGTATTGTATTATTTTTCATACTATGTTGTATATTCCTGTGTTGCTGTTGTTAAATAAACATTCATTCATTCATTCATTCATTCATGTACTGGTCCAAGTTTCTGTGCTCGATTCGGGCTGCAAAATGTGGTGCAGATACCTTCGTCTGTGGGAGAGTGTGAGGCGAAATGAAGAAATCGACTGTGTACACGGTAGACGTAAAGCTGGATGTTTGTGGTGTTGTGCAGGAGAGTCAGTGCGAGTGTGGGGCAGGTATGGGTCCAGAGGCCCATTGTAAACATCTATGTGTCATATTCTATGCACTATCAAAGGCTGCAGAGGGTAGCGTATGTTCCGAAACCTGTTCGCAGAAGCTGCAGACATTTCATCATGTGAAAAACGACACTGGCTCTCCTGTGAAGATGGAACAGTTAAAGTTGTGCCCTAGTGGCAGTCTGCAGCGTGTTTGTCCAAGTCCAGCAGATGATATCCCTGATGCTGAATATGAAGATCTTTTTTCAGGAATGTGATTATTAACATGAATGTTCCAGAAATGTCAATGTTACAAATGTACCCCCCTGCCAATTATGTTCATCGTGGTGTGGTCTCGTAGAGGCCACACATTTGTCACCATTCACAGAGATGACCAGTTCACAAATGCCATGAAAAAGAAACTGGATGATATTTGTCTAACTACTTCAGAAGTGCTGTTCTCAATAAAGTGTTGTACAAGTTGTGAAAGAACAACCAACTTGGCTTAAAATGGCAATTGCATACATAAACGTATTTATGCAAGAAATAACATGTAACTAATAATAGCTTTGTAAATGTGATTTACTGTACAGTCTCAGTTTGCTTAATGTGAGAAGCAACTGGTTTCTGACATCCAAAGTTGGGATCGAATCACCCTTCAGCTTTTTTTATCAGCGGTGTGTGGCCTGAAAAGGAAGACATGATTATGTTGAATAAAATCAGATTTTGAATAGTTTATTCTTGCAAGCTTGACATTGAGTTAATATCCACAATTTATTATGTTTTAATCACATAGGGGCTATGACTTGTTGTACACATGGTCAATATATATACTAATAAGTAATTCTGTCACTTTAAATATCACTTATTTGTTTCTGTCATGGTGAATGTTTTTTTCTCAGGAATGGTATATTTGTTAGCAATGCCATTGTTATTGAAAGGTACTATGTCAAGTGCCTGTGTCATTGATAGATCATAAAGTGGCCCAGAACCCAAGTGGGAGGCAGTGTCAGCAAAGCAGACATAATTATCTATTTGGCAATACGAACAGTATATTGAATATACAATGCATTTACTGTTTATATACTTGCATACACAACGATTTAGATACTTGCCAATACAAGTCTGCTGTACTTCATCATCTTGTTTGAAGTGTTCCCGGCACACCAAGCTGGTGGTGGTAGGCCACCACAGCTGTCCCCTTTTGTCTTCTACTGGAAGAATTGCAATTATCCACGCCTTGCAGCTTGCCCTGTCTTTGGGAAACTCATGCCCCCCTCTGTTATGACAACCATAAACGCAGCAGCAAGTAGGCATCCTGTGAGATGAAAGCATATTCAAGTGGCTTTGTATTTGTTTAGCATGGGTGACCATATAAACAGCAGAACCGGAAGTTGCCTAGATGACCGGCTACTAGCGCCCCTAACGGCAGTTACATGCAAATCCGCCATGTTTGAAAGTCTCCCATTGCACATAGCCCTAATCAAGTCATTATTTATGTTACAAATGCGTCTTTTAAAACCATAAATGTTCTTATGTAATAGGGCGTCAAATGTATCAATAGCATTATCAGCAAACATGCCACTCGCACTGTCCCGTCGGCTATATCCCAAAATCCGTCTATGCATATTGTTGTAGGCAACTTTAGCTTTCAAATATGAGCCCTTATTAAAGTTAACCCATAACTGGCAACAATAAGTTGTACAACAATACGCATGAAACAGACGTAGTTTAACACCCACGGAACAGTGGTGAAATTTTCTGATAATGCTATTTGACCTAGCATAACAATTACGTAGATGTCTTAAAATATCTCCGTCATCTTTCAGGTCATTGCATATTATCACACCTAAATAGTTTGCTTCTTTGACATATGCAAGCTTGTTTAGGTTCATATACATATCTGGACATTTCAGGTTAAAACCACGTGGTTTCAAGACCATACACAACGACTTGATAGGGTTATATTCAACATCATTTTCAAAGCCAAACTTTGCACATATGCTCAGCAAACCCTGAAGCCCACTAGGACTGGGAGCAATAACACATATGTCATCGGCATAGAACACATGGTTAGTGCAGCAGTTATGTATGTGACAACCTATACCAGCACTATTTAGCATATTGCTCAGATCATCAATGTATACGATAAATAAATATGGGGACAAAATCCCACCTTGTCGAACACCATTCGAAACATTAAAAAACTCTGATGTTGTTGAACCCCATTTGACACAGAATGTTTGGATTCTGTACCAGTACAACATAATACGTATAAGTACAAGAGGCACACCTCGATTAAGCAATTTTCTAAAAAGCGTCCAATGGTTGACCCTGTCAAATGCTTTTGACGCGTCTAAAAGCATGAATACACCGGACTATTGTTACTTTAATAGTATTGAATAACATTTTTTAAAGCAAATATACAGTGGTCAGTAGAGTGTCCCTTCTTAAACCCAAACTGATTGTCAGTTGTATTAAGATATGGTGTCAACATTTCTAGCAATATAATTTCAAATATCTTAGAGGATACAGTGACAAGCGCTATTGGTCTGTAGTTATTTACGTTGCTCGTATCTCCAGACTTATTTTTTATCAGTGGAATTATAATAGTTTTCATAAAGTCATCTGGTAGATAACCATGAGAAATCGCTCTATTATAAAAAATGGACAACAGTATAGTTATGCGCCTATCTGAATGAATAAAGTGTTCGGCAGATAGCCCATCGTTACCACATGCTTTTCCACATTTCAACTTATCGATAGCATTTTTTACCATGCAAGGAGTTATGACTAAGTTATTTGCATAACACAAATATTCATGGTTATGTACACACTCTTTCACATTTTGCATATTTACATCTGTGGTTACATTGCTTAATAAGGATTCAAAATGTGTTTTCCACATGGCGGATATGGCTGTAGGTTCATTAGCGCCATTGACATTTGTAGCATTTGGTATACCTTTTTTGGTATACCAAATACAGGGGTATTAGAACAATTATATTTCAAAAAGGCAGTCCTTGTAATAACATTGAACAGGTATAATTAACATATATATATATATATATATATATATATATATATATATATATATATATATATATATATATATATATATATATATAGATATATTAATATTACGATTTTTAAATATTTAAAATATTAACAGTAATATATGCTTGAGGAGTATGATGTGACAAACAGTAATGATAAAGTGTGTGTGTGTGTGTGTGCGTGCGTGCGTGCGTGTGTGTGTGCGTGTGCGTGTGTGTTTGTTTGTTTGTAAGCGCATGTGTAGGTGTGGGTTTGTGGTGGAGTGGGTTGGCGCGGTGTATGGTATGTGCGTGCGGGCGTGGATGTTCGTGCGTCGTGGCCTCAGGGTGTGGTTGCGGTTTAGTGTATGTTCAGGTGGGTGAACACACTAGTGTACAGGTAACATAAAACTCATCTCACTTGAATTAGGCCAGCAGCGTTGTGTGATAACATATAGGGTTATGCCTTCTAGCGCTCTGGCGTCTGACAAACGTGACTTGTAATGCACGATATAGCAGGCGCCATTACTCTCGTAGTCCACGGCGACACATGTCGCGATTTTGTTGCAGTAACCACGACATTTCCATATGCCTTTAATCTTCCCGACGTATTGCATGCCAGGGGTGTATACATTAAACATTAAATTTGTATGATATGTCAAACCAGGTGCATGCTACAAATAGACGTATGTAGCTAATTGGAATTTAGAATAATTATCAATTGCGGAAACTGGAAGAAAATATATATTATATGCTACATATGATAAAAAACAATACAATTGTGTGTGTGTGTGTGTGTGTGCGTGCGTGCGTGCGTGCGTGCGTGTATGTGTACAGTGTATAACATATATTACCATGACATTGATAATTGTTATTCGCATATCATATCAGTATTGAATTGTAAAAAATATTGTGCACATACCTGTATTTCGTTTTAGATGTGATTGTGCTTCTCGGCGTACGCAATAGGAACAATAAGTTTAAAAAACTATACAGACAATGTTTAATATATTTATTTTCTTAATCTAAGCCTTATTTTTGCCTAATTTGCGCAAAGAATTATCTGAATGTTAATGTTTCATTAACAAATATCAAATAGCGAGAGGATAACGGATACATTTATGATGTTTTCGCCCGACGTTTCTGAAGGGAAAAATACATAAAAAAGGATCCCAACAGGTTGCATATGTTGCAGTATGTTGACCTTCACTGAGAAAATTACACCTCAGCTGTCTAAAACGGCACAATATGTCTCTTGTACTAAGCCCAATCACTCTCATCCCTTCTCAATCAAAGTATACACACCGAAAGACAGGCATCGAAGTGACGATTCTTTCGCCATAACGTCTTTTTATAATACTTACACATGCAGGGTCAAACACAGTTGGTCAATAGTACGCAGAGAACAACACAAATGCATATGGCCGCTCTTGTAATGTTTGCATTTACGTGTCTATTGGGCAATGCATTGTGGTATATTTCAAATTCCTGTCTGTTAAGAAACTCGTTGGCAGACGCGCCATTAGTTTATATTCCGACACTCGCATCCGGTCAAATTTTCCTTTCAACGGTTCTGTCACAGGTTATATTTTTTATGTATTTCCGTTTCTGAATTATTGATCCTTTTTTTGGTTTTCACCGCCATAGTTTGTTTTCTGGAACTAGGCTGATGTGACGTGACAACGAAACGTTGCATGATCGTTGCCTTATTATTGTCTGCTTATTTGCCTTTCAGATACGTTGTTACTAAATAACCCCGTGTATTGTTTAATACATGGTGACAATCAGTAAACAACGATGCGGAACTGTATTGCGCACACTCCGACTACACGGTAAGTAAAGTAGGTAGGCTTCAACGAAATCCGCGGCCGCCTTGTTTTTACCAGGCATAGATATAAATAGAGGGATCGCCGACTCCGAATGGCTCACCGGGAGTCATAGAAAGTCGAAACCATGGACGCTCACTGTTCTAACAGTGGCAACACGGCAGTGGATTCTGTACCAATTTAAGAACTTCAGGATGTACTTGAGGTAAGATTAAATCGGAAAATCATCATATAATATGGATAGTTTATTGTCAGTTTTTGTTTTAAAACGGAGACATACATTAAATCATGCAAAAGACGAAAACAATACGAGCGATATTACAGGTATCATTCAGACAGTGTCTAGTATCACTCGGTCTCGATCAGAAATACTGGGCACTACAGTACTTGTATATCCAAAGTTTAGTCAATTAAGCAAGCATATATAACATATGTAGTGTTGCCATAGTACAGTACTTTGGTACAGTGCCAAACCAATTGTTTATTCTCTGAATTTCTCGTCTTGCCATGGCTCCATGAATGATCGAGGCCATGCCATGGCATGGACATGTCATTGTGTCATTTGTGATTGAGGGATTCTATGTCTGACTATCACTATGACTATGATTGGAGGTAAAGTGATTACGCTAGACTTCATTGAATAGGCGGATATGTTAGCGTGTTTACAAGCATTCTATAATATTAGGTGGAACTAATTAAAATTAGGCCTTCAAATATTTTACTCTTCCTGGTGCTTCTACTTGTTGCTCGTAGCTGATTATAACATCTTGGATGCTGATATGTATACATTACATACAGTTACTATATATCTTTTACATATTACCACTTTAATATTAGTATTATATTTATATTATATGTATTCTATTTTCAGTACAAGTCACAAGGAGTCACCGCAATAACAGCATCCCCACTGAACAAGTGTTTGAAATTTGAGGTCTTCCCATCTTTGTCAAAATAACTCATGGGCAGAGTTTCGCCATTGTCAAAGCATATTAATTGCACTTGTCGATTGTATCATTAACCATACATAAATCATCATTCATTATATTTAAGGTCATGGAGGAGCTCATCAGGGTCAATCTTATGTTTAGCAGGAGCAGGCTGTTGTATATTATGTTGATGGTTTTGTGTTGTGTCGATCGAAGAAATTATGTTATAATGATGAGTACTGATATTTAATCACATTATTAAAGGAGAGCGTGAATTATTTACAAGTAAACTGATATTGACAGACTAGAAGTATTTTTCGTCTTCAGATAATCACTCTTTGCAGTGTAATAGTGATTCTGTTTGCAACAGAAGCAATGTTGTATCCCTGTTTTATACATGTACACATTTTCATGATGTCATTGTGAAGTCACAGGAGCTTGTGCTCATGCATACACATCCTTTGGGTTTTTTGAGATGCCATGCCAACTGCATACAGGTTGTAGAGAAATATCTATATCAGAACCAGTCACAATGAAAGCCGACAGCCTTGTGAAAGACTGGCTGAATGAATGTGTTAATGGGAAATGGGTCAATCAGATTTTACAAGTTCCGTTTTCAAAGATACCTTGGTTGTGAGAAGTATATTACAGAAATACAAGTTACTGCTATTCAAAAATAATTATTAATGATTTCATTCCAGAATACATAGCTAAAACAGAATGATTTCATCTCATTTTATGTGCATACAATAGCTTTTTCATGATATATCTGCACAGTGTAGTTGAGCTTCATACTGTAGCAAATCAATATTTCCTAAAACAGTAACTAAGGATTATGTTACTTCAGATGTTTTGTTTTATTCATTACTGTCAACCTGTTGTGTGAAGCTACACAAATAGAAGTACTGTCACTTTGTCATTAGAATTATTCATGGCTGCAACATGTACAGCGAACACTTTTACCTGCTATTGTAGTTTGCAAATATTTATTGTCATGCTGATGACATGTTAAGTCACCATGTATACATCACTTGCAAATCACAATCAATGATCGGCATGTGTTTTATTAGATTTTGAATTTTAGTGACACCATCTCCAATGTAACAGGCCTGCCTTAGATTTTATGTACATTTCTGCCAGCAGTATTTCTCTGTCAAGTGAAGCTGGAAAGCCAGGTTTCTTTGGGGGCAGAGTTGGTATTCCTGGTACATATCACAAGTATAAGACAGTACAATAGAGTACACAAGTATATTAAGAACACATCTACTGGATCTTTACATATAACAGTGTCTTATTATACGCCCAAATTGGTAGAGTGTTGAATTGGCACTACTATATGCCATACCGATCAAAACAGAAATCCTGGCTAAGTACATATGATATGGCACGTCACTTTGCAGCAGATAGGTTGTGGCTTCCACACAAACATGGACTCTAAAAGTACACACAATTTACTGGTTCATGCATTAACACACTATGATACATTGATGAAATAGGCATAATGATGGAAATATAATATTACAATATTTTATATTATATGAAACAGTACAATAATCAATCAATGTGATTGATATATATATATATATATATATATATATATATATATATGATGCACGTTGTGATCCGACCGTAAAGCCAAGGCCAAAATCCTTCCATACAATTAAATAGGACGCACGGTTATTAAGTTCACATGTGTCTTTTACGAGGTAAGTTTTCTGTCTGTAGCACTTCACATCAAAAGCAACTTTCAAACACTTTATTTGCTCGCATTTGCCGTAATATGTATTTATTATCTTAATAGAGTTATGGATTCATCAGTAAGGAACTATGTTCAAAATGAGCCGTGCAGATATTAAATAATTATGTTGATGCTTGTCAGGGTTGAATGAAGGAATGAAGCTGTCATCGGACCGACCAACGTAAACAACAAACTTGTTCCTTCATTCATCGGTCTCCTTGTCTTTTCCAATCATTTGAAATGCCACATAGCCGATCCATGTACTTCTAGATTTCTGATTATTGCTGTGGCATCGCACTACGCAACGATGTTTTTATCACATTATTAAAACTATTTGAAACAAACAACGTTTACGCCATGATTACGCGACCCTACAACTTTTCTATGACTCCCGGTGAGGGCGCTGCAGTGCGAGGGACATCATCAGGCTTAAATGCAGGGTGACGTAACGAGTCGGCGATCCCTCTATTTATATCTATGTATTTACGTGCATGTTTTTGCGTACTGGTGCAAGCGCGTACCGTTTACTGAGCACCTGGGTAGTGCTTTATTTCAACCTGAATTTCTGCGACCTCTTAACGGTCAAGGTCGTCATTCGCTGCGAGAATCGTATAGCTGGTGAATCGTGTTTTCTGTACGCCTTTTTGTTTTTGAAATTAATCCACAATTAAGCGAATTGTCATCGATTTGATGACGTAACTATGTTTTTGTTGCAAATGTTGTAGTGCTGTCTGTAATTGTCCATAACGATTGTACTTCTAGGTATTTAATTAGTATAATGTTGACAATTTTGTTGCCGTGCCTGCTCGTGCAATAGGTGAGCAATAACTAGCGGTTATGGCGAACCATAACAGTTTAATCGATGGTGTTACAACCGATTATGTAATAAAATCGCCCGTTAATGTAATAACAGAGAGCGTAAAGGGGAGAGATGTCACTCAGCCGGTGGCATTTTGGATTTTGAACTGGTGGCGCACCAAGCGGCTGGGTGTCATGCGAGTTCATAAGCAAACCGGCGTGCTTTCATTCATTTGGTTAAAAAGCGATCGACTGCTCGTACGTTGACTTGGGGGTGGACATGTAAAGATAAACAAATAATATTTTTATGCGCCAAATATATTGATTTTCAAAAATATATAATATTTTATGGTCATTTCACGGCTACATTATGATAGGATTCATGAAATCTCAGATATGATCATTATGCCTGGTTCTTTCTTTACCATGTCCCCAGACAACCTCTCCCTGTCAGCTGAAGATATGCTGCAGTCAATAATTATGTCCATAGCCTGAAAGTGCACTTTAAAATTTGTTGACATTTTCCGGTTTTATATATACATCTTGATACATGTACTGCCTATGGACACACAACTGGTCCATTGTAAATTTGAAAGGATGTATGTACAGTAAATTATGATGTAGCCCTAAGTGTCTTTTTCTACTACTTTCAATCTTTGTATTCTAGTCATATTTACTTCTTGTTTTGGTACACATGATGTTTAACATCTCACCTAAACATGCTAAACCTACACCCGCCCAAATTGCCAACACCATCATATATGCCTCCCTGTGGTTTATGTGTTCCTCTATTTTAATACTTTGTCATACAGTTGTGTGTGCGTTAAATTATGTGTCTATTCCTAGTCATATTCATAACTTGTTTTCATGATGTTTAAATTGTATTTTTTTACACCATTGCATACTTTTGTATTTTTAATGTCTGAAGGCTTCACCTCAACAGTTTTATTACTGTACGTGGATTCCTTAATAAATCAATCAATCAATATAATTCAGTTCAGACAGTTACTGTCCAATCCCAATTTTTAGAAATATTTCATTCCTATTCTGAAACAGATCAAAAACATGAACAAAAAAGACATGGATACAATAATACATTTATTGTAGGCATTAATAGCATGGGTACAGATATTAAAGTTAGTATACACTTCAAATGAGCCCAAAAACATGCCAATTTGGTTTGATTTGCCAACATTTGCAGAAAGTATTCAACATCATCTTTCATTTATCAAATACATATCATTTTGTAATCAAGCCACTTCAAATGAGTTTATTTTTATTTTTGACACACACGTCTACAAATAAATAATGTCTGCACATGTCCATCTATGTTTAGAATTAATGTAATTTCGCAGATGAAACATGCATATGATACATACAACCTGTGCTGTATATTGATACATGATAGTCATGCGCCACACAAAAAGTAAGAGAATATGTGCCAGTATTAAAATGTCAATACATTGTTAGCTACATGTACATTTGTTCACAATATTCATTATAGTTAGTCTTCAGTTTAATTGAATTGGCATAGTTTGCAATTCATATCGTGTGACTGCAAAATATAGCCAACATGTTGGTTGCCATTTACAATATTTAGTGTCCAAATGACATACAGAATTATTTCGGTGTTCTCACAAAAACGTTACAATTATTGAAACATACTAATGTTATCAGTTGATTATGTAAAACACCTGTATAACCCCTCTTATACCTTAGTCCAGCCAGGGCTATATGTATACTGTATGGTGATGTACTATATATCTAGTCAACTGTCTCAAGCAATTTACAACAATACAATCATCTGGTCTGACATGAATATAATCAAGAACATTGATTTTACCAGGACTGAAGTATCTTGCTCAACTACATGCTCAGAAGATGAAGTTCTATCCTTGGGGGGCTTGCTTTCTTTCTGGCGATCTGATTGATTGCAGCTGAATAACGTGGGAACTGCATCCCATACCAGCTTGTCACGGCTGTTGGCATTCATAAACTGTGACTCGGTGAAGTGTTTAGCGCACATCCGGCAGTTGTTATAGAGATACCGCAGTATCTTTTCAACAGATCTTCCCTTCTAGAGTTTATAACCCATCGCTTACTCCTGAAATAAGAAGTGCAAAAACATTGAATTACAGCCAGCATTACACATTTATTGCTAATATTTTGCCAAGGCACCTATTCTATTATCTAGAATTTAGATACACCATGTACATGAACAAGGACAACTAGGCCAGTCTGGACACATGATACAGTGTCAGTGATATACACTCTTAGTTCAGCCCACCACAAGATCCGCTGGGACATACTGTTAATTTATTGTCATTGATAACCACCACCCCCCCCCCCCCCCCCCCGCCCACGACAGTACTATTACTTGGCCCAACTACTACTAAACCCGTCCCAGCCATACGGAGTGTTTTTGTTTACATCACCAGCTGACATCCAGTCTGACACTGACTGGGGGGGGGGGGGGGGGGGGGTGTCGAGGCGTTGCATTTATGTGTGTTATGCATGGTATTTCTTTTTAGTTTGTATTGATTTAATGCCTACCTGTCGTTATCTTTCGGGAATCTGAAGAATGAAAGCTCTGCGTTGACGCTTTTGTTGTTGCTGCAGCCAAAGGCTGAGCAAAACGAACCGCCGTGCCTGGCGTACGCCATGTTGATCTGACTTTTGCAACCCAGCCGCTTGGTTCGCTGCGGTCTATGTTTAAAAAATGGCGTCCAATGGGAACAGCGCATGTGATTGGTCTTCCTTTAATTGTCTTTGGTAATAACCGCCCGATAATAGGTACATAAGAATCCGCTAGGTGGCGTACTGATATCTCTCGGTCATTTCCGTTCCAAACGTTTTGACCAAGAATGGCAAGATGTCTTCCCGCGTCAGCCATCGTCAGAAATCACATGGTCGCGCAATTTGCTTTGCCGCTGCATACTGATTAGGAAAACAGTGTCTTTTGAACGTGGAAACAACCAATGGATAATTGTTTTACATCTTCAGCCAGTTTTTGTTTACTTCGCCATCGATCGCTTTTCTGTGCATTTCCATTGAAGTGAAGTTTGATGTTTTCCTTACTTGTGAAATAGACACACACATCTAACTTGGCCATCTATGAAACCTGGTTGGCCAGCTAGTATGGTATATTAGCTTTTAAATGGTATATGTAACATTATTGTGCGTGCCTGGCCGGCGACACACCGAGGTGGGCAACTTTGGCACCCTTTCCCGTTCTGTGCGTTTATTTACAACAGCCTATGCCGTAACACGCCGGCTGCACAGCCATCAGCGTTTCCAGCATTAATTACATCCACTTTCATCACAACCATCGTGTATTGTTGCTGTTATTATTCACTTGTGTGATTACATATATATTAATATATGCATATATATATATATATATATATATATATATATATATATATATATATATATATATATATATATATACATATAATTACAGTTTAGCCGTTTTGGGCTTATGTTAGAACGTCATTCTAAAATATTTGAAGGGAATTTTTTATAAACTTCGCCTTCACGTTTGCATCGACAATCGAGTTTCATAGAATCGCTATTAAAATCGGTAAGCATCTTTAACTTTAAAAACAAATTTATATGCCCGTATAATATTTGTATATTTTATTTTCACCCGTTTTATGTAATTAATCCTAATAAATAGGTTACATGCTAAATATAGGTAAATTAATTAGGTCATCAACAAACTTCATATTTTACAAGATGAGAAGCAGTATATTCATTCATAATTATATATTTATAAATTAAAGGACTCAACCCCATGTATAATTGATCTTCTTACTAATTATTCCCCCGTTTTAGGTAATTAAACCTAGTAATTAGGTCAAATGTTAATTATAGCTCAACTAATTATGCCATCAAAATTACTTATGTAATAATGTGGCATAGAAGTCCTTGTTAATTAATTATACTCAATTTATGTTGTTATTCTGTATAATGTAGTAATTGTTGTTGTTGAAATAAATTTCAATTCAATTCTGAAAAGGTCTAATAAGCAGTGAAGGACAACTATTTAGGTCAAGGGCAAATCATATTCACATGTTTTTCTAGACCACATAACTTTTTATTTCACCCCAATATCTTCAGAATAGGCAATTATATTACCATTTTCCTATATACTCAAACACAGTGCTCAAGCTTCCTGGTCACAAGAAATGGACAGAATTCAATACCAACAATCACCCTTTTTCTGAACACAAAAAGTGGAATTACTTCAGAAATAATAAAGATATCAAAGAAATTCTAACAGTGTTTAAAACTACATACTAAACCCTATCACATGGTATAATTTGAATAAAATGGGACGTATTTGAATTTGTTCTGATGTACCTACCGATAATGTTATAAAATCGCCCGATAATGTAATAATTTTTGCCTGATAATGTAATAACCTTCGCCCGATAATGTAATAACGTACATATTTCACGTAGGCCTTAGTCATTTTCGTGGATTTAATGTTGATTTCTTGCACGTAGTCCATTTTTTCTGTTGCCTATTTCGCAATACTGCCATGTTTACTAATGGGTAGTAGTAGTCTTTTTAGATTAAATCCAATATGTTGATTCCAAACCTGAAGTTAGATTTGTCAGGTCAGAATCTTGAGTTATACATTTTCGCACCACGCTATACATTCTCGCACTATTTACGAATGACGGTTTGCTATAATGTTAGGGTACCTAATGCCACAGGCTTGGTGTTTGCCGGTTCAATGCTATTTTGAAAGCCAGATTAAGAAATGGTTGATTAAAGAATGTTTTATTATGTAATTTGTTGACATTTTCGTGTCTGTAAATTCTCGCATGATGTAGTCTCGATCCAATTATATATATATATATATATATATATATATATATATATATATATATATATATATATATATATATATATATATATATATATACATATACATATATAATTTATAAATCTACGAACCATTCACATGGACCCACTATATCACATGCACAATATCAGGCCATACATGCAAATTTAGTATAGATGTGGGTCCACAGGCAGAGAGGCGGTGTCTTTTGGTAATGTATATATATATATATATATATATATATATATATATATATATATATATATATATATATATATATATATATATATATATATATATATATTATTACATTATCGGGCGGTTATTACATTAACGGGCAATTTTATTACATTATCGGGCAGTTATTACATAACGGGCGATTATTACATTATCGGTTGTAACAGGTATAGAACGCCCAGTCCACTAAACATTGACCTGTACGCAATTGAAAACTGGACATTGTGAAAGCAGCAGTGGACCATTTATAAAGTAGTTTTGCATTTGTGTATTCAACCAGCAGAGTGTCGGACTGCAATTTTGCTAAATAGCAAATTTAGCACCGACGCTATCAAACTGAAAATGTGTAACTGAGACTGAGTCTGGGAAGCCAGTTCAGAGTGCAATTGACATAAACAGTCGTTGACAAAGCGGTCATCTCCTGTTATTTCTGCGATGAAAATGGAAACCATGATTATATACGAAGCTATTCCAATATTATATCTAATCAGGACGTAACCAACTTATGCAAATATTAAATAGAATATAATGATAACTCCACTGTGTCCTGTGACTGTATAGTCTAAAGCCGGGTTTACACTATTTCTATGCAACGCCGCTACATGCAACGTGAGGCACGGTTGCTTGCAACCCCGTTGCACCCAGATCGCCTAGTGTGAACATGAAATCGCATGCAGCGGTGTCTCATAAGACCGCTGCAAGCAGCGGTCTCTTGGATAGGGAAAGTTCTATTCTGTGCAACATTATGATTGTCTCTTGGTTGCATGGAATTTGTTCAATCACAGGTAGTGACCGCGAGTGACGTATAGCTTTCGAAAGCATTGCAGCGAGTTGTTGCTCGGCAGATTATTAGACAATTTGTTTAATTTATCAATTCTACGAACAACGCCATTTGTAGTTTTATACATACACGAGAAGTACCATCATTGCGGGTCATGGCAGCGTCATCGCAGTGAAGAACCGATACATATTTGAAGGTAGGTATCGCTGACAATATACGAAGCGGCGCTTACTTGTTTTTTCACCCATATAAACAATATTAACCAATACTTACGTAGTGCTTTTTAGAGTGAGTGTACATTTCATATCAATATAATAATTCTATAATGGGATCAACAATACTGATGTGATCACTATTCTATTGCACATGTTACATGAAATAGCTAAATTAATTAAAAATGGTGTGTATTACAAAAACAATTGTATTACCAAATATTTATTTGTCATTAAATGTTTTTATACAAATAAAATAATTCCTTTTTGTGTCCCAAAGAAACCCTTTAAAGAGCTTCTTTAAAAAATGTAATGTACATTATTGTAACTAATCATATTAACATGAGTATTTCATATAATGATATGCTTACATTTCATTACAAAAAGTGTTTTATTAATCACTTAACATATCAAAAACTCCATATACGTTCCTAGTTTATGTTCCACATACATTATCAGTATACAATACATAATTGGTAAGCCAATATAAACTATGCATTCTATGCAAACATTAAAATATATTATATTTTCAAGACAAAATATCTGAGTAATACAAAAATTGGTAAGACAATATAAACTATGCATTCCATGCAAACACTGACATAAAATATATCATATTTTCAAAACAAAATATCTGAGTAATACAAAAATTGAGATTAATATTAACTAAACACATATGCTGTCACAGTGTTATGTATGTTCATGTGCCAGTACTTATTCGTCACGCAATGCAAAGTTATGAACTAATTATGTTTTTTTACATTTTGTGTTGCAGTTATTGGAGTTACAGAAAGCAAGACATATATGCAGGCAATGATGTGTGCAGACTGAAACCTATAGCGGACATTAACTATCGATTACACGATATGACCTGTATTAGCTTCATGTAAAAGAGTTGGTGTGACAAGTTGCCATGTCTACATCTGTTTAAGTGTCCTTGTTTCAGTGGCATATCATCTTACAACTCAAGTTATATCATACCATTCGATGCACATAAAATGAATCATGAATATCAGTATATCACACCATTTGCAGCCTACTGAACATTATTTTCAATTTAGTATGTTTTTATACTCACACACACACACACTCATTGGTAGTGTATATTTCACAATATAATGATTGTGGATTCATGATTTCAGAATGCAACTACAAAATATATTTATTAATGTACTCAGCCGTCATTTTACATGTCATCTTCTTTCAATACTTTCAAGTAATGTGTGCGGTTAGTTTAATTAAAAATGCATATGTGTATCGTTGCGTACTATTTATTTAAGGTTTTTGGCCCACAAGGATCCCATAACATTGCCTCTACCAGTAATGCATTTGTAATCAGTGTGATATAAAATATATAAAATAAGCTAATTTTATGAGATTCCATCCATTATATTGGTTTGAATTTTTAAATAACTTGATGAAAGTGATTTTTACTCAGGTCTAACAAAAGGAACTTTCCCCCACTGATGCTACGCTTCCATTGCTATGTAAGACTGGCGCCACACGGTGGGCTGAAGACAAATTTATGTATCGTCGCTGCAACCGTGTTGCACAGTGTAAACATGCAAGAGGTGTTGCATGCAGCCACGTTGCAAGCAGCATCGTTCGGCCTTGACCTTTCTCAGGCTCCTCGTTGCTTGCAACCGCGTTGCATAGTGTAAACCCGCCTTAAGTAACTATAAAGAAAACAAAATGTATGTGATAGTAAATGTATGTCATATTAATAGCATACTAACTCTGCGCGGCCCAAAATGCAATCTGTGTTTATCGACATCCTTTCACATAGTTCCCTACCAAGACCACGTTACTGTCCATATCAGGGAATAATATGGGTCTGTAGTTTGCTAACAACCTGCCATCTCCAGATTTATAAAGAGGTATCACTGTAGCAAGTTTTAGGTAATTGGTGAATATACCAGATTCTTTCACAGAATTAAAGATTTCCGCCCGCTATGGGCATGGCAGTGCTCTCAATAAAATTCTTCTTCAATTGAGTTAATATATTATCAACTCCAGTATTTGACGTTGATTTGATATTTTGTATGATGTTAAGTATATCTGCACAAGTGGTGTATTGCATTGCAATAATATTTGGCAACTGATTCTGCATGTAATCAGTATAACTATTTGTAGCTTTTTCATTTTTATCTGCTAAGTTTGGACCAATATTCGTAACATCATTGTTAAATGCATTATATTGGGTTATTGCACATTTATTTGTCGATTTGGAATGATGATGGTAAATTTGGTTTGATCGGGACATTAAGTATGTTTTTAATGTTTGCCCATGTTTGATTTATGGTATATCAGATTTTATATCTTGTTTGTTCAAGTATTGAGATTATGTTTTACGTGTTACCCTGTTAAATATAGTTCTCTATTGTTTGTATTGTTAGTCAATATTATTACAATCTGGGGTCGCTTTAGAGCGAGTGTTTTTTTAATCAAATGAAAATATGGCCGCTGGTGGGTAGTCGATGTCTAGTGGGCGGAGGAGTTATTACGTTTTTACGTGTCGAATATGAAGAAACGTCTCAAAAAGATTGCACTGACAGGCATAGTGGGGCGCGAAGTGTAAGTATAGACTATACAGTTCGAAACTTACTCGAGGGACAGCTTATAGCAGCAAAACCTAAAATGTCTACACAAACCTAATTGTCCATCGGTAAATGTTAAACAATTTACTATTGTAATATGTTTAGCTATAATGGTTGGCAAATGGTTTTAAAGTCGTCTAGAAAATAGTATTTAGAACTTAAACACCCTTGTTGCCATTTTTTCTATTTGGTTCCGCCAAATGTGATTTCCCCTTATTTTTATAACTGTTTCACCTAGGGTTATACATATGGTGTGTGGATATATGTCTTATGGGACAAGGATATCAAATAATATATACCATTTTTGGATTTTTCCGACATCATCTCCACCATTTTTAAAGCTGGTGGTCGTCAATACAAATATCATAAACGATGTCACCGTGAGCAATGATTTTGATAATATTGGGTAGTTTGGTTGATAGCGATACACACCAATTGACTTTCACTGATATTCATATATCCGCCATTTTAAAAGATGTCGTCCGGCTAAGTTATTTATCCATATTATAAAAACTACGTAAGCTAGAGCCACATAACCGAAGCCAAAATGTAGGGTGTTTAGGTACTATTGTTTAAATTGTATTTCATTTGCCATTTCTTGACTTTCAAACATCCGCAATTTTGAATTTTCGCCATTTTTAGAGATGGCGCCCGACAAAATCTATAATATTATATTTATAGCTTAGGAACTACGTACGTGGATTAGAAACCAAATGTATCTTAGGAGAACATGTTATGTATCTTATGATCTATGTATCGTCGAACTTTGAAGCTGATATTCGGTAAAACGGACAGAGCCAATTCAAACATTGGTTTATTGATTTCAAAATTATGCCAAAGCATATTGAAAACTCCCAATATGTTCACACCCCCATTAAACATCCACTGCAGTTGCACAGCATTATGAAGCACATGTTGGATTTTATGCATGGAAACTGTCTTCTACAAACTGTCACCTGTCTTGTGCAAGCATTCATCAACACATTTTCACTTGACAATCATATGATAAGCACCAAGATGATAAAGGACAAAGGAAATCTTGCTGTCGTGGAGTGTATCTGCAAAATCGGTCGAACACAACGATGCCTTCAAAACTGCGATACAGAGGCCAATATCACTACTTTTTCCCAGGATGCTAGTGATGACATGATCTTCAACAGAAGATTTGACTGGAAAGTATTGATTGGCACTCCCGAGATTGCATTTAGAAACTGGATGCTGATGGAACCAGACGAATCGATGACAAAAGAACAACTAGTTGCTGGAGAATCTTGTGCAGGCAAAAAGTGGCACATTCCAATAAACTACTACACAAACCCAAACAAGAGAGATGTTGTCTCATAGTCGATGGAATGACTGCCTTGCAGGTTGTTGGTGGCAGTCAAAAACTTCAATAACTACAAAGACGATTGCAAATCATATGTTAAGCTGATCCAATTAAATTATCGATGCTATGACCAAGTGAATGTTATGTTTGACAATGACATAGTTGATTGATATCCTCACTGTTCGAAGCAACACCGTCCAATGTAGAGTGAACAAAACTTGCCCAAGGTTTTAACACCGCAGCACAGGATTCAAACCCGGGTCCTCGTAGTCGTGAGTCCGAATGTCTACCCCTGAGCCACTGCGCTTTGCTAAAACCATGTAGTAATGCTACTGTACGAATATCACACATGCGTAGATTTGTATGGTTAGGGTCACTGCGTGATAGTTACTATGTATTACTTTGTTGATTGTATACTATTAATTGTATATTAACATATAAGGAAATTGGAAACGTGTTTAGACTTGCTGGTTGGAATAAGCGGTGATATACACTGTGTATATGCAACTGGAGTAAGCGGGGAACAGTATAAGATATATAGAAAAGTGTAACATTGCGCATGCGCAATAGTTTTTACCTATGATGTATTCTCTGTAGAGATTCGAATTATAACATTGCTCATGCGCAATGATGTGTAGTTGACCTACGTGAGGAAAGTGACCCAAGTGGCCTACGTACCGAGCATGATCATGACATTTGACTTTAACGTTGACCTTTGATCTTTAACATTTACATTTCACCTTTACTCAATTGTGTACTTGATGACATCTACTGCAGGGGCGCGTCTTGACATTTTGATTTGTTTAGACCTAGTTTAAAATAAGAGGACATTTGGGGGTGTTAGTTCACGTCATATCCGTCATGGGGCACCACTTGTTCACCACCTATCCTCCAGGGGGCGCGTCGTGACATTTGATCCATATAACATTTCAAAATAAGAAACGAATGTTGACCATACTAGTTCACGACCTTTTCGAAGGGCCGCCACTTGTAATTTAACCTAGTTCGTAGTTCCGCTAGAGGTCCTGCGTGACCTTGACCTGATTTTTGGGTTTAACCTAGTTGTGACGGCACACCGTCATTGTTCCTGACCCAAAAGACCCAGGGCACCAACATTTGCACTTACTATACTATTTGACCTCCCCGTCGATGACGTATAAAGTATATCATTTTTGTTTCGACGTTCCGAGCGATGCACGACATCGCCCCCGAATACGACCCGAATTTTAAATACACGCCAGGCTGCAAACTTCCTTTCGACAGAAGCTGTCCCCTATGAGTACCATGCTATAATTTAGAACGATACGATCGGCGTAGCTTGTCAGTGACGGCACCGCGCCTGTGGAATAATCTGACGGAATTTCGGCACCTTATAGACGCACTTGATCTAAGTCTAATTTAAAAACAAATGTGGTTCAAGCCGCATATGCAGATGACTTGTATTGTGTAACACAATGAATTTATTATACCCATAATATTAGTTTCTACGATATGTTTTTGTATTTTATTTTATTATTGAATATTAAGTTATTAATTGTATTTTATGTAACCATTTATTGATCATTCGAAACAAATTTCAGAATTACACAACTAGCTATGTTCGACTACATTTCGACCACCATCGGCGGCCTTCTTCAGGAACTGAATATTCAGTGGTCACTGCTCGCTAGATGGCGTGGCGAGCAGACTGTCCCACACGTGACTTATTCTGTAGCCCCCCTCGTCTCTGTTCATAGTTGGTTTCGTCTTCCTAATCCAGATGGCTGCTTTTATCCAACGCGCACACCTGTTCGTCTCTTTATCCATCACTTTCGCTCCCTCTCAGTCTATCACACAGTTGTGTCTGTCCGCATGGTCGGTTATGGCTGAAAGACAAAGTGGAAGACAAACACAAGACCGATTGTGTGTACCAAATTCTATGTAAGACATGGAATATGTGTTACATTGGTGAAATAGGAAGAACATTTGGTACCAGACTTGAAGAACATAAAAAAGAAGTGGAAACAGTAACATCTAGACGTTTTAGTCGGAAGGCAAGGAAATGTTCGACAAACGTCGAACACAAATCAGCCATAAGCGACCATGCGGACAGACACAACTGTGTGATAGACTGGGAGGGAGCGAAAGTGAAGAACAGGTGTGCGCGTTGGATAAAAGAAGCCTTCTGGATTAGGAAGACGAAACCAACTATGGACAGAGGCGAGGGAGGCTACAGACTAACGTATATATATATATATATATATATATATATATATATATATATATATATATATATATATATATATATATATATATATATATATATATATACATATATATATATATATATATATATACATATATAATATATATTACATACATACATACATACATACATACATACATACATACATACATACATACATACATACATACATACATACATACATACATACATACATACACACATACATACATACATGCACACACACTCAAGAAGTTATTAAATAAAAAATAAAAAAAATAACAAATAATGTTTTTTTATATTTATTTTAGATCATATCATTGGACGTCACCGCATAATAAGATGTGGTTTTGCATTATTGGATTCCTGACGACTGGTAAGAAACACTTGATATGTTGTCAGCTGATGGTTTACGTGAGTAGTATAGTAGGTACCGATCGTGATACGGAGGAGCGGAAGAAGCGCGGTGTCAGAGAGGAAGGTTAAATATCTTGCAGCGCCTCCTAGCGGATATTTGCTGGACTGGTGATTCCCCTTGCGGACAGGTCAAGAACTAGTACTTTCCAAATTGGTGCGTCTTATTAAAATATATTGGTGAAAGGTCATGTAGCGCCCCAGGCAGATATGTAGTTAACTATAAACTAGGTCAAAGAACAAGTGGAGTTATCTGAAGGATTTGTCGTGAATTAATACCTCAATATATGTGCGTCTTATTTTTAAACTGGGTAAACAGCAAATGAAGATATGTTGGTGCGGCTGAAGACGCGCGCGTTGTGATTTCGTTTTCTATCTTGAAGCAGGGGAGACAGGCCAGCATGGAAGAACGGGCACTGCGAGGTCGTCATTCTCACTGGGCCTTCGTAACCCAGCATAAACCGTATTGCTTGTTCTTTCTCCTGTTATGACAAGCGTTTACCCAGGTCCCCGTTGTGTCACGTATAGTCATTATTATTATTACACAAATAATTGTCGTTGTTATGCCATCGCCCATTTTGTCACGTCACAACTTTCATAGTATGGTATTTGTACTTGACTTTATTCTACAAAATAGGTCACTGACAAAGACCATTGCACACGTAATTATATGTTTATCATCTTCTGGTAATGGGTAACCGATTTAGGTCATTGCGCGTGCGCAATGTCTTCAGACACCATCTAGTTACATGTCACTATCCCACCATGTTCAGCATCTAGGTCACATAGATGACGTGCTCCACGTAAGCAACATGCATATGTCATTGCGCAAACCATACACACAAGGCTAGGACATTTGTTTGTCACGTGCAAACGATAACATCCGTTAAAATGACGTTTCCTATCACGCTCAAAACACAACTTCCGTAAAAATGGCGGGCCAGATCACGACTATGACTCTATTTCTTCCCAAATTACGCCTTCGGCCATAGTCATAACGTAACATTTACAGTATCGAGGCGATACCATGCACAATTTTCTTATTTGACTGAGTCAGTGTGCTAACTAAGTAGCATTTCGTAATACTTCTTCGTTTCATAGCGTTATACAGGTGGTGTTTTGATATATTTAACTAAGTTTGCGTTGTACCTTGCTATAAAGTCTAAATATTTTAGTGTTTCGACACGATAGCCTTTTCAACTTTTCGTATTTTACTAAGTCAATGTGGAGATTTCATAATATTTACCGTCTGAACGAGAAGGAAAGAGGGAAGTTTTCACAATAGTTACCAAATTAGCTTTGTAACTTAGTGACCTTTTTAGTTTTTCGCTCGGAAAACGTATAACATTTTGACATGACGATATGAATGTAGTAAACTCTCATTAATGTTCGGCCTGATATCCTTTTAACATTGTCGTATTTTAGTAAGGTATACTAATTCAATGAGGTAATTTCTGAACATTTGTACCGTCTCAACGAAAATCGAAAGCAATGCTTTTACAATTAACTGAGTAGTTTACCGTCTCTTCGCGGTACAATTTATTAAGTTTGCATTGTAACGTGTAGTATATAATTTAAATAATAATGTTTTACCGCGATAGCTTGGTCACTTTGTCGTATTTTCCTAAACGTGGTGATACACGTTCGAGTGCTTCGTACGAGTCACTCATACGAGTGCCTCGTACGGGTCACTCTGACGAGTGCATAACACACGTAGTCGTGGCGAAACAATTGAGTCGGGAGAGGTGTTTGAGTGACGTCATAAGGTGAAGGCCATTACATACGCACATGTGCTTGTTTACGGCAATGGCTGATAGTAGTAGCAGTAGTATTGAAGAAGAACAAGCAATTTTGCTCGGTACATTGGCTGTGCTGAAACAAATTGATGACGAAGAAAAGAATGAAAAGCTGAAGAAACGAAAAACATGGTGGGTTCGCCCTAGGATTGCGCGGCGCTAGCAGTTCGGCGCAGTTCATGCTCTGATGAAGGAAATTAAAGTGGAGGATACCCAGAACATTTGCAAGCTTTTTCCGGATGGATGCACAGCAATTTCAACATCTTCTTCGCCGTTACTCGTCCACAAACACACAGCCATGCGTTACGCAATACCACCTGCAGAGCGCCTGCCTTGCTGTAACTCTTCGCTTTTTAGGGACAAGTATATTACATAATTTATTATGTGAACGTCATGTTGACGTTTCAGTGATTTGATTGCTTTAGTACGTTTGGCTTGGCTTCAGCTATTATCGTTTATTTTATACGCATTAGCTGGACCTGTGCAATCTATACATAGCAACAACCATATGTAGATTGCGCAGGTATGGCGTGTGTATTTATTGACAAATAGCCTGGACTTGTTGACCACGCGAATTCTGGTGCACGTTGCTAAACTGCACACATAGCTTAGTGACAGGTTTGTTGTCATAGATTACCTTCTTACCAAGGTATGTTATACAGAAATGAAATGGGTGAGAACGAAATCTTGACTTGTCGGTCGGTATACTGGCGAACACTCCTGGTGGAGTCAAACGGTCAGAAATGCGTATAGGTTGTGTAGACTTTAATTATAATTAACATGAAATGTTTGATTTAGCATTTTAACCACTTAAATATTCATATGAAATATCAGATATACCACCAGACCTGTAGCAGTAACCTTTCGTAAATGCATTATTTATTTACCATAAAAATATACCCCTACTTGGTAAAAACCAAACCTACAAAGAAGCAACCTGGGGCAGTTTATAATAATAATAATAATACAGTTTTTATATAGCGCTAATTCCCGCATGGCGGATCGATGCGCTGCACAAGAAAAATACTAAAATTAAAAATTATAGTTTTAGTTTATCACACAACATACTCCTTTTTTTGGTAACAATATCCTAATTACCAGGCTACCTGTCAATAAAGAAATGCTCACTATTGTACACAATTGGATGATATTATGTGTATGCATTTGTTTGATAATTAAAAGCTGTTACACGTAAATGGAAGCATGGGGGTGAATAGTTAATAATACTGTTAATACTTTATGGTCATCTTGGCTTAATTAAAAACGAGGTTGTCTGTTCCACGATTGGTTTACACACGTTTGGCTAACTGAACTGCAAATCACAATCTAGCAACATTATACTTATAATAAGTGTCGAACACACCTCATGTTGCTTTACTAGAATCCTAATTCAGAGAAAAACAACTAAGCGGATAGTGATAGGGATTTGATGCTGAACAATAAGTATCAAATAATGCAGTGATTAATTTACTTACTACAAACTCTACGGAGGAATGATAAACATGAATTTTTGTAACGGGAATCCAGGGCACATACATATTTGTAAAAAACAAATAATCACACAAACATCTATTCCAGCATGTCACCCCTCCCGTAATAGTGCATGATATTTTTAATGTTAACAGTATTTGTTCACGACATATCCATCAATTGGCTCCACTTATTCTTTGACCTAGTTTGTAGTTCACCACATATCCGCCAGGGGCGCTACATGGCCTTTAACCTAATTGTCTTATTAAATAAGACGCACGAATTTGGACCGTACTAGTTGTTGACCTATCCGCAAGGGGCGCCGTCAGTTCAGCAACTATCCACTAGGGGCGCTGCACGACGTGGATATGCCTTCGTTTTTGTGAGAAACGATCAGGAAGGTTATGGTGCGCGAGTAGTCGACTGCATATGGTGACGTAACGGACAATACTAACTACACTTTCACACTACTAATACTATATACACGCAATTGAAATTGTCGAAATTCGAATATCTTTTGCTCTTTAGAAACGCCGTACTGCGAATTTTCGGGTGGAAACGTTATCAGCGATTATTATGTCCCGATCTCACTGGCGCGAATGCCATTCCGTTTTTGTTCCGAATAGGAATTTGGGCGTTCGAGGAGCGAACGGATCATATTCGGGAAACATTCGGTGTGTTCTAGGAGCAAACCGGCTGTTCGGCTTCGTATCGCATACGAAATGGCATTCGGTAGCTCAATAAATATGTTGTGCATGTTCAAAGTAATTTTATTCGACCATACGAATTTGTCGTCCGTGTGTATTCGGGAAGTATGCCGGAGGCATTCTAGGAACATATGACATGCACGGAAAACGTTCGGGAAGCATACGTCTAGTTCTTTGTGCATTCGGAATGTAAATTTGGAAGAGCTGGGTTCCGTACACTTTCTGGACACCACGAAAGGAACTAGAACATGACGAATGCTTTCAGAACGTCTTCAGTATTGTGCGGAAAGAGCTCGGTCCAGTCTAGGTCGATTCGCCGTGTTCTGAAAGCATTCACGACTCACGCATTGTTTTCGATTACGAGTTTGCTTAATCCTTTGGTTTTGTTGCACCATTGAGATTGATTTTCGAGGATATTGGCGCAAAAGAAGTCATTATTATTATTATTATTATTATCATTCAGAAAGCATACGGAAAGCGTACGGAAAGGAAACCTTTGGGAAGTATTCGGTCTATTCTGAAAGCATTGTGAGCGCAAAAATCACACCACTTTCGTATACTAAAAATAAACGGAAGCTCATTTGGGCCAGTCTGATCGTTCCATTAACTGTCATATTAAGACATCGATATAGTGAATCTTCCTATTGTAGACAGATCTTTCAACAAATAAAAGAACCAATATCAACACGTAATTCGGCTTGTGAGTGAGTGAGTGAGTTTATTTGGTAAAACATTATAATACATATCAATATAATATTTACCGAGGATAGACACATTAAAGCACACAATAGCACACTTGTTTCCAATGTGGTCCTCAAAAAAAAATACTAAGAATGAACTTAAGAAAATATAAAAATAAATACATAAATAAATAAACACAGTAATACAATAATTAAAATGTAAATATTTTCAAAGACAGGTAAACAAATGTCATCAATAAGACAATGTGCTAACATAAAAGGTGCTCTATTTAAAATATAATAACAAGATAGTACATAGTAAGATTAAATTAATAAAAATGTAATTTAAAATGCCACTTTAATTAAAGTGATCATTCGTCAGCCATCAATCTGCTGTATAATAGGGTCGTTACCTTTTTTCTAAAACTGATTTTTACTTTACATTGCTTAATTTTCGTAGGCAGTTTGTTCCAGTGGCATATGCTGGAATAAAAAAAGGAAGTTTGCCCAGAACCCTTCACTTTTGGAATGACACATGCCAAGTTGCTGGCTCTTGTAGGGTATCTATGGTGTACCATTTCGACATTTGTTCTTAAATATGCTGGTGCCGTTAGATTTATAATGTTGAACATATGACCCAATTTTAACTGTTCTACTCGACATTCAACAGGTAGTAAACCAACAGTCTTAAATTCATTTGCACCGACATGGAATCTCGGTGGAACATTTAACAAAAATCGGACAATCTTGTTCTGACTACGCTGCATTCTGCACTTCATTTTTATCGACAATCCGCTATACCATGCCGAACATGTGTAATCGAAATTACATTGAATAAAAGATGATACAAGTAATTTGTTGGTTTTCATATTGAACTTTCTGGCGTTTCTATACAAAAACTTAAGTTTGTTTGACGTTTTAAAAAGGACGTCAGAGGCTATAACATCACCAGAAAGAGACTGATCTAAAGTTACGCCTAAATAGGTGACGGTTGACTTTGATTCAATGACATTTCCTTTACATACAATATTAAGAGTGTTACATTTGCATAACTTTTTCCTTGTTCCAAACACAATGGATTGTGTTTTACCCAGATGGAGCGATAACTTGTTGTCGATTAACCAGTTATTGACGGATTCTAGTTCACAACTTAAAGTTGCCTCGATTTCTACTAAATCCTTTCCTGAGGCAAGCAAGACGGAATCGTCCGCGTACAACAATAACTTGCATTTAACTGCAGCAGACATGTCATTTATATATAAAAGGAATAACAGAGGCCCAAGTATAGAACCTTGTGGCACGCCGCAAGTGATACCTTTAGCCACAGACATTGTTCCATCGACATCGGTAACCTGTACTCGACCCGTCAAATACGATCTAAACCAACATATAGAGAGTTCATCAACACCTACACTACTAAGTTTCTTCAAAAGAATCGCATGATCCACAGTATCAAAAGCTTTTTACAAATCCAATAATACCATACCTGTATAATTGCCATTATCACACTCTTGTTTAATGTAATCAGTTAGGTGGATCAAACATGTATCAGTGGAGTACGACGACCGAAAACCAGATTGAAATGTATAGAGTAGTTTATGCTCCGTTAAAAAATTGTTCAGTTGATTAAACACTACTTTTTCAAATACTTTAGATATTATACTTAGCACAGAAATTGGTCTGTAGTTCTCAACATTAGTCTTACCCTTCTTTTTGTACAATGGAACAACCCTAGCCGCCTTAAGATCATCAGGGATATTTCCAGTAGTTATAGATAAGTTTACAATGTGAGTAAGAGGTTTTGCAATGACAGAAGAACCATCTTTGATAAATCTTGCAGGGAGTTCATCTAAGCCTGTAGCCTTGCAAGCGCTAATACTATTTAATATACTGGAAACTTGATCCACAGTTACACTGACTAGACCAAACATATTATCTGAAACATTTAGGTTTTGATAAAAGTCAATAACATGAGCATCCCCAAATCGCCCTGAACATGGCGGAAGCTTCTCGACAAGTGATGAAGCAATATTTTTTGGACGGTTTTGGTTTTCATTTACAGCATGTACACAATACTGAGATTTAGCTTTTTCTTTTTTATATTTGACTTGATTTCTATGATAAACAAACAATTTGTAGTCCGATTGATCTTTTGACCTTCTACATTTTCGCAGATATTTATCCCTTTGCCTGATCAAGTTTAGTATTTCGCTGGACATCCAAGGTTTTGTCCTTTGTTTAACTCGTACCTCCTTATACGGTGCCACTTTATCAATAATTGATAACAATATTGATTTAAATTTACCCCACGCAATATCAACATTGTGACAATTAAATATGTCTGACCAGTCGATATCATCTAGATTTTGTATGAACAGATCTTTGCTGTAATGTTTAGTACAGCGCATTCGAACGGTATTATGTTTGTTAACAGGAGCTTTGATTACCTTTCTTGTACAATACGTTATTAAATGATCACTAATACCAACATTTAGGACACCTGACTGACACACTTTCTCATGGTCAGTTACTAAGATCAGATCAGTAGCAGATTCACTATTATTACACACTCTGGTTGGCTCTGTGATCAATTGTTTAAAACCAAATACACGTTCAAAATTACGAAGAGTATTTACAAGAATATTGTTACTAGGTGGCACTAAAACATTAGTATTAAAATCTCCAAGCAGAATACATTCACTAAAATCGTTTGCTTCATTAAAAGACAGTTCTAACAGTTCATAAAAATCACACTGTCTCGGTGGCCTGTAACAGATCCCTGTCAAAATGGGACGTGTCTTAGGCAGGAGGACTTCCGCCCAAACAGACTCCACGCTGTTAGTTTGTAAGTCGTGACGTGGAATGAACGCAAGGTCGCTTCGGATATAAATACATACACCACCTCCGTTCCGGTTTCGGTCGTGACGGAGGATAGCATATCCCGGCAGCTCGACCTCGGAGTCCTCAACCGAGTCATCAAGTCGCGTTTCACTAACACCAATTACAGCTGCCTTTGTCTTAGTAACGAGAACATTTAGTTCGTCCAGTTTTGGTAGTAAACTCCTGGCGTTAAGATGTAAAAAATGCAAGCCTTTTCTTAAAAAACAGTTAAATTGGTCGGACTCGTTGTCAATGCCATCCAGAGAACGTTCCTCATCATCGACGTTTGATGGCGTGGTAATCTCAGGAATGTTACCGTCGGTCGTGTCGTTGGCGAACGGGAGGGCGTAAAATGAGCATCGTTGGCACACGAAAGTAAAATGATCTCCGCTGTTGCACAGCTCATCGTACGTTGCATCGCTAAACACACTTGCACACCTGTTGTGTCCGCAGGAGTCACACGAGATTGCTCTACTGCGGGCAGTGACACCTTTGTCGCAATGACTACATGGGTTCTTCGGTGTATACTTCCGTTTGTTTTGAGGGGGGCCGGGATTCGTGCTCACGTCTCCGCTTCTTAAAAGTAGTAGTAGAGTTGACGTTTGTGGCGAGACATTGAAGAAATAATTCTTCGTCACCGAAAGTCTGCACAGTTTACATATAGCACGTTTCGTCTTATGCTTAAGACAATCGAACTTATGAATAGCAGACAAAACTATAGCACTGCTTACTTCTAGAGTCTGAACATGTGAAGTCTTTAGAAGTAGGCGGCATATACTGGTGTAATGTTCTTTCATGTGTTGAATATATGCTCTGGCAAGCACTGAATTTAGTTAAACAGTGAAGAAAAATAAGAAAAAATACCACTGCTGCACATCCTGATGCCATTCACTTAGGCGGCAAAACGACGAATCCGGCCGTCACGAATGGGTGATCACAGAGCCGGCGATGCATGTCACTGTTGGCGTTGCGATGGCGATTTCTTGACAGCCCGCGAACTGTCCGACACGAATACGTTGTGACAGCAGGTGAACTGGCATCGGGACACAATGCGTCCCGAACACAATGCAGCGTAATGCGACAAGCCAGCTTAGACACGGTTCGTCGAGCACCGGAATGTGCCACACCTGGCTGGAACTGCTGGTGCTTGACGACAACACGATTCTTCGTGGGCGATGTTTGATGATTTTATAGAGGTTATGGTAAAATCACATATTAAGAGTCTTTAAAATCACATAAGATCTGTAAAAATGCCGTGACGTTGTAAAAGCATTCACAGGTCAGACATATAAGCTTACTGTGGACCGCTACGTGTATGACAGACGTTCGAAATATGCTTTTGAAGGTCCGCACTGCTCGCATACGTCCAAGCGCCCTCAATCGGCTGTTCGGCTAAATGTGTTCATTACACATTATACACATTGTGCTGAGCCTCAGTCGGTGACCGTGGAAGATATCTAGATTGTTGTTAACTTCCTATAGAATCACCCCAATTACTGGACATTACAAATTAATCAAGCCAGACGCATTTATCACCGTTTGGCAAGTTTGACGTTGCAAAATCAACGATGGCATCCTCGCAATGTTTTGGCAAACGTGTTTTTGCACACATGAACCTTCCTTCCCCGCTCTCTGTGTGTGTGTGTGTGTGTGTGTGCGCGCGCGCGCGCGCGCGCCCGCGTAACCGTTAGTGGTATATGGTATGCCATTCAATAATATTACTTTCCTTAAAAAAACAATCAATGGTATTTCGAGTTGTTCACTCTCTAGAGTATGCGGAATGAGGAATGGTTTTTTGAATTATGCCATTAAAAACATTCATAATAGCATTGCTCTACATCGAAGAGCATACATTGATGCATTCCTAAAAACAATTCAAACGTTTGAGGATAACAACAGATGACAAGTATACATTTTTAAAATACATGCTTTCCTTAATTCGAGTTTGAAACAATCCCTCCTGCTATACACAAATTAACCAATTATGCCATCCAGTCGACGTAAGGAAGTCGAAGTCACGGAGCGTGGGCACTTATCGCATCCCAGGTGCACGCATTTTACGACCGCAGAATTACGGATATTTCCCCAAAACTAAGACTACATCATTAATTGTTATTCCATATCATGTGGAGTTATGTGTCTTAGGTAAACAATTTTAAATACTGCTAATTGTTTTTATTTCGATTTCGCAATGCACACGCAAGACATCTCCTTTGCGGCACTGATGCGTCTAAGGTGCTCTAATTGCTCACGCCCTGTGAGTGACAACAGCTAGTTCACGTCGACTCGATGGTATACATTTCAAGTAAAACACATTAAATAAATTACATCTTACTTCTTTGTACCGGGTGACATTCGGAACACATACACATGGAAAACAGGTGACCAAACCGTTTTGAAAAGGCCCTAACAATATTTTTTTTCCCCGTCGGTTTCCACGTCGAAAGTGGAATACTCTTTCTTCTGGAGTGGAAAACCCGAAGGAGAAAGAAGGGAGGCCGAAGTGGGCTTTGCTAACAAAAAGGATATCGTCACAAAGCTTACAGATATGCCATGGCCAGTAAGTGACATAATCATGACGATAAGACTACCGCTGAGCAAGGACAACTTTGCTACAATTATCAGCGTGTACGCTCCAACAATGACAAACCCAGATGAAAACAAGGAGGCCTTCTACAACCAGATGGCAAGTGTGCGCAGTGGCATCCTTCGTACATATAAGCTACTGCTGATAGGAGACTTCAATGCGTGGATAGGAATAGAAAATGACAAGTGGCCCTTGGTCATGGGCAAACATGGGTTTGGGAAGTGCAACTCCAATGGCGAGTTTCTACTGGCTCTGTGCTCTGAGTTCGAACTGATAGTGACGAACACCATTTTCAAGCAGAAGGATGTACGCAAGACCCCTTGGATCCATAGACCAATAACTACAAAAACAGATAATTTACTCATTCAAATTGGCAGCTAAATTATAAACTTATACAAGTGAAATATAACATAATAATATAACGTAACAAGTGCAATGCAAAATACTATGAGAGCTAACCAGTGAGGATTATCATTATGTGAGTATAGTTTCACATGAACTGCGTAACAGCTGGGACAGGCGCCCCGAAAACCAGTACCTTACACGGTAACGTTACATTCAAGCATTGCACACAGCAGAGCTACCATTCCTTTCTATGCCCCTACACACCAGGTCTTCCTTTACTTTCAAACCTTCCACCGTAACTAACTCCAACTAGCGGCAGTACACCTGTTGAAGGGCCTGTATATGTACCAGCCCCATTCTACCACCGAGCAGGTCATGAGTTTCATGACCCCTCTGGTTACGCCCAACTCCTGAAACAGGCGGGCAGAACGTGGCGACATCATCACCCGACAGCTAAATATGAGAGCACCGAATCTGACTTCACCGGACGCGGCCTCGGAAGGCCAGTTAGACTGGCACCAGTCACGGACGGTCGGAGCATCGTATATTTGCTCATGTGGGCATTGTCGAGGACGGGGTTGTCCGCTACCACCGACGCATCGATTACCCAGCAATAACCGTCCTTGTACGCTACTCCATCCGGGATCTGAGGGCTGCCACCCGGGATCTGAGGGCTGCCACCCCCACAGGAATCACCGGAGCGCGCAAGATTGACCATTCGCGGTGCTCCAACTCGTGGAGCAACTTCTCAAGGACCGCGTCGTGTCGTCTAATTCTGTGTCCCCACGTTCTGTGGCAGACTTGGAGGATGTGTCCCAAAGTCTCCGTCCGCCCACATGCGTCACATTTGTCGGAAGCATGCTGTGAAGTTGTTGGTATAAGATGGACATCCACAGTACCCGAGCCATGCGTGGAGCAAACTGCTGGACCGATCACCAAATGCTGAAGTCAAAAGTCGCTTTCAGAATACGACAAAAGCACAACAGGCTAGGGACAAGTAATCCGACCAAGCTCAACACTGTAATACTAAGTACCACCAGCCACATGGAGAGTTTTGAGCAGGATATGGACAGTGCTCTCATCCAATGAGAGGAGAAGGAAAACTCAACACCAGACGAGGAATGGGCAGCTCTGCAGCAGGTCGTGTACAACACAGCAAAGACATATCTTGGCAAGCCAGACAGAAAACACCAGGACTGGCTCGACCCCAACGACCAGGAGCTACAGACTCTTGTGAGCCGAAGAGACCAAGCACACCAGAGAATGTTGCAAACCAGTAGCACTATATCCACCACTGCACCATGTAAAGATGCATAGAGATTGCTACAATAACGCACCCGTGCACTATAATCAGACTGGTGGGAAAGGTAGGCAGTGGAGCTGCAGACAGTAACAACATGAATGGCTTCTACAATGGACTGAAGGAAATATGGGGACCCAAAAAGAACGGACCGGTTCAATTGAAATCAACATATGGAATGGAGACCTTCTCTGACAGCAAGAGGTTGGGGCAAGATGGAGTGAACACTTCCAGAAGCTACAACGTCCCTGGTGACATAGATCATGAAGCTCTGGACAACATCCCGCAGCGCATTATCAAGACAAGCCTCGATGAGTTTCCAACTATGGATGAGATGGCTAAAGCAATCGCCGGCCTGAAAGATGGCAAAGCACCTGGAGGAGGTGGAATTCCTGCAGAAGTATGGAAGCACGGTGGAGACAATCTGTTCAGTAGACTGCACCAACCAATCATCAATGTCTGGGGGGGTTATTGTGTACCACAAGCATGGAAGGTTGCCAGCATTGTATTCATCTACAAGAAAGGTGATCGAACAGACTGTGGGAACTATAGAGGAATCTCTCTTCTTTCCGTAGCAGGCAAGATCTTCGCCAGGATCCTCCTCAACAGACCGTCTACTCACATAACACCAAATTTAGTTCCGGAGACACAATGTGGCTTCAGAGGTAACCGGAGCACCGTGGATATGATATTTTGTCTCTGATAACTCCAAGAACAATGCATTGAGCAGGACCGACCACTGGCAGCTACTGAGGAAGTATGACTGCCCAGAGAAGTTAACAACAATGATCGAGGCACTGCGTACTGGAATGATGGCAAACGTTCGTGTTGGAAGGGAAGTCTCTGAATCGTTCAGTGTCACAAATGGGGTAAAGCAAGGTTGTATACTGGCCTCCACGCTCTTCTCCAACTTTCTACCAGCAATGCTCGACGAGACTTTCCGAGACATGGCGTCTACATACAGTCCAGACAGACCGCTGACCTATTCAACGTCGCACACTTCAGAGCGAAGTCAAAGACTATTCGGATACTGATGAGAGAGTTGCTATTCGCAGATGAAAGTGCACTGGTTGCACACGGTGCTGAAGAGATTCAGAAAATAGTGTATGCTTTCTCCAATGCGTTATAGAAGTTCGGCCTGAAGACTAACATCAAGAAGACCGAGGTGCTGTAACAAAGCAACTCTACATGAACCCAAGAAGAGGACATCATGGTTGGTGGAAACAAGGTGAACTCTGTTCTGGAATTCAACTACCTCGGAAGCACTATATCAAGTAATGGATGCATTGACGATGCAATACAGAGGATGATGGCCAAAGCTAGTGCATCTTTCGGCCGACTACGCCAGAGACTCTGGAACAACCACCATGTGTTTATGCGGGTTAAAGGCAAGATGTACCGTGCAATCGTGCTCTCCACCCTCCTATACGTAGCTGAGGCCTGGACAGTGTACAGATGACAGATACAAAAAGCTGCATGCCTTCATGATGCGACATCTGCGTTCGATCATGAGGATAACCTGGATGGACAACGTGACAAACAAGGAAATACTCGAACTGACAGGGCTGCCATCTATGGAAGATCTTCTGATCAGAAAGAAACTCCGGTGGACTGGATATCACCGGACAGGCTACCAAAGCAGGTTCTCTTCTCCCAACTGTCTTTTGGCCACAGAAAGAGAGGGCACCCTCGTCTCCGATTCAAGGATTCCATCAAGAGAAACTTGAAGATGAGAGACATAAAGATCGATTCACGGACATCACTCTCACAGCAGAGAGATAAATGGAGAGCAACAGTCAAGTGATGGAAGCCGTCTTTGCCGCTTCGCGACCGACAGCATGATGATGAATATGCAAGTATATGTCATATGCGATGGGGTAGTCAATTATAATCGAAACTAAAAAATAATAATAATATGTCTAAATTTATCATGTAAGAACACATAAAATACGTGACAGCAGGTACACGTGTTGAGTAATGGAACGTTCTTCTGCGAAATGTAAGTCACGTGTCGTTCGTGTCGTGGTATTGGATGGTGCTCTCAAATACAATTGAATGTACCATTGAAGGCTGATTTTATCTTTCAGTGGTCCAATGATACTGAATGGTATTCTCAAATACCATTACTGTTTCCCCTGAATTATGATTTTTTATTGAACAGTATTTTCAAATACCATAGGGAGTAACATTGAAATATGTTTTGCTGATGAATGATATAATGACCTTGAATGGTATTCTCATATGTCATTGGGAGTAGCACTGAAGCCTGATCTATTATTGAACAGTATGTTCCAGTATGTACCTTTAAGAGTACCAATGAAGCCCGATGTTATCACTGAATGTATTGTCATGTACCATTGAGAGTACCACTGAAAATAATGGTTTACCACTGAATGGCCCAGTGGTACAGAATGGTATTTTAAATTACCGTTGCGAAACACCATTGAATGATACCAAATGATACCAAATGATACTGAATATTATACAATGGTGTCCATTGGCTCTTTTTGTAAGGGATATACATACATAAATATATACAAACATACATATATGTACATACATACCTACATATTTATTTACGTACGTATATATATATATATATATTATATATATATATATATACATGCACACATTCCTGAGACACGAAACAAAGAAACCCAATATTCCTATATACTAGCGTGTGAATGCCCATTTCCACATCGTTGGAAAACTGGACTAATAGGTCATATATTCCCCACTAGACGTCACGATATTAATTGCGCTCTAAAGTATTAAGTCAGTAGTACAATAAATGTTTGTGGTACAGATAAACTGAAATGTTACCATTTGTCTATCCTCTGTATCGACTATTGTTCAACCATTAAATATTTGTTTTACGGGGATGATATTAATTTAACATAATCACGATTAACTATTAATATATTATTGCATATCATGTTAGCATGTATTATTTGCTATGTAAATGTAGTTTATGCATTTCATTTCTAATTTCATTTAGTTATTTTTGCTGTTTAAGTAAGTTAAATAGTCCCTACCAATTCCAGTCATATCAAAATATTCAGGTAGACCTGGTGTGAAGCTGACGTTTGGTCGTTTTTTGCAGCTCTGGTTTGGTCAGCTGGCGCAGGTGAGTGGTCTGAGAGCAGAAGAGGTGATTGATATCAGGGCTTTTAGGCATTACTCTGCCAGCCGAAATTGCCCTAATTTACTCGGAATGCCATTATAAGTTTGTCTTTAAAGAATTCTGTCATTGTTTATCAGGTAAGTGGAGATGGTAACAAATAGATATAACTTGCAAATAAATATCAGGTCACACGTAACATTTGGTTATCTTTGGCAACTTGTGTTACAACATTGATTTGAATTGGCAAAAACAAAATTGCATTCTGAGAAATCTTGACTTACTTGACTCAAGTTTTTTCTGTCCATGTTTCACTGAGGGAACTTACAAATTCAACGATTATCCTTGTTGTGTCATCTCCCCACTTATCTACTCCATGTTCTACTCGGCATTCCCATTTCTCTTTTGCCTTGCGGATACGTTATTATCGTGTGTCTTGGCTTGCGGTGAGTCGGTTTCCTGTACGTTTGGCATACGATCCTTTCAATAACCGTGATAAAGAGAAATGGTGATAGAATGCTGACCTGCCTGTACTTACGTGAACCTTACGTCATACCTATATTTACTTCAACCCTTCCTATATAAGATTGTGAACGTAATACTAATAATAATAACACTTTATTTTGACACCATAAAATCCGGGACGTATGTCCCGTTCACGGGTGTGTACATACCTGTAAATAGGTAAACAAATTAATAAATATAGTTAAGCTAAAATATAATGTTCACGGGTGTATGCATACATGTAAATAGGTAAATTAATAAATAAATACAGTTAAGCTAAAATATAATGTTCACGGGTGTGTACATACATGCAAATAGGTAAATAAATAAATAAATACAGTTAAGCTAAAATATAATGTTCACGGGTGTGTACATACATGTAAATAGGTAAATAAATAAATAAATATAGTTAAGCTAAAATATAATGTTCGTTGTGTAAAACTGGTTATGTGGAAAATAAAAATGTTTTTAATTCTTTCTTAAATTGTACTAGATTGCCGTTGTCGCGCATATTCCTAGGGAGTTTGTTCCACAGAGTGGGTCCTGCACAGGCAAATGCACGCCGGCCGAAACGTTCTAAGTTCACTTTTGGCACTTCGAGGAGTAACCCGCCTGCAGAGCGCAGCGATCGGCGAGGCGCGTGCTGGAGTAGTAGTGCCGCGAGATACTCTGGTGTGCCGTCGTATAAAGCCCTGTGCACGAGTACTAGTAGCTTGTATTCTGACAGGCAGCCAGTGTAATTGCCGCAGTATTGTCGTCATGGACTGCCGGTCACCCCGCCGGATTTTCGAGCTGCAGCCCGCTGGACCATTTCAAGACGGTGCAGGTGACGATTTCGCGACAGATGGTAGGTAGTAGGCAGAACGACATCCCAATATGGTTTTCGTAAACAAAGTTCAACTGAACATGCCACTCTGGAACTAATAGATAGCGTAGTAAATGCGTTAAATGACAAACATTATGCTCTTGCTGTGTTTATTGACTTAAGCAAAGCCTTTGACACATTAGATCACAACATTTTGCTTGATAAACTATGGCACTATGGTATTAGAGGGGTCCCACACAAACTTTTTGAAAGCTACCTTGAACATAGAAAGCAATTTGTTATAAACAAAGATACAATGTCAGATTATCAAAGTACAAAATGTGGAGTCCCACAAGGATCCATTCTAGGACCACTACTATTTTTGATTTATATAAATGATATGCCTTTATCATCACATACAGCTCAATTCATACTGTTTGCTGATGATACAAGTCTACTATTTAAAAGCAAAGACCTCAGTAGTCTCACAATTAATGTTAATTCTGAACTCACAAAAATTTCTCATTGGATAAGTGCCAACAAACCTTCACTTAACATAGGCAAAACTAAATGCATGTTATTTCAAAACACTCAAAATCAGATACCCAACCATGAGGAAATTATTCTACATGGTAATAAAATAGAAAAAGTTGATCACTTCAAATGTTTAGGTATATGGATTGATAAAAACCTAAACTGGAAGAAAAATACAAATGAAAAATGCAAGAAAATTGCCCAATTATTAGCAATAATTAATAAAGTCAAGCCACTGCTACAGTCGTGCACATTAAAACAAATATATAATGCCTTAGTTCAACCTCATTTATCATTTGGTCTACTTGCTTGGTATAGTAACATTCGTGGCAATTTAACTAACATAAGCAGACTATTTAAGCTTAAAAAAAAAGCTGTTCGATTAATCGATAAAAGCAAATTTATAGCACACACTGATCCCATCTTTAAAAAGTTCAAAATTCTTAAATTAGAAGACCTATTTATAATTCAAGGATATCAGCTATATGATAAAATAATGAAAAAACAATGTCCAAAATACCTTTTAACATCTGTCATGAAAAACAATGATCTTCACAGCCATGTAACCAGACAAAGCAATAATATTCATTTATGTTTCATAAGAACAGAAATAAAAAACAGGGATTATTTTATAAACTTCATACCATACTATTGCACCTGTATAATGTACTGCACCTATCACTAAATAAAAGGCACAATCTCAAACAAATTATTATAAAGTCCTATTCAGATATTTGCCTATTAAGAAATTGTTATTCTTGCTTGATGAACAGTATTAATTAATAATTGTATAATTTCTCACGTCAACTTTATTAAACTAGATTATGTATAGTAATAAACTGTTTTTATAGTATAAGTAGTATCATTAGATTAATATTACTCTTTTCTTAGTATTAGCATTATTATTATTATCTTGTTATTAATTAAGTTATTATTATGTACACCATATTATATTAGAGGTAGACAGTATTTTATAATTTTAAAGGGCGTCCAGTTGCATCAACTATTTTAGTTATTACTGGCGTCCTGGCATTCATTATTAACATGTTCTGTGTCTGATGTATTGTGTTGTATAGTATATATGCCAAATAAAATTTCAAGTTCAAGTTCAAGTTCAAACGACAAACGCTGGCAAGTTGTGACGTCATGGTTAGGTTACTGTCAATGGTAAATCCTAGGTCCCGTATAACTGGGGAAGTGTCAACGAGCTGGCCACATATCTTGACGCGGGTTAACGATGTAAGCGTACGTAGACTTGACGAACGGATGACAATGGCTTGAGATTTGTTGTCATTCATCACAAGTCCATTGTCACAGAGCCATGCTTTCGCATCTTGTACGCAGGCTTCCATTCGCGCGAGTGCTTGTGTGTCGTCGGTTGGTGGGAAAGTGATGTAGAGTGTTGAGTGTCGTCTGCGTATAGGTGATGGTGAATGTTGTGCTTCTGTAGAAGTGTCGTCAGTGGTGCGATGTATGCATTGAATAGCAGTGGTCCAAGGACAGTCCCTTGTGGCACTCCTGTGGTTATGGTATCTACTTCCGACACGCCACTCTTTACGCGTACGACACATGTTCGATTACACAGGTAAGATGTCAGCCAGGCGAGGACGTCTCCAGATAGTCCGTATCCAGACAAACGTCGCAGCAGTGTGTTGTGGTTGATGGTGTCGAAGGCCGCACTTAAATCGAGTAGCACGAGGAGCACACTCCGGCGACTGTCAATCGATTGGGCGATGTCGTTGTGTATGCGCACGAGTGCGGTTTCCGCACTATGATGCGCACGATATGCACTGTGATATATGCCGTAGATTCGGTTCTCCTCCATAAAGTGTTGTAACTGTTGTGCAACGAAACGTTCAGTTATCTTCGCCACAAATGTGATATTATATATTGGCCGGTAATTCGTTAGCATGCTGGCGTCAGATCCGCCCTTCTTCAAAGCTGGTACAACGACAGCGTGTTTCATGGGTGCAGGAAATACGGTTGATGATAGCGAGGCGTTGATGATCCGGGCCAACAAAGGAGAAAGAGCATCGATGTGGTGTTTCACTAGTGATGTCGGCAGTGGGTCTAGTTCACACGATTTTGTGGCAGATGCGAGTGCTATTTTTTCACATCCGAGAGTGACGCAGGTTCAAACACATCGAAACGCGTACTCACAACTCTTGGCATGTCATCGGCTGGTAGCGGAGATCGATTATGGCACAGCGACTCTATCTTTTCTTTGAAACTTCGCTGAAACCTGGTAGCGAGTGCCGAGTTTGATTCGTCTGCCACTTCTGGTAGAGGCCTATTCACCTTTCGGCCAAGGAGTGAATCTGCGATATTATAGATGAGGCGCATGTTACCGCCAGCTTTCGAGATCTCGGATCTATTGTATTCAGAGCGGGCTGTCTTGAGCGATGTCCTGAAGGTATTGCGACGATCTGTGAAAATCTGTCGATGCACAGTTAAGCCTGATTTCCGCCAAAGGCGTTCTGCACGACGGAGGGTTCGCTTTTCCTCGGTCAGGTCATTGGTGTGCCACGGAGTCATAGGTCTAACGGCAATGGTCCGCGAAACAAGAGGGGCGTGCGCGTCAACGATGGTGCGTAGGCAGGTATCGTAGCCCGCAAGTAGAGCAACAGGGTCCTTCTCATCAGCGCTGATGTTGAACGATTCCAAGTCCACTGCGAAACTGCTGTTGTTGATCGCTGAGTATTTTCGATACGTAACGTGTCGCTTCAGACGGTCTGGTTTTGACTGTAGGAGTTCGCATTCGACGGCATAGTGGTCAGTGATTAGCGACGTGGGCCTGACAGCAGTGAAAATGGGATGCTGTGCTTTCGCTGTAATCACCAGGTCTAGCGTATTGCCCCGCTCGTGAGTCGCGCCTGTGACATGTTGCTCAAAGCCAGCGGTGTCAAGCAGATCGGCCAGGTTCACTGCGTCAGTCCAGGTTGGGTCGCCATATTTCGTGTTGAAATCTCCGCACACAACTGTTTCTGTGGGATGAGTACCAGCGATGAGCAACACCTTAGACACATCGTCTAGGAATGTCCCAAAACATGAGTTCGGTGGCCGGTACATCATGACTATACGCGTTGTGCAGCTGGTGCGGGCGTTTCGTAAAGTGACGGAGAGTGTTTCTGAGGCGCGGGTGTCGATAGTGACACGGGATATGAGCTGGAGAGTTTTGCGGAACAGAACTCCGATACCCCCACCGCGTCGAGCGCCTCCACGCGGCTGGTGAACGAGCGTGAAGTTGTCTCTGCAAAGTTCAGAAACAGAAGTCCTATCTTCATCGGTTAACCAGGTCTCAGTCAGAGCAACAATGTCAAGTGAACACTCGTCGACATAGTTACGTACGAACAGTGATTTATTTCGTAGAGATCTGGCATTAATCAAGGCGAATTTACACTTGTCCACGATTACAGCCGAGTCCCGTGATATGGTCGGAACTTGTATTAGGTTGTAGGTGTTGTTACTACGTGTGTGGGGCCGGTCCTTGGGTGGTCGATGTCCGAACACTAAGTCTATTGTTCGATGTCTTCGCGCACCTCCTCGACAGCCGCGTTTCGTTGGTAGCCGGACAGCAATGCCGATATCAACTAGTGTCCTCCATGTAGTGGCGACCAGGCGTGACGCACCGGAATGTAGTAACAATTGACAGGCAGTGTACCTGTATGACGGCATGCTTGCGTAATAACATAGACTGAGTCAAATGTTCACTGAAGTGCCTTAGTAGACCAATGGCAGTGTTTAAAAAAATCGGTAAAACACACACCTACAGTGCTCTTGTCGCTGATGAAGTAGCTTGACGTGATCACGATACGTTTACGGAGGTGTGCAGTGAAAATTGCCGTCGTTGTATAATTAAAACTTACTAAAAACTTGAAGAATGTTGAGAGCGACGTAAACATGCAGCCGGTAGGGCGCGACCACGTGACTCAATTCGCGCTGCCTGTACTTACGTGAACCTGCCTTATACCTATATTTACTTCAACCCTTCCTATATAAGATTGTGCACGTAATTCCATTGTACTACGTTTTTACTACTTAGGATTATTTGTTCTGGAATTCGAGCATGAAATGTAACATTCTAAATTAGCACAGGATTGAACGTGCTATGACACATGTTGTTTTCAGAAAATAAATTGCCCAAGTACAGATTCTTTATAACCAGTGGTGTGTTAATTGAGAATGTTACATTTCATGCAACATTCTCGAATTCCAGAGCAAATAATCATAAGTAGTAAAAACCTAGTATAATGAAATTACATGCACAATCGTATATAGGAAAGGTTGAAGTAAATATAAGTATGAGGCAGCTTCACGTAAATACAAGCAGGTCAGCATTCTATCACGACTTCTCTTTATCACGGTTGTTGAAAGGATCATATGTCATATGTACAGGAAACCGACTCGCCACATCCCAAGACACACGATAACAAGGTATCTGCAACGCAATCGAGAAATGGGAATGCCGAGTAGAACATTTCCTTAATTACAGCGTGTAAATATTTTAAAATTGAAATAATTGTTTTTAATTAAAAAAAAACATGTACCCGTGGGGTAAATGCATAGGAAACCCGCACGCATATATACACAAACCAACACACACATTCATACAATAATGACACTGATAAGTTGTGATTAATTGTTCTAGGCGCTTTACCATGATGAACTAATTACTATATAAAAAGAAAAACATGAACATAAAATGCCAAGGCATGCAATCAGTCATAACAATAATTAAATAAACTATACTCTGTTTAAAAAAACATAAGTACGTAATTGTTTGAGATCACCTGTCCTAATCTATCGAATAAGGTCAGGATGAGCTATGTTATATATTGTAGTTTCCGAGAATAGATCATAGATAAAGATCATTGCACATGCGCAATGTTATAATTGTCTACATTCTTGTGAATATGGGATACATTTGTAAATATTACGATCGGCACCTATGTTTGGACGCCACGTTGGTTACGTTCACACGCATGCGACTAACGTATCTCATTTGCTTATATTAGTCATCCCGCTAACCAAACGGCACCATGCAATATTATAATAGTGGACTAATGCATTTCATCACCACTACATATTTTATCAGCAAACTTGAATACAATTATAAATTCATGTGTCTTATTTTTAAACTATCTCAAATAGGTCCCTTATGCTGCTCCCAAGTGATTAGGTTATGAACTACAAAATATACATATAATAAAGTTAACATATGTCACCCACGTAGTCCAGTTATATATGTCACTGCACAACACAACCAGATAAGTCTAACCACGTTTTCCGTCTCCATATGTGTTGGTGTCCAACCAGAATTATAAAAGTAGTAATGTGGCTATTACTAAGACGTATGTAGTGGTTCGAAGTATAGGAATGCTTGATAGGCAAGCCTATGTCAAAATGGATTGCTATGCAACCGTCAAGGAAGTAATATATTGTAACCGCCACATATGTAGCAAAACCATACCAATCTAGGCACGTTTTCAAGTATGGTGTTATGTTTATATGTTACATAAGCACTCGTTAAGTTTCCTTTTCACAACTTCATGGAGCACGAATATAATTAATTCTTATGTATATAACATTAATATATATATATATGATACATGTATATAAATACATAATATATATATATATATATCATGTATATATATATATATTTATTTTATATACATAAGAATTAATTATATGAATTTACCTGATTTCATTAATGTTATTTATTCATTAATTCATGTATTCGATTTCATTTATTTATTGAATGTTATTGAATTAAAATGTATGTATTCAATTTACTTTGTTTATATATTTATATATCTACCTCAACCGCAACCGCAACCTCTACCTCTACCTCTACCTCTCTCTCTCTCTCTCTCTCTCTCTCTCTCTCTCTCTCTCTCTCTCTCTCTATATATATATATATATATATATATATATATATATATATATATATATACACATACATACATAATCTCTCTATCTCTCTCTCTCTCTATATATATATATATATATATATATATATATATATATATAGAGAGAGAGAGAGAGGTAGAGGTAGAGGTAGAGGTAGAGGTAGAGGTAGAGGTAGAGGTAGAGGTAGAGGTAGAGGTAGAGGTAGAGGTAGAGGTAGAGGTTGCGGTTGCGGTTGCGGTTGCGGTTGAGGTAGATATATAAATATAATATAAACAAGGTAAATTGAATAGATACATTTTAATATGTATGTATATTAACATTTTCAATAACATTCAATAAATAAAATAAATAAATGAAATCGAATACATGAATTAATGAATAAATAACATTAATGAAATCAGGTAAATTCGCTAACATTTCACCATTTCATCGCGGTTATGTTTTCAATTTTTTTACTACGTTAGCCTTGTATTTTATAGTAACATGTAAACATACTAGCGTTTCAGCGCGATAATGTTGCCACATTTTTGTATAGCTTGTTTTGCATTTTAGAGTGGAGTACATGGGGACCGTGGCGCAAGTGTTCTAAGACGTGTGGTGGTGGTCACAAAATGCGATTTCGACAATGTCCTGCAGGCATGACTTGTAATGGGCATCGTGGAGTTTCGAAGATTTGTAACACAAATGTTTGTCCAGGTAAGCTAAATGCTGTATATATAGCCTGTGTTGTGCTGCCTCTGCCATGAGCGACCACTCATCTTAAACGATCGTTTTCCTAGACTCGGCTCGTTTCTGATTAAAATGTACCCGCAATGAACGACTAAAGAATCCATGCCCAAGGAGGCGGCTCTGAGCAGGGGTTACTAAGAATATCTGAGTAAAATACAGCCGCCAAAAGAGGTAGCGCCGAACGTCGTCAGAATTCTTCTAAGAGATGAACAGATGCAATAACTCAAAGAAACACTCAGGGAAACAAGTTGATACGGGATGTAACCGGGATCGGAGGAACGTTTCAAATCCTTACAAAATGGTCACGTACTATGCCACTCTAAGGCAAACAACGGCCCCAGATTAGCAGAACGTGACATATTAATAACAAACGATATAAACTGAAGATATACAAGTATATACACCAACAACATCATATTCAAAAGAAGACATAACTATCTTCTACAACGACGTGGATGATACTTTAGGGAAACCAAACCACTACATGATAGTGATGGGAGACTTCAATACTCAAATGTGGACAAGAACAAACCATATGGAAACAGCAACGGGCACATTTGGGATCGAAACAGAAACGAGACAGGCGACACCTTGGTAAGATGGGCAAATAAAGAAAGTACGAAACAATGGTTCAGAATTAAGCAGGGAGGAGATGGATGTTAAACAGCCCAGACGGTGTAGCGAATATCGAAATTGACTACATCCTAACAAACAGGTCACAGATCGTCAAAGATGTAACAGTCATCAACCAAGTCAACATTGGAATTGACTTCAGAATGGCTATGAGCAACATCAAACTGGACATAGATATGGAAAAACAACCAGTGATGATCAAGAAGTCACCAAGAATATATACGAAATAAATTGGACCAAAGAAAATCGAATTCCAACTAGAATTGATAAATCGATATGAAACTCTACAAGAACTAGACGACATCGACATCATAAGTGAAATCATCACATACATGATCCAATGAAGCGCGACAAGAGTATCTTAAGCATTCGACAGGCCAGGTGAACTACAGTATATTGTCACCAACTCGAACGCTAATGGCGAAACGACGAGCAGTGATGGGAAACTGCGAAGATAAACAATGAATAAAATATGCAGAAATATGGAAGACAAAAAGAAAGCCAAAGACGATATCAGGAATACAACCAAGAGAACATTCGAGAAAGGATCATGGCATTAAATAGGCTGAAGAAAGTCAGTTGAACGCAGACACTAGGCAAGTACAGACTTATTACACTACTAGACAAGCAGGGTAGATAAATCCGTGATCAAGAGAAAATCATAAAACAAATAGCGGAATTCTACACCGAGTTATTCAGCAGTGAATAGATACTACAATCTACACCGACCCGATAGACGGCGAGTATCTTAATCATGTTCGCTTCGCCCACGATACACTCATATACGCTAACAAACCATATGAAATAAAAAAGAATACTACATTATCTGATGAAACTTAAACTTAGAGGCTGACTGAAGGTGAACATTTCGAAGACAAAGGTGATGATGGAAAATGGCACACCAATATACGTCAACACCACCTAGATCGAGAACGTTAACAACTGTGTCTTTCTGGGACAGAAATTCAGCACCATATACAAAAACCAAAAGAAGGAGATTCAAAGAAGAATCACGGCCGGATTGACAGTACACTATTCGCAAAGCACCGTGATGTCTTCAAGGGTAACATGCATTGGAATATGCTTGAAGAGACAAGTCTACAACTGGTGCGTACTTCCAGCAATGGCATAAGGTGCGTAAACATGGGCACTCAAGCCAAGCAAAGAATTCGCTAGCTGTCGAACAAACAAAGATGGAATGGAGTATGTTAAACATCACATACGGGGACCAAAAAAAAACATATGGGTAAGAGAAATGACAAAGGTCGCAGTCTTAACTAGCGCATTCTCTTACTCTCTCCGCCTCTGTCTGTCTTCTGTGTGTCCGTCTGTTTGTCTCTGTATCACTCTTCGTTCTCTGTCTTTCTCTCTCTTGCTCTCTTTTTCTGACAAAGACAAATACAAGAAAGCGAGATATGCTGCGGAAAATGCCTTCAAGACCGGCAAGGCCAAATACCGTGACAAGCTTGAGGAGAATCTCACCAGCAACAACTATGAGAACATTTGGCAGGATCTGAAGGTCATAGCTAACTACAAGCCGTCTCCCAAGAACACTACGGCTACCGACACTAATTTTCCTGACAGATTGAATTACTTTTATAGCCAGTTTGAAAAATTGAACACTACTTCTCCTTCCTCTATCACTCCCACCTCATCCCTCCCTCCTTTCACAGTTGACGAATATGTTGTTAGAAGCATGTTTCAACGTCTAAATAGCAGAAAGGCTGACGGTCCGGAGAGCTATGTTTGCTTAAACTGTGTGCCGACCAGCTGTCGGGTGTATTCACATACATATTCATTGTGTCTCTTTCCCAATGTAAAATACCTCATTGCTTCAAAAAGTTAACTATCATTCCTATTCCCAAGAAATCTACAGCCTTATGTTTAAACGATTATAGGCCTGTTGCCTTGACTTCTGTAGTCATTAAGACACTCGACCGCTTGGTCCTGCAGTTTCTGAAATCAGTTATCGATCCATTGCTTGACCAATTTCAATTTGTATATCGCAACAATATATCTGTTGACCACGCTGTCGCTCTAGGATTGGTTTACGTTCTTAAATACATCGACAACCCAAATACTTACGCTAGGATACTTTTTGTTGATTTTAGCTCTGCTTTTAACACGGTTATCCCTTCAAAACGTTTTGACAAGGTACAGAGTTTCGGTGTTCCTCGATTCATGTGTCTGTAGATCCTTGATTTTCTTTTAAATAGGCCGCAGGTTGTAAAAATAGGCGACAACTTATCATAATCAGTTACGTTATCTACTGGCACGCCTCAGGGCTGTGTTCTGTCACCAATGTTATATTCTCTTTTTACACATGATTGTTTATCTTGTCATGTGCGTACTAAAATACTGAAATTTGCCGATGACACTACAGTGATAGGGCTAATAACAAATTATGATGAATCTGAATATCGGAACCAAGTAAACAAACTCATCAGTTGGTGCAACGATAACAATCTAGAACTTAATGTAAATAAAACGAAAGAAATGATTGTGGTTTTAGGAGAAAGGAATCTTCTCCACTCTCGCCTCTAGTGATCGATGGCAGGACAGTTGAAATCGTCCAACATTTCAAATTTCTCGGTTCTACAATCTCCAGTAATCTTAAATGGGAGCTAAATGTTGTTAATATTGTCAAAAAGGCCCAGCAACGGCTGTACCTTTTAAGAAGGTTAAGATCGTTTGGTTTGACCACACCGGTCATGCTCAACTTTTACACAGCTGTAATCGAGAGTGTTTTGACATTTTCTATCACAGTATGGTTTGGGTCGATTACACAGAAGGAAACGTTCAGAGTAAACAGAGTTGTGAAAACTGCTTCTCGAATCATCTGCAGAGACCTTCCCAGTCTTGAGATACTGTATCAGCAGCGCCTGTTAGGAAGAGCCACTAGCATCTCTCAAGATTCATCCCATCCTGTCCATGACCTATTTGAACCTCTTCCATCTAGTCGCCGATTCAGATCCATCAAAACCAGGACCAACCGCTTTAGTGGTACTAGCTTTTTCCTCTTAGCCGTTCAAGCACTGTCAAAACATATTTTTCTCCCACCCGCAGCAAACACATAGTCCACTTTCCGATGATTGTTTAGTATGTATATTTTATCATAATTTATCATATATTATATTCGTTTTTATTTCATATTTTACATTTTAAGCTAATCTATTTCTACTAGATCGTATCAATTATTTATCGATGTTACAAAGAGCAATTATTTATTCGGACCTTTTTATGTGATTGTTCTTATTTGTTTATTTTATTTAAAGTAGTAGTATATTTTAACATCATCGTTTGGTGCATGTGAATGTATTGTCATGTGAATGTACTGGTACGACGACCAATATCATTACACATTCCAAGGTTTTATTGTAACTACAATGTGAACACATGGCAATAAAGCTATCTTATCATATCTTATCTAAATAAAATAACAACATATCAATAATCAATCACATAGGCATTTCTAACGAACGTATGCACACGCGCGCACACACACACACGCGCACGCACGCACACACCTTCATCACTCATTTATTATAACATATCCAAGCTTAAGACCTTATATTTAGCAATACCAGGAGGTTGGAGTTCATGGACACAGTCGTCCACGTGCTCTGTCACATGTGGTGGTGGAGAGCGACAGCTAACCCGGACGTGCACCAATCCGGAACCCAAACACGGTGGCGCCGATTGTTCTGGGAAGGACAAGGATTCGCGGACTTGTAATAGCAATCCCTGCCCAGGTAAGTTAAATGGTGTGTGTGGTCGTGTGTTTGTGTGTGCGAGCGCGTGTGTAAGTGTATGTGTGTGTGTGTGTGTGTGTGTGTGTGTGTGTGTGTGTGTGTGTGTGTGCGTGCATGCGTGCGTCCGTGTGTGTCATAAAACCTCTCTTGAGGGTCCACAGTTTTCTAGATTTACCGAAAATGCGCTACAAAAAGTTGAGTGTGCGAGTACAGTTTGTACAGTGTTGACAAATATATCCATTTTGTCTTCTTCATTATAAACTGATATATTATGATAAATAAAGATGACAATGTATTACTAATAAATCACACAGGCATTTCTTATGAACATATATATATATATATATATATACAGACACACAAACACAAACACAAACACAAACACACACACACACACACACACACACACACACACTTCACACACATCACACGTCACACACAACACACACACACAACACACACACACAACACATACAACACACACAACACATACAACACACACAACACACACACACACACACACACACACACACACACACACACACACACACACACACACATATTCAGTAATACGGATATGGCCACTTTAAACACAAATGTTTAAACAGATATAGTCATATACACATAGATACATACATGCATACGCAAGAAAATGATTCTCGTACACGTGTGTAGTCACACACATCAACTTAAGCAGATGCATGCACAAGCACACAAATGCAATCGCAAAGGTCATAATTGCATCATACAATTGAGCAAAGTGCATGAGCAAGATAATATAAATGTAGCAACGCATACACACCCGGACGTACACGCAAACACACGCACACATACACACGCAACCATTAGTTCAAGCCGTATGCTTTACTGAAAGTAAGGATTTCACTGCGTTTACACATTTGAACGACAATAACAGATGTTATTATGACTGATCCATGGCCCGATGCGTAAATGGAACAGATGTTATTAATTTTAATTCATTCATCATCATTATGTTGTCGATCGCGATGCGACAAAGACTGCTTCCATCACTTAACTGTTTCTCTCCATTTATCTGTCTGCGGTGAGAGTGATGTCCATGAGCCGAACTTGATGTATCTCGGCCTATCATTGAACCGTAGACGAGGGCGTCCTCTTTTTGTGTGTCCAGAAGACAGTTGAGAGTAGAAAACCTGCTTTGGTAGCCTGTCTGGTGATATCCTCATCACGAGTCCAGTGCACAGGAGATTCTTTCTGATCAGAAGATATTCCATAGATGGCAGCCCTGTCCGTTCGAGTATTTCCTTGTTTGTCACTTTGTCCATCCAGGTTATCCTCATGATCGAACGCAGATGTCGCATCATGAAGGCATGCTACTATTTCACCTGTCGCCTGTACACTGTCCAGGCCTCGGCTCCGCATAGGCGAGTGGACAACACGATTGCACGGTATATCTTGCCTTTAACCCGCATGAACACATGGTGGTTGTTCCAGAGTCTCTGGCGTAGTCGGCCGAAATATGCAATAGCCTTGGCCATCCTCCTCTGTATTGCATCGTCAATGCATCCGTTACTTGATGTTGTTCTTCCGAGGTAGGTGAATTCCAGAACAGAGTTAAGCTTGTTTCCATCAACCACGATATCTTCCTCTAGGGTTCTTGTAGAGCTAGGTTGGTACAGCACCTCGATTTTCTTGATGTTAATCTTCAGGCCGAACTTTTTTGACGCATCGGAAAAAAGCATCCAGTATTTTCTGCATCTCTTCAGCAGAGTGTGCAACCAGTGCACTGTCATCTGCGAATAGCAGCTCTCTCATCAGTACCCGAGTAGTCTTGGTATTTGCTCTGAAATGTGCGACGTTGAATAGGTTAGCGCTCTGTCTGGACTGTATGTAGACTCCATCCCCATGTCTTGGAAAGCCTAGTCGAGCGTTGCTGATAGGAAGATGGAGAAGGGCGTGGGGGCCAGTATACAACCTTGCTTGACCCCATTTGTGACACTGAACGATTCCGAGACTTCCCTTCCAATACTAACATTCGCCATCATTCAGGTATGTAATACCTCGATCATTGTTGTGAACCTCTCTGGGTAGCCATACTTCCTCAGTAGCTGCCATAGTCCAGTCCTCCCAAATGTATCGAACACCTTACTGAAGTCGATAAATACCATGTACAGTGGTCGATACAGCTCAATGCACTTTTGTTGAAGTTGACGGAGACAAAATATGATATCCACGGCGCTCCTGTTACCTCTGAAACCACATTGTTTCTCTGGAACTACCCTTGAGGAGGATCCTGGCGAAGATCTTGCCTGCTATGGAAAGAAGAGAGATTCCTCTATTGTTCCCACAGTCTGTTCGATCACCTTTCTTGTAGATGGTTACAAAGGTGGCATCATTCCATGCTTGGTACATAGCCCACCTCCCAGGCCTTGGTGATTGGTTGGTGCATTCTGCTGAACAGATTGTCTGCTCCGTGCTTTCATACGTCTGCAGGAAATCCAACTCCTCCAGGTGCTTTGCCATCTTTCAGGCCGGCAATTGCTCTAGCCATCTCATCCATAGTTGGAATCTCATCGAGACTTGTCTTGGTAATGCGCTGCGGGGTGTTGTCCAGAACTTCGTGATCCATGTCGCCAGGGACGTTGAATAGCTTCTGGAAGTGTTCACTCCATCTTGTCACAACTCTCTTCCTGTCAAAGAAGGTCTCCATTCCATCTGTTGATTTCAATTGAACATGTCCGTGTTTTTTGGATCCCCACACTTTCTTCAGTCCATTGTACAGACCCTTCATGTTGTTACTGTCGGCAGCTCTCTGCAATTCCACTGCCTTCCTTTCCCACCAATCTCACGTCAGTGCACGGTTGCGCTTTTGTAAAAGTCTGCAGGCATATTTATATGCTGCAGTGGTGGATCTAGTGCTCCTGGTTTGCAACGCTCTCTGGTGGGCTTGGTCTCTTCGGCTCATAAGAGTCTGTAGCTTCTGGTCGTTAGAGTCGAACCATTCTTGGCGTTTTTTATCTGGATTGCCAAGATATGTATTGGCTGTGTTGTACACGACCTGCTGCAGAGGTGCCCAATCCTCGTCTGGTTTTGAGTTTTCCTTCTCCTCCCATTGTGGTGGTACTAGCTTTTTCCCCTTAGCCGTTCAAGCCCTGTCAAAACAGAAGTGATTTTTCTCCCACCCGCAGCAAACACATAGTCCACTTTCCGATGATTGTTTAGTATGTATATTTTATCATAATTCATCATATATTATATTAGTTTTTATTTCATATTTTACATTTTAAGCTAATCTATTTCTACTAGATCGTATCAATTATTTATCGATGTTACAAAGAGCAATTATTTATTCGGACCTTTTTATGTGATTGTTCTTATTTGTTTATTTTATTTAAAGTAGTAGTATATTTTAACATCATCGTGTGGTGCATGTGAATGTATTGTCATGTGAATGTACTGGTACGACGACCAATATCATTACACATTCCAAGGTTTTATTGTAACTACAATGTGAACATATGGCAATAAAGCTATCTTATCATATCTTATCTAAATAAAATAACAACATATCAATAATCAATCACATAGGCATTTCTAACGAACGTATGCACACGCGCATACACTGTCCATCTCCTCAAAACTCTCCCTATGGCTTTGTTTTGCAGTGTTTGACTTGACCGGCTTACTTGTCCCTAGGCTGCTGTGCTTTTGTCGTATTCTGAAAGCCAATTTTGACCTCAGCATCTGGTGATCGGTCCAGCAGTTTGCTCCACGCATGACTCGGTTACTGTGGATGTCCATCTTATCCCGACACCTATTAATGACGAAGTCGATCATATGACAGTGTCTGGAACTAGGATGCATCCAGGTGGTCTTGCGGTCATCCTTCTGCTTGAACATGGTGTTCATCACTATCGGTTCGTACTCAGAGCACAGAGCCAGTATAAACTCGCCATTGGAGTTCTATTTCCCAATCCCATGTTTGCCCATGACCAAGGGCCACTTGTCATTTTCTCTTCCTATCCACGCATTGAAGTCTCCTATCAGCAGTAGCTTGTCTGTACGACGGATGCCACTGAGCACACTTGCCAGCTGGTTGTAGAAGGCCTCCTTGTTTTCATCTGGGTTTGTCATTGTTGGAGCGTACACGCTGATAATTGTAGCAAAGTTGTCCTTGCTCAGCGGTAGTCTTATCGTCATGATTATGTCACTTACTGGCCGTGGCATTTCTGTCAGCTTTGTCAGGATATCCCTTCTGATAGCAAAGCCCACTCGGCCTGCCTTCTTTCTCCTTCGGGTTTGCCACTCCAGAAGAGGAGTATTCCAAGCCGTTGAGACTACCAGCCTCTGAGAACCTTGTTTCACATAGGGCGGCGATATCGATGCTGTATTTGGCAAGTTGCATTGCTACTAGTGCCGTACGTCTTTCTGGTCTGTCAGCTTCTTCTAGGTCGAGGAGAGTGCTGACGTTCCATTGTCCAATTGTCAGTAGTTGTCTTCTTTGTCTTCTTCTTCCCAGCTGATTTTCCACTGTCGGCGGAAGATGAGGTCGAGCAGCGCGGTCCTTGGTAACCCGGGCGACGGCCGATCCGGTATGGAGTTTCGTGCAGTTGTGCATATCATAGAAGCAGCTAGCAAAACATGTTGAAGCGCCGCTGGCTTTTGCAAGTTACTAGCGACACTGTCTCTGGGAACAAATAGAGGTCTCACACCGGCAAAAACATGTCAAGGCAGGCGCAAAATATTTGTTCCTGAAGTGGCTGGTCGAGATATGTTCGGAGTTCCACACATCAAGCGCCCTTGATGCTGCCACAGTGAGATGGTCTCCTGGTTTGGGTTTGCTCCCTTAGCCTTCGGTTCTGTCAAGAACCTATACCATAAGGCAGTGGATTACAACTCTGCATGACAGAGCCGTCAAACTCCCTGAGGTATTGCAATAACTGAGGTACTGCAATACCTGCATACCTACCCTCCTCCTTAATTCATTAATGCACATATATACAGTAACACCAACACGCACCCCACGCAAAGGTGGGCGGGACAGCGGTCGGACGTAGTTCTGCCGCCCGTCCGCCCGCCCGCCCGCTCGTCCGCCTGTCCACTGTCAGAGAGAGAGAGAGAGAGAGAGAGACAGACAGACAGACAGACAGACATACATACAGACAGACAGAGACAGAGACAGAGACAGAGACAGAGACAGAGACAGAGACAGAGACAGAGACAGAGACAGAGACAGAGACAGAGACAGAGACAGAGACAGAGACAGAGACAGAGACAGAGACAGAGAGTGAGAGAGAGAGAGAGAGAGAGAGAGAGAGAGAGAGAAAGAAAGAAAGAGAGAGAGAGAGAGAGCGACAGAGCGACAGAACGACAGAGCGACAGAGCGACAGAGCGACAGAGAGCGACATAGAGTGTGTGAGAGAGAGAGAGAGAGAGAGAGAGAGAGAGAGAGAGAGAAATTAGGAAATTTCCAAATATGACATCACTGAGAACTATCTGAGCACGGACTGTTTCTGATTAAATGAATCCGGGACATCGGCGAGATCGGACTTTAACCATACTACCAAGGGCTTCTTGTTTATGTAAACACCGGCGAACGTACTTGAATTTTACTCCAATTTGTTTGCTGTTTAAAATTAAATGTCAGTGCATGGTCGCCCACGAAAATGTGCCACCGAACAGAAGAGCGACGACAGCAACCGTGCATAAAGGTGTACCTTGGAAAGATGGTGCATTCATTGCTTGAAACGAAATAAACGGCCGGCATGACAAATACGATGTAACGTTCGTTAACTGAAACTCGCGGCCAAGTGTCTTTTTGACAGGCTAGTAAATCCTGTATATCTAACTTCAACGATTAACACATAGTTTACTCGTATGGCAATAAAGATTATGTTGTGTCCACAACAAATATTGTTGTTCTTGTAACCGCGATGGCGGTATTCGCCTATGCCTTGAACTAGGATTGGCTACTCCTGTCCTTCGGTCCGAATTCGCCTTAGCTAATAAGTAACTAATTCGCCAGAGGCAGTGTTAATGCAGAGTCATAATTAAGTTATAGGCTCACCTAACCATACCGTAGACTATTCGCGTAGTTTTAAGGTAGGAAGTTCATGATAAAATGCCTATGTTCCCCTCATAAGAAACAACTGTTTTGCTACTTTTGCTAGTATATTAATATTTAAATACATACATGTTTCATATTTTCAGAAAGTTTCGTCATCACAGAGTATGCAGCATAGCTCTTCATCTCAGGTAAATATATGTTGTGGTACACATTACTCTGTCAACAAACCTTTTATAAAAAATAAATATACCCGTATATACTGTACAATCTGTAAACACTACAGGTGTATATCATTTGTGAATCCAAGGGGCCTGTGCCTCTGGGGATGTGCCTCCATGACTTTAGTAATTTGTCATAGTTAGAAACCTGTTATAATAGGTCCATGCTAATGTGCCCCCAGAGTGTTTGAAATGTGCTAGAAGGTGATGAGGCTGAAGTGATGGTGGTGCGGTTTTGATAACATTTCGGCTACATCATTTGGTCCATCCGCCACTGGAAGTTTCTGTGTCCCCTAAAATCGATTTCTGAATATGTCCTGCATATGATAGTTTATTTGTCTGCATGAGAAATTTGCAGTAATTGGTGTCCTTGATAAATTGTATCTTGTTGCAATCACATGTGGACTAAAGTAAAGACAACATAAAGTGAAAGCATTTTATTGAAACTAGTTGATAACACTGACTACAAAATAATGACAAGCACAATACAAGTATAACCACAGGAACAATCACTGCACATGATATATGTATTTATTTTTAATATCACATGCACATCGGATAAAAAACAAAGCAGTATAAAACATTACAAAAGAGTTGAAAATATGTTGGGTACATAAAAACCAGTTACTTCTGTCACGATTCATTCATTCGTATAAAAATCCCCCACTAATACATGGTACGTAAAATACTAGTTAATTACAAAACATGAGTCCCATTTATTAGGCATTCAGGGTATTCCTTTTCTCGAGATGGCATTAGCTATAGCAAACATGTACCTAATGCTACATCCCATGGGCAAATTGTTAAGTATTCTGAAAGAGTTGTTATACGACAATAAAATCCTAGAAATTATGGCCAAATGCCCAAATATTTACAAGAGGTGGCACATTTTAATTGGTTACTTCCTAAAGTAATTTCCTTAGAAAGAGTTGACTTTCTAGATACAATATTATGATAGTCCAGAGATGCAGTGATTACAATACAGATTTAATCGAGTAAGTGTACCATTTCTATTTGCCTAATATATTTGCTTGCAACTGTTTACATGAAACAAATGTTAAGTAAGATTACTTTGATAATGTACTCGAGTAGGAGTACCTTTCTTTTTAGAACAATCTACTCGAGTACGAGTACGAGTACGAGTACGATTACTCTCAGAAAGTATGAGTACGATTATTACTGAGTATGAGTACGATTACTCTATCTCTGTAATAATGACATACATGTCGGACAAAACCCAGACAAAAGCCCGTTCTGGGCATAAACTCCTTGGACAAAATACCCTTATCATAGATACTAGACTCAAGAATGATTAAAGAATAAGTGCTTTACTTTTATTTATGTTGCCAAATACATCAAGTGTCAAGCTCCATCCATGACACTGTTTACTGGGGCAATGTTTTCAGCAAGCTGGTAGATCATGCACACCCGAGCATCTAGCTAGATATTGACAGTCTGGTAAAAGATTGTGCCATGGCGGCCACCATTATGCTGCAAAACGACCAAGTTGAGCTTCCAAGAACGGATTCGACGACAAATAAAAGATCCCCAGGACAAGCTATACAACTTGTGCAAGGACTGCTGGGATGGCAGGAAGACCATTCACCAGACACTGACCCAGGGCTTTATGCAGGATCACATATTTGCCAGTCACACATTTTTTGGTGGACACATATATATCAACTGTTAAGCCAGTATACAAACTATAAATGTTTCGTCTGGCCTGAAAAGGACTACACACATACACGTAACACTATCTACACTCAATTCTAGGGCATAACTGACAATATCTTGGAGTTATGAAGGCTTTTCGTGCTCCTTAATTTTATACCCGCCCACCCATATTTATACCGTCCAAATGATGGGTAGAATCGGCCACAACATTCGATGGCAATAAACAGTCTGACGGATTGCGCTTGAAAGTTGATGTATTTTGCAATAAACATTAAAATAAAGTACTTATTCCTTTAATCATTCTTGAGGCTAGTATCTGTGATGATTGAGTTTTGTCCGAGGGGCAGGATGAACTTATATCTAGATGAAATTATGTATGGAGGGTTAGGGTTTTGTCCGAGAGGGTTTGTCCCGGATTCTTGTACTCACCTGTAAGAAAGTATCGGCTACAGATAGTGTGTAATACTTTTCCTTTATACTGTTATTCTGCATATTAATTTAAGTGTGGCTGAATGATTCCAACAGTAGTAGAGATGTTGTTGAAATTAATAGGTCTGAGTAAAGTATAACATGTATGGCATGTACATTTTAGAACATGAATACCAAAATACCAAACAATTGTATTACTGACTTTTGCTAAATGTATCATCACATATAAGATATCATACGTCAGAGCCATTTTAATTGTCACTTTGTTTTGTGTACAGGTAGAAGTGGATGTACCGAAAAATGAACTTGGAATGCTGTACCATTAAAGAGGATGAACTCACACAGTAATGATATCGATATCCAAGCCGACGTAGTTCACTGCAAAATGCTGAACCTATCTTATAGTATCGAGATAGGTTAACCAGATGCTCGTGCTATATTTGCCAGACAATAGCCTCCACCGTTCTATCACTAAATGCAAAGGTAGTCAGTCATCACCATATTGCATTGCATATTGGTCTCTAGTCAGTCTGGGTAACTGACTGGGCTGGACGTCAGCGCATACACCATCGGTACTGGGAAGTCTGTCATGGATGTAACATACAACACAACTGAGATCACTCGGTTTCATCGCATTCGTCGACTACATGAACGCTTTTGACTCAATGCAAACTCAAGCAGTACTGATCTCGCTTCAAGAACACGGAATAGAAGATGGATACATCGAACTCCCGAAAGAAATCTACACCAACAGCTCGATGGCAGTGTGCGTACACAAAGAAAGCAACAGCATCAGGAGAGGAGTACGACAGGGAGGTACCATATCGCTCAAGCTATTCACGTCAGCACTCGAAGGCATATTCCGACGACTGACTTGGGAAACCAGAGGAACGAAGATAGCCGGCGAATAACTTTGTCATCTTCGCTTCGCCGACGACACACTTATATGCCCTAACACACCACGTGAGCTACAACAAATGCTACATGAATGCCGATGAAAGTAAAAATCAGGTTCTGAAGATGAACAAGTCGATGACAAATGTGATGATGGAAAACGACACAACCAATATATGTCAACAACACTCAGATAGAGAACGTTAAAAACTACATCTACATGGGATAGAGATACTGCACCAGAAACAAAATCCAAGACAAGGAGATTCAAGGAAGAATTACTGCCGGAAAAAACAGCATTCGCCAAGCATTCGTTCGCCAATCACCGCGATATTGTCAAGGGTAACATGTTTGAAGAGTAGCGATTCATTTTTTCTTTCAGCAGTGCGATATTGTTGAGGTTGTGTTGCTAAAGATGTATATGTCTGTTTCATCTTGTTGTTTGACTTAGCACAATAACACGATTGTTTTTCACATGATTAGTTTAAGCTGACATGTCATGTGCAACCTTCGTATAACTCCATTATAATACAGTTTGAAACGTGCTCGTAGGTTCATGGCACTCGACGTCGTGCGTTGCGTTTTAAACTATAGATACATTCAGTAACGAAAATATTTATAAAATAAATGGTGATATCGGTTTGACCACCACAATACGTTTGATATATATGTGTGTGTGTGTGTGTGTGTGTGTGTGTGTGTGTGTGTGTGTGTGTGTGTGTGTGTGTGTGTGTGTGTGTGTGTGTGTGTGTGTGTGTGTGTGTGTGTGTGTGTGTGTGTGTGTGTGTGTGTGTGTGTGTGTGTGTGTGTGTGTGTGTGTGTGTGTGTGTGTGTGTGTGTGTGTGTAATTATATATATTTCACGTTTCATTGTCTTTTTTCTTCCTCTCACTTTTCTCTTACTACTTTTTTTGTCAGCAGTCTCCAATTTCTTCTGTCTATTATTTTTCCAATTCTTCTCCCACTCTTTCTATATCACTTTTAATGCAACCCCCATCGCAATTCCGGTCTTCTTCGCTTCCAATTCACCTCCACTTTCTGGGCATATGTCGTCTTTGCTAATATTGTATTTACGATTTTATTCTACATGACCAGCCCATGTACTCCCCACCAAGTTCTTATTGTAGACTGAATTTTCTCGAAACCCCAGTAGCAAGATGTGATTTGACCAAGACCCTTCTCGAATTCTTGGTAGTAACTACTTGTTTTGCTATTATTATATACCTTGTTACAGTAATTCCACCATGGATATGTTCGTTTGCCACAGGCCTTCGTGGGCGCCAGAGCGTATTGTTTAATCCGCCTTCCGTACGCCGTCGACTTTTATTTACAGGTCCCACATCGACGCAAATGGACACAACTACTACGCAAATGGACACAACTACTACGCAAATGGACACAGATGCTAACATATCGATCAATTCTACGCAAATGAGCACAACCAACACACCGTCCACCGACTTCAGTGCGATAACATTTATCGTTGCTGGAATATGTGGAATGGTCGCCTTAGCTCTTGTTGCTGCTGGGTGCGTTTTAGTACAGAGCATGGTTTTAAGAGGATCATATACGTAGAATACAAATGTAGATGTTTTTTAACTGTATTTTGTCAGTATTACTAATTACTGCATTTCCATGATTATCTTGAATGAGTACACCAACGACGTCCTATATTGAGATCTTCCTTGACCTATCGGCTTCTGCCGTACAAACTGATGACGTGTTAGAACACACAACATCGCTTGATTACTTAAGTATGTCCTATAGATGTATATATTGAGTTGTTTTCTCCATGTATTTTGAAAATGATAAACATCTACCATATCATTCCAGCACTGAAGTTAAAGTATTCGTCAACGCTGCCAAATCCGCGCTGATGGATGGAACACTAATACTAATAATGATAACATATACTGTTGACATCGTCAGATGGGGCAGTTGTCCCTTTTACCGATATATATATATATATATATATATATATATATATATATATAATTATATATATATATATATATATTGTTAATATCTAAGCGTTATAATGAAAAGTATTTGTATACAGATTAAATAATAATAATAATAAATAGTTATAATAGGATGCAAAGCATGATAACAAATGCATAACTTGTCCTATGTCTCAATTATTTGAAGTATTATGTATTGACATATTGGTTTTTGCATTTGCAAAAAGCAAGAAGACAAACAAGGAGGAGGTGAATGTGAAGGAAACTAGGACATTGCTTCTCCAGACTCCTCCGGAAGAGGATGACTGGAATGAATTTCCGCTCTATTTTATTGTGGTTTGACGATAGTGAATAGAGGTACCAGTGAATGCAAATCAAGACGTTCGCACGCTTATACGTGAATAATAAATGTGTCACATTATTCAACTAAAGATGTGAAAATATGTTCAATTATGATTCCAAGTGGAGTATGTGGAGTATCTGTCCCAGCTGACAACGGAAATAACTCGTCTCGTATTGAAAGGATTTCCTTTAGAATTACATCCAAGGTAATCTGCATTGGTGTGGAGGATGCGTCAGGGGAACGGGACGTTTCGTCTGGCTCTAGTACCGTCTCTACGTCAACGATACGGCCTCGTAACCTACGTGAACTCATTATGAGTAGCAATTATCAGGAACGATTCAGAAGTCTGGTTAGGGACACGTTTTTACCTCTCAGGATAATTCTGGTTTACGTAAGGACGACCACTGCCTACGTTAGGAGTAAATTACTAGCGCAGCGTCAGAGGGCCAATTCGCGCGCGGTAGTTACATAATAAGTTATGCAACCTCCACGGCCAACGTTAGTAAATAAATGTATATTATTTGACCAACCTTCACGACAATTCTGGCGTGGACGTAACCATTCTAACACCAATGTGGAAGGATGCAAGACATGTGTGGATCATTGCCTGCATGTGTTTATTGCATCCAACTTTAGCATCGTTCAGTCTGGCCACGAATTATAGGCGTGGCTGCGCCATACCACCGGGTCGGACAATACGTCACGTTCAAGTTCCAATATACGTAGCATTGCTGCACCCGCGTGCAGCAGCTTATATACGGGTACAATTGCGTACTTACACACGGACTACATTGCGGATTTAAGCACCAGTTAACACCTGCGACAGATACTCATCAAACCAACTCTTGATCGCATCCAACTATTGTAGTGCCACGGCGGATTGTCTAAGATCTATCTATAGTAAAAGGGTCACCCAGTCTCTAATGACTGCAGTGGAGTTAACTTTCTCCACAGCCTCGTCAAAGTGCATGCCAGTTAATACGTCATAGGACAAGAGACAATCGTGTTGCAGTTGACTAGGGTGGTCTATCTCGCAACCGTTGCAGCGTAGTTTCGAAAGATCAGCGACACCGCATGCAATGTGACGTGTAAGCGTCTTCATCATTTCATTGACAGGAAAGTCAATGGTAATGTTCGACTTACACGCAGAAGAAGTAATACTACTACTAGTAGTCGGGCTGCTCCGTAGAAGTTGTGAAGTGGGTAGTACAGTACGACGAACTTGCGATAGCGGATGTAGAACGTGAACAAGTCGACGTTTCGTCGCCGGTTTGAGGTTCGGCCTGAAACAGCACGCACGCGAGGAATACAGAACATCTAGGTGCGTGATGTTGTAGTTAGCGTAGCAGTTTCTTTAACTTTTCTTAATGGTGAGAGACATGCGTGTCCCTACCAAACTGTTCAGCATGTATCGACGTCTAACATACCAGTCATACACTGGTCGAAAAAGGTCAACCATATAGAACGACCCGTGGCCGACTCAACGAAGCATACTCTGACGAGGGAGTAAGTGTTGCAGTTCACACATGCGTGTCTTTCGCAACGAAGATTGCCGTGGGCGTCGACAACATTCGCTTCTTGCAATACGCTCATCCGACGTAGTAGAAGGAAACAACAGTGCCTACTTTTTCAATAACGAGACCGCTCACGACGACGGCCGTGTCACCGTCTATCGCCTCCCGCTCCAGAGTGTCGACGTCGACAATATCTCGTTCCGGTGCAACGGGTTATCGAGATGGGAGCCGATCGATCGATCGGATGACTGGTTGTCTCGTCCTCGACGCTCATGTCTTGCATGCCAACGGGGATGTAGTAGCAGTACTCTGGGTGGTTTGACATCACGTTAGCCATCCCGAGCAGCGTAAAACGAATGACAACCTCAACAAACGGAGGTCTTATACATGTTTTGAGTGGGTCGTTTAAATCACGTGGGTGTGCCGTAGAAAATATTTTGTTTAGAAAATAACAGTTTGTAGATGACCGTTAACACCCGATCTAATTTTTAAAATAAGACGCATTAATTTGGACATTACTATTTCGAGACGGGTCCGCTAGGGGCGCCATTAGTACATCATCTATCCTGTAGGGGGCGCTATATGAATTTTGCCCTTCCACCGCTCATCCACCGCTCCATCGTATCACGATAGAATCCTATTATATATAATTGGGACATAGGAGATGTTATGCATTTGTTATCATGCTTTACATCCTATTATTACTATTTATTATTAGTATTTAATCTGTATACAAAGACATATAATTATAACGCTTAGTTATTTACAATATATATATATATATGTATGTATAATATATATATTGTAAATAACTAAGCGTAATAATGATAATTATACAGATTAAATGATAATAATAAATAGTTATAATAGGGTGTAAAGCATGATAAAAATGCATAACATTTCCTATGTTCCCAATTATTTGAAGTACAATATATTTACAGATATTGTTGGGCAAAACGCAAGAAGACAAACGAGGTCGAGGTCGAGGAAGAGCATAAGGAGGAAACTTGGTCATTGCTTGACCAGCTTTCTGGAGAAAATGATTGGATGTCTCTCGCCTCTGTGTTTTCGTGGTTTGAGGATGGTACACCGGAACAATGATATCAGTGATTGCAAATCAAGACGTTCGTACGCGTATATGTGAATAACAAATGCGTCACATTATTCAACTGAAGATATGAAAACATGTGTAATTAGGATACCAAATGGAATATGTGATCTGTCCCAGCTGACAACAGCAACAATCTTGAGAAACTGAGGCAGCTACAGCTGTCGTGTGAACGAGATTGGTGCTCATAATCTGTTGTGCAAACGCAAGGAAAATCCGCCCCAAAGTTACCACTGCAAACGCTAGACAAAATAAACAATAACGTATTGTCACATAATAAATATCATATTGTTATTTTCAACCTTGCCGCCAATTATCACTATATATATATATATATATATATATATATATATATATATATATATATATATATATATATATACATACATACACACACACGTGTGTGTGTGTGGTGTGTGTGGTGTGTGTGTGTGTGTGTGTGTGTGTGTGTGTGTGTGTGTGTGTGTGTGTGTGTGTGTGTGTGTGTGTAAATAACATGGATTCTTCTCGTACATACATACGTAATACATTTTTCAGGGGCCGTCATATTAAAAATGCAGTAATGGTTGCTTTACTCTGGTCATGTTTTCCTGAATGTGTCATTGTACCTATATGCGCATGTACGTCTGCATAGTGTTACGCATTGGTAAACGCAACATTATTTTCAAGATGACCGACATTTATACTTTAATGTATATATATACTTTCAGCAATGTGATCGAATTTATTTTAATGTTCCCTAGCTGTTGCATGCAATCTTAATTTCACTGTCTATGGCTACCGCATATTGGCGTGTCTTTGCAATCAACACGCAAGACAAATACATTGACACATAACTGATTGGTGGAAGAAAAGTTAAGGTAAACAATTATTTAGTGGTGCGCCGATGCGTGCCTTACGTGTTATGTTTTTGAAAGACAGGTAAGATAACATAAACAAATGTTTGTATAATAGCCTACCTAGCCCTCTGATCAACTTTAGTAGACCTTTACGCTGACCCCACTATTTGCAGTAGGCTGAGAGTAGTCCAACGTGTCAGCCACGTTTCTTATCCGTGATCCAACCAGCAGGTCCAGGTATATAGATCGCGCCGAAAATTACTTGAGGACAGGCCGATTTGCTGGAACCGAGTCACATGACCCTTTTGGGGTAAGAGATGTAGTATATATCGCTGACACGTGATATGTGGCCACTACAAACATTTCCGAGACCTGCATGACAAATGTACTGGAGACATCACCTCAATCTTAGTAGAGTAAGATTATCTTTATTTCACAACGCAACATGTACAACAACAACAGTTAAGCAAATATTAAATTTTCAGCGTGTTGGATTGCATGGATGTCACTTCGCTTGGTCTTTCACTGACGCCATCATTATTTAAAATATCCATCATTACTATACAAATACGTGTATATCCCTTCTTAATCAAAGTATACACACCGAAAGACACCGGCATCGAAGTGACGATTCTTTCGCCATAACGTCAGGCACTCTAAACGCTAGAGAACTGCGCCTTTTCTCGTATCGATGTATGTGCACCATGATATGCCTTAAGCACTTTGTAATACTTACATATGGAGGGTATAACACAGGTGGTCAATAGTATGCAGAGAACATAACACAGATACATATGGCCGCTCTAAAATGTTTCCCTTTACGTGTTGTGACGTTATTTGAGTAGTTCTATTTGGCAATGCATTGTGGTATATTTCAAATTACTGTCAGTGAGGAAACTCGTTGGCAGACGCGCCACTATTTTATATTCCGACACTCACATCCGGTCAAATGGTCCTTTCAACGGTTCTGTCACAGTTTTTTTGAACTAGGCTGATGTGACGTGACAACCAAACATTTCATGATCGTTGCCTTATTAGTGTCTGCTTATTTGCCTTTAAGATACGTTGTTACTAAATAACCCCGTGTATTTTTTAATGCACTTCAACGAAATCCGCGGCCGCCTTGTTTTTACGTGCATGTTTTCGCGTACTGATGCAAGCGCGTACCGTTTACTCTACACCTGGGTAGTCCTTTATTTCAACCGGAATTTCCGCGATCTTTTAACGGTCAAGGTCGTCCTTCGCTGCGAGAATCAATCGTATAGCTAGTGAGTTGTGCTTTCTGTACGTCTTTTTATTTTTGAAATTAATCCAAAATTAAGCAAATTTTCATCGATTTGATGACGTAGCTCTGTTTTTGTTGCAAATGTTGTAGTGTTGTCTATTATTGTCCCTGTCGATTGTACTTCTAGGTATTTAATTAGTATATATTGACAATTTCGTTGCCGTGCCTGCTCGTGCAATGGGTGAGCGATAAATAGCGATTATGGGGAACCAGGACAGTTTAATCGATGGTATAGAACGCCCAGTCCACTAAGCATTGACCTGAACGCAACTGAAAACTGGACATTGTGAAAGCAGCAGTGGACCATTTACAAAATTGTGTTGCATTTGTGTATTCAACCAGCCAAGTGTCAGATATAATTTTGCTAAATAGCAAATTTAGCACCGACGCTCTGAAACTGAAAGTGTGTAACTGAGAAGCCAGTTCAGTTCACACATAAACAGTCATTGACAACGCGGTCATCTCCTGATATTTTAGCGATGAAAAACGATACTATCGTTTTATACGAAGATATACGAATATAGAATGTTTTGTTTTGACGTTCCTAGCGATGCACAACATCGCACCCGAATACAACACGATTTTTAATATTACATTTTAAATACACGTCAGGCTGCCAGCTTCCTTTCGACAGAAGCTGTCTCCTAAGGCTAAGAGTACATGCTATAATTTAGAACGATACGATCGACGTAGCTTTTCAGTGACGGTGTAGCGCATACACTTTTCCGGCGTTATAAACGTTCCGATTGACGTTTCTGTGCATGCGCGATATTTGTAAAATCATCAATATGCAGCGAAATGACAAAGCATGTATGGCATAAATACTAGGGGTTGTTCGTCAGGGTGTATATAACCTCTCAGAAAAATATTTGTCGCAAATTAACACGAGGCAAACAAGCTTTGAGGCATATTTAGATAGGAAGCGTAAATGACGTCACTGTTGTGCGCCATAATCCGTGACAGTGAATTATAAAAACCGTAATATTTTATTGCATTGAACGACATTTTAAGAAACTCTTCACAGTAATGAGAGTTAACGAACAGCTCGTGGCATTTATACCGAAAATGCTTTATTGTTTCGTTGGACATTGGTGATTTTACATTTATTGCGCATGCGCAGAAACGTCAATCGGAACGTTTTTAACGATCGGAAAAATGTAAGCGCGACAACGGCACCGCGCCTGTGGAGTAATATGACGTAATTTCGGCACCTTATAGACGCACTTGATCTAAGTGTAATTTAAAAACAAATGTGGTTCAAGTCACATATGCACATTACTTGTATTATCTAACACAATGAATTTATTATGACCATACTATTAGTTTCTACGATAATTGTTTGTATTTTATTTTAGTATTAAATATTAACTTATTAATTGTATTTTATATAACCATTTATTGATCAGTTTAGTTGGTACATTATGAATTTTAGAAGCTCCATAAATTAATGTGTGTGTGTGTATATATATATATATATATATATATATATATATATATATATATATATATATATATGTATATATGTATATATATATAGATATGTATATATATATATATATATATATATATATATATATGACATGCATACATACATGCATACATACATACATACATATACACACTCAAGAAGAATTTATTAAATAAAAATTAAAGAAATTAACAAATGATGTTTTTTCATTTTTATATTTATTTTAGATCATATCATTGGACATTATGTGGTTTTGCATTATTGGATTCCTGACGACAGGTAAGATACACTTGATATGTTGTCAGCCGTTGGTATACGTGAGTAGTATAGTAGGTACCGATCGTGATACGGAGGAGCGGAAGTAGCGCGGTGGAAGAGAGGAAGGTTAAATGTCTTGTAGCGCCTCCTAGCGGATAGTTGCTGGACTGGTGATTCCCCGTTGCGGACAGGTCAAGATACTGGTGAAAGGTCATGTAGCGCCCCTGGCAGATACGTGGTGAAATATAAACTAGGTCAAAGAACAAGTGGAGCCATCTGATGGATTTGTCGTGATCTAATACCTCAATATATGTGTGTTTTATTTTTAAACTATGTAAAAAAAATGAAGATATGTTAGAGAGGAAGAAGACGCACGCGTTGTGATTTCGTTTTCTATCTTGAAGCAGGGGAGACAGGCCAGCATGGAAGACCGGGCACTGCGAGGTCGTCATTCTCACTGGGCCTTCGTAATCCATTATAAACCGAATTGCTTGTTCTTTCTCCTGTTATGACAGGCGTTTAACCAGGTCCCCGTCGTGTATATTCATTCAACTATAGTCATTATTGTTACACAAATAAATGTCGTTGTTATGCCATCACCCATGCTGTCATGTCACAACTTTCATAGTCTATATTGTAAGGCATGCTTTATTTTCTAAGCCTCCACTTTCATAGTCTGTCCTTGTAAGGTATGCTTTATTTTCTAAGTCTCCTGTAATAAAACATGATATTTGTACTTACCTTTATTCAAAAAAATATCTCACTGACAAAGACCATTGCACACGTAATTATATGTTTATCATCTTCTGGTAATGGGTAACCGATTTAGGTCATTGCGCGTGCGCAATGTCTTCAAACAACATCTAGTTATATGTCACTATCCCACCATGTTCAGCATGTAGGACACATAGATGAAGTGCTTCACGTACGCAACATGCACATGTCATTGCGCAAACCATACACAAGGCTAGGACAGTTTTTTTGTCACGTGCAAACGATAACATCCATTAAAATGACGTTTCCTACCACGTTCAAAACACAACTTCAGTAATACTGGCGGGCCAGATCACGACCATAACTCAATTTTTCCCAAATTACGCCAACGAACATAGTCATAACATAACATTTAGAGTTTCGACGCGATAACCACGGCAAATTTTCTTTTTTGACTCAGTCAGTGTGCTAACTAAATAGCATTCCGTAATACTTCTCCGTGTCATAGCGTTATACAGGTGGCGTTTTCATATATTTAACAATGTTAGCGTTGTACCTTGTTATGAATAGTCTGAATATTTCAGTGTTTCGACGCGATAGCCTTTTCAACTATTCGTATTTTACTGAGTCAATGTGGAGATTTCATAACATTTACCGTCTGATCGAGAAGGAAAGAGCGAAGTTTTCACAATTGTTACCAAATTAGCTTTGTAACTTAGTAACCTTGTCAATTTTTCACTCGGAAAACGTATAACATTTTGATATGACGATATGAATGTAGAAAACTCTCACTATTCTTCCGTTTCGGTCTGACATCCTTTTAACATTGTCGTATTTTAGTAAGGTATACTAATTCAATGAGGTTAATTCTGAACATTTGTACCGTCTCAACGAAAATCGAAAGCAATCTTTTTACAATTAACTGAGTAGTTTACCGTCTCTACGCGGTACAATTTATAATTTTTGCATTGTAACGTGTAGTATATAGTTTAAATAATAATGTTTTACCGCGATAGCTTTGTCACTTTGTCGTATTTTCCTAAAGGTGGTGATACACGTACGAGTGCTTCGTACGAGTCACTCATACGAGTGCCTCGTACGAATCACTCTGACGAGTGCATGACACACGTAGTCGTGGCGAAACAATCGAGTCGGGAGAGTTGTTTGAGTGACGTCATAAGGTGAAGGCCATTACATACGCACATGTGCTTCTTTACGGCAATGGCTGATAGTTGTAGCAGTAGCATTGAAGAAGAACAAGCAATTTTGCTCGGTACATTGGCTGTGCTTGATAACGAAAAAAGAAAGAAAAGCTGAAGAAACGAAAAAGATGGTGGGTTCGCCCAAGGGTTGCGAGGCGCTAGCAGTTCGGCGCAGTTGATGCTCTGATGAAACAAATTAAAGTGGAGGATACCCAGAACACTTGCAAACTTTGTCCGGATGGATGCACAGCAATTTCAGTATCTTCTTCGCTGTTAATCGTCCACAAGCACACAGCCATCCTCTCCGCAATACCACTAGCTGAGCGCCTTGCTGTAACTCTTCGCTTTTTAGGGACAAGTAGGTTATATAATTTATTATGTGAACGTCATGTTGACGTTTCAGTGATTTGATTGCTTTAGTACAACGTTTGGCTTGGTTTCAGCTATTATCCTTTATTTTATACGCATTAGCTGGACCTGTGCAATCTATACATAGCAACAACCATATGTAGATTGCGCAGGTATGGCGTGTGTATTTATTAACAAATAGCCTGGACCTGGTGACCACGCGAATTCTGGTGTACGTTGCTAAACTTCAGACATAGCTTAATCACAGGTTTGTTGTCATATATTACCTACTTACCAGGGTGTGTTATACCGAAATGAAATGGGTGAGAACGAAATATTGTCTTGTCGGTATACTGGCGAACACTCCTGGTGGAGTCAAATGGTCAGAAATGTGTGTAGGTTGTATACATTACTTATAATTAACATGAAATGTTTGATTTAGCATGTTTAACCACTTAAATATTTATATGAAATATCATATATACCACCAGACCTGTAGCAATAATTATTCGTGAATGCATTATTTATTATCCATAAAAATAAACCCCTACTTGGTAATAACCAAACCTACAAAGAAGAAACCTGGGGCAGTTTATCACACAACAGACTCTTTTTGTAGATAAGAATATCCTAATTACCACGCTACCTGTCAATAAAGAAATGCTCACTATTGTACACGGATGATATTATGTGTATGCATTTGTTTGATAAATAAAAGGTTGACATTGTCGTGTCTTATATGCAACAGCTGTTAGACGTAAATGGAAGCATGGGGGTGAATAGTTAATAATACTGTTAATGGTTTATGGTAATCTTGGCTTAATTAAAAACGAGGTTGTCTATTCCACGATTGGCTATGGTAGATAATTATCATCACTATGTTTGCTAAATAAGTTGAAATTTGTATCAGTATGACCAACAGTATATATTTATGGTTTCGTGAACAATTTGAATATTTCATGCACACAACAATAACATTGTAAACTGGTTTACACATGTTTGGCTAACTGAACTGCAATTGACGTTCTAGCGACATAATAATTATAATAAGTGTCGAACACGCCTCATGTTGCTTTATTAGAATCCTAATTCAGACAAAAACAACTAAACGGATGGTGATAGGGATTTGATGCTGAAAATTAATAATCAAATAATGCAGTGATTAATTTACTTACTACATACTCTACGGAGGAATGATAATCATGAATTTTTACAACAGGAATCCAGGGCACAAACATATTTGTAGAAACCTATCAACCTCAGAACATCTATTCCATACTGTGACCCATCCCTAACTAGTGCATGATATTTTTTAATGTTAACAGTATTAACTCACGACATATCCATCAATTGGCTCCACTTATTCTTTGACCTAGTGTGTGGTTCACCACATATCCGCCAGGGGCGCTACATGGCATTGGACCTAATTCGTTTATTAAATAAAACGCACGAATTTGGACCGTATTAGTTATTGACCTATCCACAAGGGGCGCCGTCAGTTCAGTAACTGCTCACTAGGGGCGCTGCACGATCCTCCGCTCCCCCGTATCATGATCGGTACCTACTATACTACAATTTCAGTATTGTGCGGAAAGAGTTCGGTCCAGTCTAGGTCGATTCGCCGTGTTCTGAACGCATTCACGACTCACGCATTGTTTTCGATTACGAGTTTGCTTAATCCCTTGGTTTTGTCGCGCCATTGAACTTGATCTTCGAGGATATTGGCGCAAAAGAAGTCATTATTATTATTATTATTATCATCATTCGGAAAGCATACGGAAAGCGTACCGAAAGGAAACCTTTCGAAGTCAACATGCGGGAAGTATTCGGTCTATTCTGAAAGCATTCTGAAACCAGTCGGAAACCATTCGGAAAACAAACGGAAAGTATTCGGTGATACATTGGGGAAAACACATTCGGAGGGACATTCGGCCAGTTAAAAAAAATCACACCACTTTCGTATACGGAAAATAAACGGAAGCTCATTCGGGCCAGTGTGATCGCCCCGTTACCTATCATATTAAGACACCGAATTATAGTCAATCTTCCTATTGTAGATATATCTTTCAACAAATAAAAGAACCAAAATCAGTACCGTTATAACATATACTAGTATCAGTTTTTAACACACAACTGCGCTTCATGTGTTCATTATACATTACACACGTTGTGCCGAGGCTCAGTCGGTGACCGTGGACGATTTCTAGATTGTTGTTGACTTCACATAGAATCACCCCAATTACTGGACATTACAAATTATTCAAGCCAGACGCATTGATCACCGTTTGGCAAGTTTGACGTTGCAAATATCAACGATGGCGTCCTCGCAATGTTTTGGCAAACGTGTTTTTGCACACATGAACCTACCTTTCCCGCTCTCTGTCACAATACGCGAAAATTAAGTTTGGTACAATGTTTGTCTTTATGATCTGGATCGTACCAAGGCTCCTCCATTTGTGGACGCAAAAGGGTTTGACGGACCTGTCCTAATTTTCATGTTGACCCTCTAGAATGTGCGCACTATTGCGGGAACACGCCGAAGTAGTGTTCATGCCATTCGTTGCGAGGGAATTTCAGTCACCATCACGTTTGGACATTGTGTGTGGTAAATAAGTTGATACTAGCTTGAAACTAGCGCGTATACGGTGGAAGAAAGAGTTACAAAACAAGCTAAAGAACAAACTGAATCGCTAAAATTCCTGCGGGATTACAAAACAAGGAACTTGTGACAGTGCAGTTGTGTATGGAGCAGTTACGGGTGAACGAATTATGGTGTACCACTTACCATACGGTATTCAGCAAGGGACGACGACAATCATGGTGCGCGCTGTAGACATGGATGTTGTCGTCATCCTCGTTTGATTGTTCTTCTGTTTGATAAAGAAGCCTGAGATTTTACGTCCATTCTACTTCGATGATGGTTTGAGGTGTATATTTCTAAGAAGTTTAACCTCCGATCATGTGATGTTTGTTATTTGTAGAATAATATGCAATGGGTATGCAGGTGTTGCAGTATGTCAGGTATTGCAATACCTGAGGGAGTTTGACGCCCCGGCCATGCAGAGTTGTAAACCACTGCCTTGTGGTACAGGTTCTTGACAGAACCGAAGGTTAAGGGAGCAAACCCTAACCACAAAACCATGTCACTGTGGCAGCATCAAGGGCGGTTGATGTATGCAACTCCCAACATCTCTCGATCAGCCACTGCAGGGACAACTAGTTAACCGCTGTCTGGACATGTTCTTCCCGGTGTGATACCTACATTTGTTCCCCGAGAGAGTTTCGCTAGTAACTTGCAAAAGCCAGCGGCACTTTAACACTTATTGCTAGCAGCTTCCATGAAATGTACAACTGCAAGAAACTGCATACCGGATTGGCCGCCGCGGGGTTTCCAAGGACCGCGTTGTTCGACCTCAACTTCCGTCGACAGTGGAAAATCAGCTTGTAAGAAGAGGACAAAGAAGAAAACGACTGACAAATGGACAATGGAACGTCATGACTCTACTGGTCCGAAAAGGAGCTAACCGACCAGAAAGACGTACGGCACTAGTAGCAATGGAACTTGCCAAATACAACATCGATATCGCTGCCCTATGTGAAACAAGGTTCTCAGAGTCTGGTAGTCTCAGCAACTAGGAATACTCTTTCTTCTGGAGTGGCAAACCAGAAGCAGAAAAAAGGGAGGCCGGAGTGGGCTTTGCTATCAAAAAGGATATCGTCACAAATCTGACAGAAATGCCATGACCAGTAAGTGACAGAATCATGACGATGAAACTACCTCTGAGCAAGGACAACTTTGCTACAATTATCAGCGTGTATGCTCCAACAATGGCAAACCCAGATGAAAACAAGAAGGCCTTCTACAACCAGCTGGCAAATGTGCTCAGTGGCATCCCTCGTACAGATAAGCTACTGCTGATAAGATACTTCAATGCGATGATAGGAAGAGAATATGACAAGTGGCCCTTGGTCATGGGCAAACATAGGATTGGGAAGTGCAACTCTACTGGCGAGCTTCTACAGTATCTCTGTTCTGAGTTCGAACTGATAGTGACGAGGACCATGTTAAAGCAGAAGGATGAACGCAAGACCACCTGGATGCATCCTCGTTCTAGACACTGGCATATTATCGATTTTATCATCACAAGTTGTCCGGAAAAGATGGACATCCGCTGTACCCGAGCCATGCGTGGAGCAAACTGTGGACCGATCACCAGATGCTGAGATCAAAAGTGGCTTTCAGAATACGACAAAAGCACAACAGGCTAGGGAAAAGTAAGCCGACGAAGCTCAACACTGCAATACTAAGTACCATCAGCCACAGGGAGAGTTTTGAGCAGGAGATGGACAGTGCTCTCGCCCAATGAGAGGAGAAGGAAAACTCAACACCAGACGAAGAATGGGCAGCTCTGCAGCAGGTCGTGTACAACACAGCCAAGACATATCTAGGCAAGCCAGACAGAAAACACCACGACTGGTTCGACCCCAACGACCAGGAGCTACAGACTCTTATGAGCTGAAGAGACCAAGCCCACCAGAGAGCATAGCAAACCAGTAACACTAGATCCACCACTGCAGCATACAAAGATGCCTGCAGACTGCTACAAAAACACACCCGTGCACTGAAGTCAGACTGGTGGGAAAGGAAGGCAGTAGAGCTGCAGAGAGCTGCTGACAGTAACAACCTGAAGGGCTTCTACAATGGACTGAAGGAAGTGTGGGGACCCCAAAAGAGCGGACCTGTTCAATTGAAATCAACGGATAGAATGGAGACTTTCTCTGACAGCAAGATAATTGTGGCAAGATGGAGTGATCACTTCCAGAAGCTACTCAAAGTCCCTGGCGACATAGATTACGCAGCGCATTATCCAGACAAGTCTCGGTGAGATTCCAACTATGGATGAGATGGTAAAAGTAATCGCCGGTCTGAAAGATGGAAAAGGACATGGAGGAGATGGAATTCCTGTAGAAGTATGGAAGCAGAGAGGAGACAATCTGTTCGGACTACTGCACCAACTAACCATCAATGCCTGGGAGGTGGGTTATGTACCACATTCATGGAAGGATGCCAGCATTGTAACCATCTATAAGAAAGGTTATCGAACGGACTGTGGGAGCTATAGACGAATCTCTCATCTTTCCTCCATGCTCTTCTTCATCTTCCTATCAGCAATACTCGACGAGGCTTTCCGAGACACGAGGGATGGCGTCTACATTCAGTTCAGAAAAAGTGCTGACATATTCAACGTCGCACACTTCAGAGCAAAGACCAAGACTATTGGGATACTGATGAGAGCTGCTATTCGCAGATGACAGTGAACTGGTTGCACACTCTGCTGAAGAGATTCAGTAAATAGTGGATGCTTTCTCCAACGCGTCAAAGAAGTTCGGCCTGAAGATTAACATCAAGAATGCCGAGGTGCTGTAACAACGCAACTCTACACGAACCCGAGAGGAGGATATCATGGTTGGTGGAAACAAACTGAACTCTGTTCTGGAATTCACCTACATTGAAAGCACTATATCAAATTATGGATGCATTGACGATGAAATACAGAGCAGGATGGCTAAGCCTATTGCATCTTTCGGCCGACTACGCCAGAGACTCTGGAACAACCACCACGTATCCATGCGGATTAAAAATACAACATATACCGTGCACTCGTGCTCTCCACCCTCCTATGCGGAGTTGAGGCCTGGACAGTGTACAGACGACAGGTGAAAAAACGTCATGCCTTCATGTTGCGGCATCTGCGTTTGATCATGATGATAACCTGGATGGGCAAAGTGACAAACAAGGAACTACTCGAACGGACAGGGCTGCCATCTATGAAAGATCTTCTGATCAGAAAGAATCTCCGGTGGAGTGGACACCTCATGAAGATGTCACTAGACAGGCTACCAAAGCAGGTTCTCTACTCTCAATTGTCTTCTGGTCACGGAACATCGCTGGATATCTAGACTAATAGGTCATAAATTATCCACCAGACGTATCGACTATTGTTAAACCATTAAATATTTGTTTAACGGGGATGATATTAATGTGATAGGATATTTAAGCAATATATAATCACAATTAACTATTAATATATTATTGCATATCATGTTAGCATGTTTTATTTGCTATGTAAATGTTATTTATGTATTTCATTTCCAATTTCATTTAGTTACGTTTGCTCTTTAAATAAGTTAAATAGTCCCTCCCAATTCCAGGCATATCAAAATATTCAGTTAGATCTGATGTGAAGCTGTCTTTTTTGCAGCCCTGGTTTGGTCAGCTGGCGCAGGTGAGTTATCTGAGAGCAGAAGAGGTGATTGATATCAGGGCTTTTAGGCATTACTCTGCCAAGCAAAATTGCCCTGACGTACTCGGAATACCATTATAAGTTTGTATTTAACGAATATTGTGATTGTTTGTCAGGTAAGTGGAGATGATAACAAATATATATAACTTGGAAATAAATATCAGGTCACACGTAACATTTGGTTATCTTTGGCAACTTGTGTTACAACATTGATTTGAATTGACAAAAACAAAATTACATTCTGAGAAATATTGACTTACTTGACTCAAGTCTTTTCTTTCCATGTTTCCCTGATGGAACTTACAAATTAAACGATTATCCTTGTTGTGCCATCTCCCCACTTCTCTACTCCATGTTCTACTCGGCATTCCCATTTATCGTTTGCCTTGCGGATACCTTGTTATCGTGTGTCTTGGGATGTGGTGAGTCGGTGTCGTGTACGTATGACATATGATCCTTTCAATAACCGTGATAAAGTGATAGATGCTGACCTGCCTGTATTTACGTAAACCTGCCTCATACCTATATTTACTTCTACCCTTCCTATATAAGATTGTGCATGTAATTCCATTTTACTTAGTTTTTACTACTGAGGATTATTTGCTCTGGAATTCGAGAATGTTGCATGAAATGTGACATTCTACATTAGCACAACAGTCACGGTTATAAAGAATCTGTACTCGGGCAATTTATTTTCTGAAAACATCCCATATGATCTTACATATATACTATCTGAACAAATATATATACAAATGGCAAATCGGCGCATAAGCTGTGAAGTCGTAAGTGATCAGTTTTTTGAATGGGCATCTAATTTCCATTTTTAAAGAATATGATGGATGTGTCAAGTCATGTTTCAATTGTCAACTAAGCCATAACATGTAGTCCCCATCGTATTGTGGTAATATTATGAGTGAAGCCTGATATAGTAAGGCTGTTTTGTGATAATGCGTGGCATAGACAGTGATCGTATAATGACTTGCTTTGAAAGGACATAATTCCACTCTGCTGAAAAGTCCACATTATTAAACACGTTTTGCACATTCAGACGCATATTTAATTCGCAACCACATACATTGCAACACCTTCGATTATTGTATTTAATTCTTATACTTTAAGACCAATTACACCTATATCGGCCTGCCTCTAATTGCTTGTTTTATACATGCACATTTAATGACCATCAGTACTGTGCAGTCAATACACTGGAATTGGTATTAATCGTGCAATCTGCTCATTAGCAATAGGACGTCTGCCTATCAACTGTGGCGATAAATACAACAGAAAACTCACAACCATGAACTGTGTATAATGTTAATATTACAAAACAACGTTCTTCTCAAAATGTGTAACGACCGAAATGTGGAATGAGTCTTCTGTTTTGTTCAGTTCGCGTGGTTCCCGTAGAGGGTACAGGGACAACTTGCGTGTTTCCCTTCATCGCTCGCGGTGTTACGTACCACAAGTGCGTAGCACTAATTCCTGGAAACAATAGTCTGGTGTGCGGCACGGTCAGCGACGCCATTGAATGGGGTATCTGTATTCCAGGTGAGTGGACTTCGTTACATTGCCTGTATTGTAAGTTCGAAACACTACCAAACGAATATAATACACATTGCGGTTACGACTCCAATATACTGCCATGGGCTTTACGCAATTTGTACGGCCCGAAAACAAAGATAGGTAAACGGAACTATAAGCAGGTCTTACGAATCAGTTGTACTGTTGTAATAAGCAACATATACGCACCTATTTTAGTCAACATTTTGTTCGCTACAAATAAATATATTTCTTTAATAATAGAGTGTAAATATTTAAAAATTGAATGAATTTTATAAACAAAAAACCATGTATCAGTGGGGTAAATGCATAGGGCAGGATATTAACATGCTATAAAACCCGCACGCAGATACACATAAACACACACATACAATAATGACACTGATAACTGGTGATTAATTGTTATAGGCGCTTTACCACGATGAACTAATTAATATAAAAAAGAAAAACATTAATATAAAAAATACCGAGGCATGCAATTAGTCATAAGAAAAATGTAATAAACTACACTGTGCTTAAATGAAAAATAAGTGTATATATATAATTTTTAAATAATATATATATACGCCACTGTACTGTGCTGTTCAAACTTTACCTATATGCAGACCACACGTATACATAAACACACACACACACACACACACACACACACACACACACACACACACACACACACACACACACACACACACACACACACACACACACCCACACACAAACACACACACACACACACACACACACACACACATATATATATATAGTTCGCGGTGGCCGAGTGGGTAGAGTACCGTATTCCCGACTAGAGGGACCGGAGCTCGAATCCCGGTGCCGGCAAGTTAGTGGTTTGGCACTGATACAGCCACTGTGTCGAAACTATTTCGTTCACCCTATATCGCCTGCCCCTTCCATCCCGCACTAGACAACAACTCCAGCAGGCAAAGCACTACAAACCCATGGCCCCGAGTCCCCAGCGGCACGAAAATAGTCCATGACCAAGGAGGCGGCTCTGGTCAAATAGAAATACGTACAGGGGGTGCTAAGAATCTCTGGGTCAAAAACAGCCGCCGAAAGAGGGTAAGTACACTAAAAAAAGCGATCTATAATGTCAGAACTCTACTAAGAGATTAATACTTACAAGAACTCGAGGAAGAACTTAGGAAAAGCAGGATGTTATGTGATGTAATCGGAATCTCCGACATGAGAAGACCACAAAGCGGCCACCTACTATGCTATTCTAAGGCAAACAATGGCAAATAAGAAAATGGAAAGACCATATAGTGAGAGTAAAATCATCAAACCCAGAGTAACATAACTTGTTCCGTGCATAATAAAGCGCTAGAATTGCAACTCGAATTAAGAAACTGATTCGAGACACTGCAAGAACTAGACGTCATCGACACCATGAGCGAAGCCATCACAGACAACAAAGCGCGTCAAGAGTAGCTAAGGTAATTAATGATCAACAGAAAGCGAGGATATCGTCACCAATCCGAGCACTGATGACGAAACGGCGAGAAATGGAGGCAAACGGCGACAACAAACAACGAATAGAGTACTTAGAAATATGCAAAACCATCAAACAGAAAGCAAGAGACGACATCAGAAAATACAACCAAGAGATCCTACGAGAAACGATCATGGCATCAAAGAGCCTGAAGAAAGTGCGAAGAACGCAAAAGCTAGGCCAATACAGACTGATCACACTCCTGGACAAGCAGGGTAGAGAGATCCATGATCAAGACAATATATCATAACACGAATAGAGCAATTTTACCCCGAGCTATATGACAACGAACAGAGTACCATAATAAACACTGACCCAAAAGAGGTACCAGATATATCATCACGGGAAGTGGAAGCAGCACTACGATATATGAAGAGAGGCACAGCAACAGGCAACGACCATACACACATCGAGACATTGCCAATAGGAGAAGATACCATATCGAAGAAATTTGCTAAGTTGTACACTAAATGCTTATTAGAAAGACGAATATTCACAGCATGGACGAACGCTAAGATGGTGATTATCTTCAAGTATGGACATAAGAATACCTCAATAATTACAGACCGATATATCTACTATCAAACATATATAAAGTACTAACGAAAGGCTAGAGAAACTCGACGAAACCAACCACGAGAGAAAGCTGGATTCACAAGCAGATACTCAACGATAGACCACATCCACGTCGTAAACTTATCGAAAGAGAAGTGCAGAAAGTATAACATCCCACTGGGTATCGCATTCATCGATTACGAGAAAACTTTCGACTGAGTGCACACGCCAGCCGTTGTTCCCTCTCTTCAATAACAGGGGCTAGAAGATGTGGATATCGAACTTCTGAACGAAACCTATGCCGATAGCTCGATGACAGTCCACCATTACAAGAAAAAGCTACAAGATCAACTTTCGGAGAGGGGCACGACACGGAGACGCCATATCGCCCAAGCTGCTTACGGCAGCGCTCAAAAACGTATTCCGAAAAATTATTTGGGAAACGAGAACCTTGAAAATACACGGTGAATATCCTAGTCATATTCGCTTCGAAAAACAGGGTCTGAAAATTAACTAGATGACGACAAAGGTTATAACTGGAAATTACACACCAATATATATGTCAACAACAATGACCCCAAGAACGTTGAAAGCTACATCTACCTATGACAAAGAATCAGCACCAGAGACAAAATCCAAGACAAGGAGTTTCAAATAATAATCACGACTGGGTGGACCGCATTAGCAAAGCACCGCGATATCTTCAAGAGTAACATTGTAACATGCTTGCAGAAACAAGTATACAAATCATGCGTACTTCCAGCAATGACATACGGCGCGGAAACATGGTACAAACTAGCAGCCGTAGTTAAACATCACATAGAGGGAGAGAGAAAAACAAACATCTGGGTAAGAGAGAAGTCAAAGGTTACAGATGGAACAAGTCAGAGAAGGAAGTGAACGTGGGCAGGATACGTCAGCAAGAAACGAGATAACCGATGGACACTGCTTATCACCACCTGGAAATCCTACCAATGAAATAAAATAGAGGAAGGCCGGCAAGACGGTGGACATACGAACTAGACGACAACTGGATCGGTACCATCTGGCACGGGATAGCGCAAGATAGGCAGATGTGGAAGCAGCATACTGAGGCCTTCGCCCAATAACGGGACGCTATGGCTGCACAATTGTGATGCTGATTATGACTATGAACATTGGCGGTGGTCTTCCAGTTGATAATATTAATGCCTGCTATATTCATATTACGCTTTATTTTGTTGCATGTGTCTTTGTAACGAATATATGATTACCCAACTGTGCGCGTTCCATTTGACAAGTTCACCATACAGGACATCTTTAGGTATAAGGCCACCAACCATTCGGTGAACGTGATCAAGCCATCGCTTTCGTCGGTAGCTTCATAGTGTGTATATGCTGGTGCATGACGCACGTTCAAGGACCTCCGTGTTAACGACCATATCCTGACAAGATAGGGTAAAGATGCGTTTAAGACAACGGAGATGGAAACTATTCAATCCCTGTTCGAATCTCGCATAAGTTGACTCGGCCTCACTGCCATAGAAGAGGTTGCTCAGGACATATACCTGGTAAACATGTAGTTTGATGGTTTATGTCAACTGTATGTCATTTCCACTGTCATTTATTTTTTATATGACATGTGCAGCTTTTATAATGCGCATACTAATTTCGGCATGTAGGGCCCAATTACTTATCATTGTTGAACCTGGATATGTGAACTGATCAATGACATCAAGTACCACATAGCCTATGTTGATTGATAGTGGTGTGTGACATCCTGACCCATAACATTCGTCTTTTTGATACTTGTAGTCAAGCCAAATTTAGTTTCAGGCGTAGAAAATATGTTCATTACTTTTTGAAGGTTTTCATCTATGTGACTAGCCTGTGTATTGACATGTGCAAAGAACATTTCTCCTATGAAGATTCGATGCACCTTTATTTTAGCTCTTAGCCGAGAGAGGTTAAACAGCTCCGTTCCGTCCGTAATATCATGTTCTTGTAAGGAGGCCAGTAAGATAGCGAGCTCTCGCATCTTAGTTCAACATCTACGGAGGTCTGTATTTTTAAGAACACCTGTCCTAATCTATCGAATAAGGTCAGGATTTACCTTTAAGTTCAACAACCTTTTAATTTGATCATGTATGTGGCTGTATATGCAAACTGTTGGCAGTCGACAGCCTTCAGCAGTTGACTACATACAAGTCATTCTACATATTTAGCAATGGTAGATGCAATCGTCTATAAGATTATACAGTCGACAGTCGTTACATTGTCAAGCACCCAGGTATTTTTGCAATCGGCATAATGGTTGATAGTTTCCTTGAGCTTCATCTAGAATGTGTGAAAAGAAAAAAAAAAGAACCCAGCTGATCCGCGCATATTTTCAAAACATAGCCTCGAAACCATCGGACATCTATGTTTGGGTTAATTCATGAGAATCATCTGAAAATATCACATTCGACAGTGTTACAGAGCAGATGCTTATTGCCTGACATAATCTATCACATTCATCCCTATTGGCAGAGCAGGTCTGGCAAGAAGCGCTGATATGGCTGTTCGTGCGAGAGCATATATGAACGGGGACGTGCACGGATGTCTGGTTAAGGTTATTTTAAGCGCATACATGTCGATATGTCGTCTTCCTAATGGATTCAGATAAATGCGACGTTCTGAACTTTTTAAAGCGCCCCCGGTCTAGTAGGCGGTGAACTATAAACTAGGGTTAATGTGAAGTGGCGCCCGATAGGGATAGGTCATGAACTAGTACGCTCACAATTCATGTCTTATTGTTAATCTAGATCAAAAAGGTCATAATATGTCAAGTTGCACCCCTCTGGCTGAGAGGTCATCAACTACAAAATTCAATCAAAGGTCAAATGTCAATGTCAAATATAAAATTCCATGCGCAATGTTATATTTTGTTGTTTCCGAGAATAAATCATAGATAAAGATCAATGCACATGCGCAATGTTATAATTGTCTACATTCTTGTAAATATGGGATACATTTGTAAATATTACGATCGGCACCTATGTTTGGGCGCCACTTTGGTTACGTTCACATGTACGCGACTAACGTATCTCATTTGCTTATGTTAGTCATCCCGCTCACACCTAACCAAACGGCACTTTGCAATATTATAACAGTGGACTAATGCATTTCATCACCTCTGCATATTTTATAAGCAAAGTTGAATACAATTATAAATTAATGTGTCTTATTTTCAAATGACAAACAGGTGGTTATGCTATGAACTACAAAATATACATAAAATAATGTAAAATTGTCTGTCTTCCGGAAATAGGTCATCCTCATAGGTCATTGCGCATAAACAATGTTATATATGTTCCCCACGTAGTCCAGTTATATACATCACTGCACAACACAACCATATAAGTCTAGCCATGTTTTCTGTGTCCTATATGTTTGGTATCCAACCAGTAGTATAAAAGCAGTAATGTGGCTATTACTAAGACGTGGTCCGAAGTATAGGAATGCTTGATGCGCATGCCTATGTCAACTTGGGTTGTTTTGCAACAGTCAATGAAGTATCACGTTGTAACCGCCACATCTGTAGCAAAACCATACAAATCTAGACTCGTTTTCAAGTATGGTGTTATGTTTATATCTTACATAAGCACTCATCAAGTTTACTATTCACAACTTCACGGCGCACGGGTATAATTAATTCCTACGTAAATAAAATAAATAAATATAATAATGTATATATATATACGTATATATATATATATATATATATATATATATATATATATATATTATATATATATATATATATATATATATATATATATACGTATATATATATATATATATATACGTATATATATATATATATATATATATATATATATATATATATATATATACGTATATATATATTATATATATATATATATATATATATATATATATATATATATATATATATATATATATATATATATACAGAGAGATAGATATATAAATAAATATATAACAAAATAAATATAATACAACAATTCAATAACATTCAATAAATAAAATCGAATACATGAATTAATGAAGAGATAACATTAATAAAATCAGGTTAATTCGTTAACATTTTACAATTTCATCGCGGTCATGTTTTCATATTTTGTACTACGTTAGCATTGTATGTTATCGTACAATATAAAGACGCTAACCTTTCAGCGCGATAGCGTTGCCACGTTTATATGTAGCTTTTTTGCATTTTAGAGTGGGGTTCATGGGGACCGTGGGCCAAGTGTTCTAAGACGTGTGGTGGAGGTAACAGAATGCGATATCGAAATTGCGATAGTCCGCGACCGTCTGCAGGCTTGACTTGTAGTGGATCTGGTGGAGCGTCGAATCTTTGTAATCAAAATCTTTGTCCAGGTAAGCTTAATGCTGTATATATATATATATATATATATATATATATATATATATATATATATATATATATCGCTCATGTCAGAAGCAGCACAACACAAAGGGGATATATATATATCTATAAATATATATATATATATATATATATATATATATATATATATATATATATATATATATTATATATATATATTTATATGCTGCATCTGCCATGAGTGACCACTGATCTTAAACGATCGTTTTCGTAGACTCGGATCGTTTCTGATTAAAATGTACCCCCAAAGAACGACTAAAGAGTCCATTACGAATGAGGCGGCTCTGGTCAACTAGGGCTACGAGCAGGGGTTGCTAAGAATATCTGGGTAAAATGCAGCTGCCAATAGATGTAGCGCCGAACGTCGTCAGAACTAGTCTAAGAGATGAACAGTTGCAATAACTAAAAACAACTTTGGAAAACAAAGTTGATATGGTATGTAATCGGGATCGGAGAAGTGAGAAGGTGAGAGGAATGTTTCAAATAATTACAAAATGGTCACGTACTATGCCACTCTGAGGCAAACAACGGCCAAACATGATTAGGCTTTTTCCTAAACAGGAAATGGAAATACCATATAGTGAGGTAAACAGCATCAGCCCCAGAGTAGCAGAACGTGTTTTGTTGAAAACAAAGCGCTGTAAACGGAATCTAGACAAGTATATACACCAACAACATTATATGCAGACGTTACTATGTTCTACAACGACGTGAATGAGACTTTAAGGAAAGCAAACCACTAGATGATAGTGATGGGAGACTTCAATACACAAATGTGGACAAGAACAAACCATTTGGAATCAGCAACGGACACATTTGGGCTCGAAACAGAAAAGAGACAGGCGACACCTTGGTAGAATGGCCAAATAAAGAAAGTACGAAATAACGGTTCAGAAGAAAGCAGGGAGGAGATGGACGTGGAACAGCCCAAACGGTGTAGCGAATATCGAAAATGACGACATCCTAACAACCAGGTCAAAGATGTAACAGTCATCAACCAAGTCAACATTGGAATTGACTTCAGAATGGCTATGAGCAACATCAAACTGGACATAGAGATGGAAAAGAAAAGAGTGATGACCAAGAAGTCACCAAGAATATATACCAAATACATTGGAACAAAGAAGAGCTAATTCCGACTAGAATTGAGAAACCGATTTGAAACTCTACAAGAACTAGACGACATCGACATCATAAGCGAAATCGTCACATACATGATCCAACGAAGCGCGACAAGAGTATGTTGAGCATTCGACAGGCCAGGTGAACTACAGGATATTGTCACCAACACGATCGCTAATGACGAAACGACGAGAAGTGATAGGAAACTGCGAAGATAAACAACGAATAGAATATGCAGAAATGTGGAAGACCAAAATAAAGCCAAAGCAGATATCAGGAATGCAACCAAGTGAACATTTGAGAAAGGATCATGGCATTAAATAGGCTGAAGAAAGTCAGTAGAACGCAGACACTAGGCCAATGCAGACTTATTACACTACTAGACAAGCAGTGTAGAGAAATCCATGATCAAGAGAAGATCATAAAACAAATAGCAGAATTCTACACCGAGCTATACAATAGTGAATAGATACTACAATCCACACCGGCCCGATAGATGGCGAATAGCTTAGTTATATTCGCTTCGCTCACGATACACTCATATGCGCTAACAAACCATATTAACTAAAAGGAATACTACAATAGTTGATGAAAGTTAAAATTAGAGGCTGACTGAAGATGAACAATTCAAAGACAAACGTGATGATGGAATACGGCACACCAATATATGTCAACACCACCTAGATCGCGAACATTAACAAGTGGCAATATCTGGGACAGAGATACAGCACCACAGACAAACAACAAAACAAGGATATTCAAAGAAGAATCACGACCGGATGGATTCGCCAAGCACCGTAATGTCTTAAAGGATAACATTGGAACATGCTTGAAAAGACAAGTCTACCACTGATGCGGCAATGAGATAAGGTGCGTAAACATGGGCACTCTCCAACGAAGCAAAGAATACGCTAGCAGTCGAACAAACAAAGATGGAATGGGGTATATTAAACATCACATATGGGGACAGAAAAATAAAAATCTTGGTTAGAAAAATAACAAAGGTCGCAGTCTTTACTAGCCCATTCTGTTTCTCTCTTCGTCTCTGTCTGTCTTCTGTGTGTTCGTCTGTTTGTCTCTCAATCGCTCATTCTCTGAATTTCTCTCTCTTGCTCTCCCTGCCCCTCTCTTTCTCTCTCCCTCTCTCTCCCTCTCTGTTTTAGGTTTTGACATACGTCAAGTTGACCCCAACCACACGTGAAATACATAGACATGCAAACACAAACACGTACACACGCAAACACATATGTCTGCATCGACGGTGTACTGAACTATGTGCGTCACACTGTGTACTGCACTGTTTGTGTCGTACAATGTATTGAACTGCATATGTCAAACTGTGTACTGAACTGTGTGCGTCGTACAGCGTACTGAAATGTGCGCGTCGTAATGTGTACGTAACTGTTTGCATCGTACTATGAACTGAACACTGTGCGTCAGACTGTGCATTGAACTCTATGCGTCGTCGTACTGTGAATTGAACTGTGCGTATCGTACTGTGAACTGAACGGTGTGCGTAGTATTGTAATTGAATTGTGTGCGTCATACTGTGACCTGAATTATTTGCGTCGAATTTATTTTGTATTGAACTGCGTGTATCGTGCCATGTACTGAACGTTATGTTCCTCCTGTGTACTGAACTGTGTCCGTCAATATGTGTACTAAACTGTGTGCGATGTACTGTGTATTAAGCCGTGTGAGTATGTGAGTATAGACTATATAGTATACTGGAATGTGTGTGTATTCCGGTGAGTAGTAATGTAAGGACCTATCATTGATACCTTGGCGCGGAGCGCGGCGCGGGAGGAGGAGGAATTCCTTCGCAGGAATTCCTCCGGTCAAGTGGCGCCCTCTGGTGGATAAGTCGTGTACTAGTGGCGCAATCTGGCGGATAGATCATGCACTAGTGTCGTAGTGTCAAAATGCATGCGTCTTATTTTTTTTAAGTGGCGCCATCTGGCGGATATGTCGTGTATAAGTGTCGCCCCTTACGGACAATTCACGAACTAATACTATCAAAATTCGTGTGTCTTATTTTTTAAATGACGTCAAAATGGTGTTAGGGTTAATGGTTAAGTAGCGTCCCCTCGGGGATAGGTGATGAATTATACACTAGGTGAAAGAACAGGTGGAGTCATCTGCCGGATAGGTATTCGGCTAATCGATCACGTGACTTAATATTGTACTCTATGACTGCTGTTGTTCCATCCAACAATGTTGCAATATAGTAAAATATGAAAATCTTGACAAAGTTATGGGATGGAAACACTAAGAACACGTAAAATTGACAAAGTGATGGCGGTGAAACGATGAAAAAAGTTGTAAAATGGTATAAAGTTGGCACACCGAGTTAGTAAATATGAAAAACATGACAACGTTATGGCGTAGAATAGAAAACTATACTATTTTACTATAAGTTACAAGAATAACTTAGTTAAATTTGTGAAAACACCACCTGTGTAACGCAATGAAACGGTGAAACGTTACGAAATGGAACGAGATGAGGACACTGGCTCAGTGAAATAAGAAAAGTTGGCAGGGTTATTGCGTGGACACTTTAAATGGCACTAGTTTTTAACGTTATCACTATGATTGAATGTGTAATTTTGCAAGAAATTGTGTTATGGTCCTGATGTGACCCGACATTTTACGGAAGTTGTGTTTTGCATGTGGTAGGAAGCGTCATTTTAACGGAAGTTATGGTCTGCGCATGACATAAAACTGTCCTAGTCTCGTGTGTATGGATTGGGCAACGACAAGTTATAGCATGTAAACACTAAAAATACATGAAATGGACAAAGTCATGGCGGTGAAACGCTAAACATATGTGAAATGTTATAAAGTTGGTGCACCGTGTGAGTAAAATATGACAAACTTGACAAAGTTATGGTATGTAAACCCTAAAAATAAGTGAAATTGACAAAGTGATGGCGGTGAAACGCTGAAAAAGTTGTGAAATGATACAACGTTGGTGCACCGGTTTGGTAAAACATGAAAAAATTTGACAAAGTTAAGGTGTTGAAACAGAAACATATTCCATTTTACTACAAGTTACAAGAATCAGTTAGTTAAATTAGTAAAAACACTACCTGTGTAACACAATGAAACGGTGAAACGTTACGAAATGGAACGAGGTTAGCAAACCGACTTAGCAGAATATGAGAAACTTGTCAAAGTTATAGCATGTAAACACTAAAAATACGTGAAAATGACAAAGTCATCGCGGTGATGCGTTGACAAATTGTGAAATGGTACAAAAATCGGCACACCGAGTTAGTAAAATATGAAATAACTTGACAAAGTTATGACGTATAATAGAAAAATATTCTATTTACTACAAATTACAAAACTAACTTAGTTAAATTTGTTAAAACACCACATGTCTAACGCAATGACACGGTGAAACGTTATGAAATGCTATGTAGATAGCACATTGACTCAGGCAAATAAGAAAACTTGTCAAGGTTATCGCGATGACACTTTAAATGGAACCAGTTTTAACGTTATGACTATGGTCGAAGGTCTAATTTTACAAGAAATTGTGTTATGGTGCTGGTCTGCCCCACCATTTCTACGGAAGTTGTGTTTTGCACGTGGTAGGAAACGTCATTTTAGCGGAAGTTATGGTGTGCGCATGACATAAAACTGTCCTAGCCTCGTGTGTATAAGTGCAAATGTCCTGTTTTATTTTAGGAGACTTAGAAAATTAAGCATTCCTTACAAGGATAGTATAATAAAATAACATAAAATAATATAACACTACATAATCAAATTAAATAATATAACATAACATAAAGCAACATAATAAAATTAAATAACATGAAGAAAAAAAATTAATATAACAAAACATAAAATGAAATAAGGCGAAATAAAATAAATTAATATAACAACATAACAGAACATAACATAATGTAATATAACACAACATAAATAAAATAAAATAAAACATAGAACATAACATACAGCAACATAATAAAATAAAATATGTAGCAGAACAGAACATAACATAATATGATGTAACATACCATAACTTAAAATAAGGCAACATAATAATATTAAATAACATAAAGTAATATAACACAACATAAAATTAAATAAGGCGAAATAAAATAAAGTAAAATAATATAACAGCAGAACATAACATAACATAATATAATATAACAACATAAAGTGAAATAAAGCAACATAATATAATAAAATAACATAAAATAATATAACACAACATAATAAAATAAAATAACATAATAAAAATTAAAGTAAAATAAAATAACATGAACAAAAATAAATTAATATAACAAAACATAAAATGAAATAAGGCGAAATAAAATAAATTAATATAACAACATAACAGAACATAACATAATGTAATATAACACAACATAAATAAAATAAAATAAAACATAGAACATAACATACAGCAACATAATAAAATAAAATATGTAGCAGAACAGAACATAACATAATATGATGTAACATACCATAACTTAAAATAAGGCAACATAATAATATTAAATAACATAAAGTAATATAACACAACATAAAATTAAATAAGGCGAAATAAAATAAAGTAAAATAATATAACAGCAGAACATAACATAACATAATATAATATAACAACATAAAGTGAAATAAAGCAACATAATATAATAAAATAACATGAAATAATATAACACAACATAATAAAATAAAATAACATAATAAAAATTAAAGTAAAATAAAATAACATGAACAAAAATAAATTAATATAACAAAACATAAAATGAAATAAGGCGAAATAAAATAAATTAATATAACAACATAACAGAACATAACATAATGTAATATAACACAACATAAAATGAAATAAGGCGAAATAAAATAAAATAACATAAAACATAGAACATCACATACAGCAACATAATAAAATAAAATATGTAGCAGAACATAACATAATATGATGTAACATACCATAACTTAAAATAAGGCAACATAATAATATTAAATAACATACAGTTATATAACACAACATAAAATTAAATAAGGCGAAATAAAATAAAGTAAAATAATATAACAACAGAACATAACATAATATAATATAACAACATAAAGTAAAATAAAGCAACATAATATAATAAAATAACAAAAAATTATATAACATAACATAATAACATAAAATAACATCATAAAAATTAAAGTAAAATAAAATTACATGAACAACAATAAATTAATATAACAAAACATAAAATGAAATAAGACGAAATGAAATAAAGTAATACAACATAACAGAACATAACATAATGTAATATAACATAACATAAAGAAACATAATAAAATAAAATAACATAAAATATAGAACATAACATACAGCAACATAATAAAATAAAATATGTAACAGAACAGAACATAACATAACATAATATGATGCAACATAACAAGTTAAAATAAGGCAATATAATAATATTAAATAACATAAAGATTACAAACACGTTATATTTATAAAACAAAAATGTGCAGACAAGTTATGTTTACAAAACAAAACTTAGGTTTACCAACACGTTATGTTTACAAAACAAAATACAAAACAGAAAGTTTACAAACACGTTATGTTTATAAAACAAAAACAAAATATTTACAAACAAGTTATGTTTACAAAACAAAACTAAAGTTTACAAACACGATATGTTTACAAAACAAAATACGAAACATATTTTACTAATCGGCGTGTCAACTTTGAACCATTTCACAACTTTTCAGTGTTTCACAGCGATGACTTTGTCTATTTCACGTAGTTTTAGTGTTTACATGCTATCACGTTGTCAAGTGTTTTCGTATTTTACTTAGTAGGTGTGCTAACCTCGTTCCTTTTCGTAACGTTTCACCGTACATTGCGTTAGACAGGTGGTGTTTTCACAAATTTAACTAAGTTATTCTTGTAACTTGTAGTAAAATGGAATATGTTTTTGTTTCGACGCGATAAATTTTTCGAGTTTTCATATTTTACTAAGTCGACGTGCCAACTTTGTACCATTTCACAACTGTTCAGCGTTTCACCGCGATGACTTTGGCAATTTGACGTAGTTTTAGTGATTACATGAGATAACTTTGTCAAGTTGCTCCATATTTTACTTAGTCGGTGTGCTAACCTCGTTCCATTTCGTAACGTTTCACCGTACATTGCGTTAGACAGGTGACGTTTTCGCAAATTTAACTAAGTTATTCTTGTAACTTGTAGTAAAATGAAATATTGTTCTGTTTCCACCATTTCACTACTTTTCAGCGTTTCACCACGATGACTTGGTCAATTTGACGTATTTTTCTAAGTCATCTTGGTACTTTCATAACCTTCTGTGGAAAATCTTTGGCACTTTCTATCATACACCGTGAACAATCTAGAAAAATCTTGGGTTGCGACGTCACTTCTTTAAAAACGTATGCCACCTAGCAGATAACTCTGACACTACGTTACACGCGAGCCCCATCTAGCGCACAAAACAGCCACTAATTTGGGTTTGACATAGAAAACTATGGCTTCGACTATATCCATAACAGAAATTCTTGTAAAATGGTGGCTTCGGTCACAGTCATAGCGTAACTTTTAGAGTTTTGGGATGAAAACCTTATTAAATATTCGTGTTTTACTAAGTCTGTGTGCTAACTTCGTAGCATTTCGTAACGTTTTACCCTTTCATTGCGTAGACAGGTGGTGTTTTCACAATGTTAACTAAGTTACTCTTGTAACCTGTAGTAAAATAGAATATTTATTCTGTTTCCACGTGATAACTTAGTCAAGTTTTCCATATTTTACTTAGTCGGTGTCCCAACTTTGTACCATTTCACAACCTTTCTCCGTTTCACCGCCATGACTTTGTCACTTTGACGTATTTTCTAAGTCATCTTGTTACTTTCATAATCTTCTGTGGGAAAACGTTGAAACTTTCTATCATAAACCGAGAACCTTGGTGGTTTTTCTTACGACACACATCATTTTCCTAACCAAATCTAAAACAATCTAGAACAAATCTTGGGTTGCCACGTCACTTCTTTAAAAACTGGTACCACCTAGCGTAAACCTCTGACACTAAGTTAGACGCGAGCCCCATCTAGCGGACAAAACAGCCACTAATTAGGGCTTGACATAGAAAACGATGGCTTCGACTACTTCCGTAACAGAATTTCTTGTAAAATGGCGGCTTCGGTCACAGTCATGACATACCTTTTTGTGTTTCGAGACCATAACCTTGGCAAATATTCGCATTTTACTAAAGTCAACGTTGTAATTTCATAACATTTGGCGAGTTAACGAGATAGAAAGAGGAATCTTTCCAGTTCTTACCATATTCGTATCATAGCTTCTACAAAAATGGGCTCCTGCCACGTGTAAAACGTAACTTCCATAAACAATGAAGCTTCCGGTCACGTGCAAAAACATAACTTCCATAAACAGGATGATACCTCTCACGTGTAAGACAACGTCCGGGAAAATGGTGGTCCCGACCACAGCCATAACATAACTTAACGTTTTGATGTGATAATTATGTCAACTATTCGTATTTTACTAAGTCATTATCGGTAAATTCCCAACCAAATCTGGAAAAATTTTGTTGGTTTGTGACAAAATATTCGCTTGCCGCCTCACTACGCTAGACGCTAACCCCATTTAGCTGACAACCTTAACGCTACATTAAACGCCAGCACCATCTAGCGGATAACCTTAAGGCTACATTAGATATCAGCGCCATCTAGCGAATAACATTAACGCTACATTAAACGCCAGCGCCATCTAGCGGATAACCCTAACACTACATTAAACGCCAGCGCCATCTAGCGGACAAAACAACAACTAACTAGGGTTAGACACAGAAAAAAGTTGGGGTTAACTCAGCAAAAGTTTGTGTTTTTTGTTCCCCGGGGATGGAACAACAGCAGTCATAGAGTACAATATTAAGTCACGTGATCGATTAGCCGAATACATATCCGGCAGATGACTCCACCTGTTCTTTCACCTAGTGTATAATTCATCACCTATCCGCGAGGGGACGCTACATAACACCTAACGCCATTTTGACGTCATTTAAAAAATAAGACACACGAATTGATAGTATTAGTTCGTGAATTGTCCGTAGGGGGGCGACACTTATACACGACATATCCGCCAGATGGCGCCACTTTAAAAAATAAGACGCACGCATATTGACACTACTAGTTCGTGACTTGCCCACCAGGCGGCGCTAGTGCATTATCTATCCGTCAGATGGCGCTACTAGTACACGACTCCCGCGCCGCGCTCCGCGCCAAGGTATCAATGATAGGACCTTACATTACTACTCCGGTGTACTAAATTGTGCGCGTCGCACAGTGTACTCATAGATGTGAACTGAACTGCGTATGTCGTACAGTGAACTAAACAACGTCTGTTTGTTGAACTGTGAGCGACGTACTGTGTATTGAGAAAGGTGCGCCGTACGATATACGTAACTGTGTGTCGTACAGTGTACTGAACAGCGTCATAGTGTTTGTTGAACTGTGTGCAAGGTACTGTGCACTGAAATGTATGATATGTGTGCGGCAAGCTGTGTACTGAAGTGTTTGCGAAGTACTGTGTACTGAACTCGTTAGGGTTTTTGAAGAGCACACACGTGTTGAATGAAACATCACTTCTGCTTCTCTGTATAACATACTATCTCGCTACAATTAGTGCGCGAAGACTCTCCGTGCACAAGTATCCACCAAAGTTTATAGCCGTGTGTTCATCCATAAAACTGGAGCGACGTTAGAGTATAACAACTTCTTCATAGTGTTCCCCGACGGAACACAATTCTGACCTGGGCTCTCTTGGTTGCGAGTTCGTAACAGTAGTCACTGAGCCACGGGGAGTCTCATTGGGTATATTTATGTTAAAGCGACGTGGTCCGTTCGTGGCTTTTATTTTTATTGCAAAATCATGTTAATGGGTATAAGTTATAAATATTGTTGCGTCCTGGCCGCCAATAAA
>OZ024854.1:60579837-60624837 GCA_964017155.1 Oasisia sp. SBJ-2009
ATAAACACTCAAGCTTATTTCACCTTTGTCAGACTTATCTTGGAAAACAGCTGTATTGTCTGGGACCCCTTCACCGTTACACAGACAAACCAACAAGAAATGTTCCAACGTCGTACAGCTCGACATGTCCTACATCGCTACCATAATACCTCAAGTGTAACCAATATGCTCCAGACATTAGGATGGAGATCCCTATCCGAGTGAAGAAATGACGCAAAACTATGCATGCTATATAAAATAGCAAATGGCTTAGTGGGTATACCAGCAAAAACATATCTCATTGCTGTAAACACAGTTACTAGAAAACAGCATCCAGTGACATACCTTTGCCCTCACTCCAGATGTAATTACCACTTGTATTCTTTTTTCCCAAGCAGGTCTACCACCCGCGCGATTCTGTCACTTACTGGCCGTGGCATTGCTGTCAGCTTTGTAACGATATCCTTTTTGATAGCAAAACTCTCTCCGGTCTCCCCTCTTTCTCCTTCTGGTTTGCTACTCCAGAAGAAAGAGTATTCCACGTCGCTGAGACTATCATACTCTGACAACCTTGTTTCACATAGGTTGTCAGACGGCGATGTCGATGTTGTATTTGGCAAGTTCCAGTGCTATTAGTGCCATACGTCTTTCTGGTCGGTCAGCTCCTTCTCGGGCGAGGAGAGTCCCGATGTTCCATTGTCCAATTGTCAGTAGTTGTCTTCTTTGTCTTCTTGTTCCTAGCTGATTTTCCACTGTAGAAGGACGATGAGGTCGAGCAGCGCGATCCTTGGTAACCCGGGCGACGGTCGATCGGGTATGGAGTTTTGTGCAGTTGTACATTTCATGGAAGCTGCTAGCAAAAGGTGCTCAAGTGCCGCGGGCTTTTGCGAGTTACTACCAAATACTCTCTCGGGAAACAACTAGAGGTCTCACACCGATAAGAATATGTCAACACAGGCGCAAACTATTTGTCCCTGCAGTGGCTGGTCGAGAGATGTGAGTTCCATACATCAACCGCCCTTGATGCTGCCACAGTGACATGGTTTTCTGTTTAGGGTTTGCTCCCTTAGCATTCGGTTGTGTCAAACTATTCACGACAGGGGTGTCAAACTCCCTGAGGTATTGCAATACCTGATATACTGCAATACCTGCATATAAAGGTGAACTAGTCAACGTGAAAACGTTGAAACTTGAATATAACAAAACTATCGTTGCAAAAAGTTTCATCATACCGATTTAGACATCCAAAAAATCGTATATTTTGATGAAGATTTGATATATATATTAGGATATATCTACCAACATCAATTCATATACTGCACTTGCTTAACTGCGACCTGTCATCGGTAAAACAGTATTTCCGTGGCTCCACATAAATAAGGCCTATTTATTATAACTAATGCGACAACATAGCATTCTTTACTTTGTCGTACATTATTTGTTGAACTATCATACGTGATGTAGCGAAAATGCGTGACGAAAATATCACGTCTGCGAGTACTTGTACAGTTTTGGAAAAATAAATCCATTTCTTCAACTTCATCTTTATGCAATTATGTAGCCAATAAATAAAATAACAACATATCAATAATCACTCACATAAGCATTTCATATGAACATACACACACGTACACTCACGCGCACGCACACACGCTCACGTACACACATACGCGCGCGCAAACACACACCTTCATCACTCATTTATTTTAACATATTCAAACTTAAGACCTTTTATCTGGCAGTACCAGGAGGCTGGAGTTCATGGACAGAGTCGATCACGTGCTCTGTCACGTGTGGTGGTGGACAGCGACAGCTAACCCGGACGTGCACCAATCCGGAACCCAGACACGGAGGCACTTGTAGTGGGAAGAACAAGGATTCGCGGGCTTGTAATAGCCATCTTTGCCCAAGTAAGTGAAATGATATGTGTGTGTGTGTGTGTGTGTGTGTGTGTGTTTGTGTGTGTGTGTTTGTGCGTGCGTGCGTGCGTGCGTGCGTGCTTGCGTCCGTGTGTGTGATAAAACCTATCATGAGCGACCATAGTTTGTACTAGGTGCGGACTGCTTCTATTAAATTGTGCCCGGAACAAACACCTGACAAAGGCGACCAGATACCACACATACTGCTTACGCAATCATTGTTTTCACTTTATAGCAACGACCGGATCTGATACTAATTTTCGACCAATAAGGCATATAGTTAGTATCAGTAATACGACAACATAATATTCTTCACAGCGGATCGTAATTTATTTTGTCAATTATCGTAAGTGACTTAGTGGAAATGCGCGCCACAAAAGTCGAGTCTGCGAGTGCAATTTGTACAGTTTTGGAAAACTTAATCCGTTTTGATTTGTTCATTATAAAATCACATGAGCAATAAAGGTGACAATGTATTAATCATAAATCACATGTGCATTTCATATGAACATATATACACATACACCGGCACATACACCAGCACATACACAAACATGCAAACACACATACACATACATATATATATATATATATATATATATATATATATATATATATATATATATATATATACCTACACACGCACACACTCACACACATTCAGTAAGACGGATATGATCACCTTAAACAGGAATGTTTAACCAGGGACACAATTACTTGCACACACATATAGTCATATACATATATAGAAAAAGACATGCACACGGAATAACATGATAGTCGTACATTCATGCAGTTACACACATCAACTTAAACAGATGCATGAACAAAAGCACACGCGCAGGTCATAATTGCCTCATACATTTGAGCAAATTGTTTGAGCAATACGATATAAATGTAGCAACGCATACACAACCGGATATACACGCAAACACAAACACACATACATACGCAAATATCAGTACACCCTGTATACTTTACTGAAAGTAAGGATTCCACTACATTTACAAATTTGAGCGACAATAACAGACGTTGGTGTGACTGATCCATGGCTCGATACGTGACTGGAAGAGATGTGGTTAATTTTGATTTATTAATGCACATATATAAAATAACACCAACACGCACCCCACGCGCGGGCGGGGCAGCGGGAGGGCGTAGTTATACCGACTGCCCGCCCGCCCGCCCGCCCGCCCGCCCGCCCGCCCGCCCGCCCGCCCGCCCGCCCGCCCGCCCGCCCGCCCGCCCGCCCGCCCGCTCGCCCATCCGCCCGTGCTTGGGGTGCATGTTGTGTTATTGTTAGTATGTGCATTAATGGATTAAAATTAATCAATGCATGTTCTTATGTGTGTATGAATGTACGTGTGTAAAAGTCTATTTAGTTTGTGTTGATGTTCGCTTGTGTGCTAAACAATTGGCAATGTGTCGGTGGTTAAGCATTCATATCTAAAGTGGTTATATTCTTTTTTTATTGAGTGAGGATGTGTGTGTGTATGTTAATGTGTATAGTATGTCAGAGTGTTTGCGTTCATGTATGTGTTTGTTGGCGCTGATACATTTGCGTGTGTGTGTGTCACAGAGAGCGAGAGAGAGGGAGAGAGAGAGAGAGAGAGAGAGAGAGGAGAGAGAGAGAGAGGAGAGAGACAGAGACAGAGACAGAGAGACAGTGAGATAAATAAATAAGGAAATGCCCAAGCATTATATCACTGAGAAGTAGCCCGTATTCCGCGTGCCAGTTTTATGTCCCTTAAAATAATTGTGTTTGACATATCTTTTAATTTAATTGGTAATTTTAATTCCAATGCACATACACATGATTCATTGAACAATGTAATAGCTACAATGCAAGATAGGGCACCATGGTTTTGGTTTTGATCAGAATTGTCTACCAATTAAGTAGAGTGAAAAATGCTGACATATACATTAATTAGAAATGAACCTGCCAACAAGGAAACCTTGAAAGTTGAATATAAGAAATGGCGATGCGTAAAAAAAGGTATATTTATTATCACTATTACGACAACATAGTATTATTTACAATGTTCCATAGTTTATTTGGTGAACTATTATACGTGATGTAGCGAAAATGCGCTACGAAAATATCGAGTGTGTGAGTATTTATAACAGTTTTGGAAAATAAATCCGTTTCTCCTTCTTCATCATTACGCACTTATGTAGCCAATAAATAAAATAACAACACATCAATAATCAACCACATAGGCCTTTCATATGAACATACACACACTTACACGCACACGAATACATACGGGCGCGCACGCACACACCTTCAACACGCATTTATTTTAACATATTCAAGCTTAAGACCTTTTATTTGGCAGTACCAGGAGGGTGGAGTTCATGGACAGAGTCGATCACGTGCTCTGTCACGTGTGGTGGTGGACAGCGACAGCTAACCCGGACGTGCACCAATCCGGAACCCCAACACGGAGGCACTTGTAGTGGGAAGAACAAGGATTCGCGGACTTGTAATAGCCATCTTTGCCCAAGTAAGTTAAATGGTGTGTGTGTGGGGGGGGGGGATGCGTGCGTGCTTGCATCCGTGTGTGTGATAAAACCTATCATGAGCGACCATAGTTTGTACTAGGTGCGGACTGCTTCTAATAAATTGTGCCCGGAATAAAAACACCTGACAAAGGCGACCAGATACCACACATACTCTTTACGCAATCACTGTGTTCACCTTTTACAAGGCATATAGTTAGTATCAGTAATACGACAACATAATATTCTTCACAGTGGATCGTAATTTATTTGGTCAATTATCGTAAGTCACTTAGTGAAAATGCGCGCCAAAATAGTCGAGTCTGCGAGTACAATTTGTACAGTTTTGGATAATTTAATCCGTTTTGATTTCTTCATTATAAAATCATGTGAGCAATAAAGGTGACAATGTATTAATCATGAATCACATAGGCATTCCATATGAACATATATACACATACACCGGCACATACACCAGCACATACACAAATATGCAAACACACATACACATACACATACACACACACATATATATATATATATATATATATATATATATATATATATATATATATATATATATATATATATATATATATATATATATATATATATATCTACACACTCACACACACTCACACACATTCAGTAAGACGGATATGATCACTTTACACAGGAATGTTTAACCAGGGACACAATTAATTGCACACACATACAGTCATATACATATATAGAAAAATGTATGCACACGGAATAACATGATTCTCGTACATGTATGCAGTTACACACATCAACTTAAACAGATGCATGAACAAAAGCACACGCACAGGTCATAGTTGCATCACACAATTGAGCAAATTGTTTGAGCAATACGATATAAAAGTAGCAACGCATACACAACCGGATATACACGCAAACACAAACACACATACATACGCAAACATCAGTACACGTTGTATACTTTACTGAAAGTAAGGATTCCACGACATTTACAAATTTGAGCGACAATAACAGACGTTGTTGTGACTGATCCATGGCTCTATATTATACCGCCCGCCCGCCCATCCGCCCGCGCTTGGGGTGCATGTTGTGTTATTGTTAGTATGTGCATTAATGGATTAAAATTAATCAATGCATGTTCTTATGTGTGTATGAATGTACGTGTGTAAAAGTATATTTAGTATGTGTTGATGTTCGCTTGTGTGCTAACCAATTGGCACAATGTGTCGCTGGTTAAGCATTCATGTCTAAAGTGGTTATATTCTTGTTTTACTGAGTGAGGATGTGTATGTGTGTGTGTGTGTGTGTGTGTGTGTGTGTGTGTGTGTGTGTGTGTGTTTGTGTGTGTGTGTGTGTGTGTGTGTGTGTGTGTGTGTGTGTGTGTGTGTGTGTGTCAGAGTGTTTGCGTTCATGTATGTGTTTGTTGGCGCAGATACATTTGCGTGTGTGTTTGACAGAGAGCGAGAGAGAGAGAGAGAGAGAGAGAGAAAGAGAGGGGGGAGAGAGAGAGGAGAGACAGAGACAGAGACAGAGACACAGACACAGACACAGACACAGACACAGACACAGACACAGACACAGACACAGACACAGACACAGACACAGACACAGACACAGACACAGACACAGACACAGACACAGACACAGACACAGACACAGACAGAGAGACAGCGAGATAAATAAATAAGGAAATGCCCAAGCATTATATCACTGAGAACTAGCCCGTATTCCGCGTGCCAGTTTTATGTCCCTTAAAATAATTTTATTTGCCATATCTTTGTAATTTAATTGGTATTTTTAATTCCAATGCACATACACATGATTCGTTGAACAATGTAATATCTACAATGAAAGATAGGGCACCATGGTTTTGGTTTGGCTCAGAATTGTCTACCAATTAAGTAGATTGAAAAATGCTGACATATACATTAATTAGAAATGAACTAGCCAACGAGGAAACCTTGAAATTTGAATATAAAAAATGGCTAAAAAAAAAAGGTATATTTGTTATCACTATTGCGACAACATAGTATTATTTACAATTTACCATAGTTTATTTGGTGAACTATTATACGTGATGTAGCGAAAATGCGCTACGAAAATATCGAGTGTGTGAGTATTTATAACAGTTTTGGAAAATAAATCCGTTTCGCCTTCTTCATCATTACGCACTTATGTAGCCAATAAATAAAATAACAACACATCAATAATCAACCATATAGGCCTTTCATATGAACATACACACACGTACTCGCACACGAATACACACGGGCGCGCACGCACACACCTTCAACACGCATTTATTTTAACATATTCAAGCTTAAGACCTTTTATTTGGCAGTACCAGGAGGGTGGAGTTCATGGACACAGTCGTCCACGTGCTCTGTCACGTGTGGTGGTGGACAGCGACAGCTAACCCGGACGTGCACCAATCCGGAACCCCAACACGGAGGCACTTGTAGTGGGAAGAACAAGGATTCGCGGACTTGCAATAGCCATCTTTGTCCAAGTAAGTTAAATGGTGTGTGTGTGGGGGGGGGGGGGGGAGGGGAGGTTGCGTGCGTGCGTGCGTGCGTGCGTGCGTGCGTGCGTGCGTGCTTGCATCCGTGTGTGTGTGATAAAACCTGTCATGAGCGACCACAGACGGATATGATCACTTTAGACAGGAAGGCTTAACCGGGGACACCATTGGTTGCACACACGTATAGTCATATACACATATAGAAAGATAAATTTACACGCAAGAACATGATTCTCGTACACGTGTGCAGTTACACGCATCAACTTAAACATATACATGCACAAGCGCACACGCACAGGGCATGATTTCATCATACACTTGAACAGAGTGTATGAGCAGTATGATATAAATGTAGCAACGCATACACACCCGGAACGCGTGCGTGCGTGCGTGCGTGCGTGCGTGCGTGCTTGCATCCGTGTGTGTGTGATAAAACCTGTCATGAGCGACCACAGACGGATATGATCACTTTAGACAGGAAGGCTTAACCGGGGACACCATTGGTTGCACACACGTATAGTCATATACACATATAGAAAGATAAATTTACACACAAGAACATGATTCTCGTACACGTGTGCAGTTACACGCATCAACTTAAACATATACATGCACAAGCGCACACGCACAGGGCATGATTTCATCATACACTTGAACAGAGTGTATGAGCAGTATGATATAAATGTAGCAACGCATACACACCCGGACATGCACGCAAACGCAAACACAAATGCACGTACACACGCAAACATTAGTACAAACCGTATGCTTTACTGAAAGTTAGGATTACACTACATTTACACATTTGAGCGACAATAACCGACGTTATTATGACTGCAGAGAATGGATTCTCTGTGACATGGTGACGTACTGTGACAACACTTGCTTGCCTGACATTCTGTGAGATGTTATGACATTTTGCGAATTTTGTGATAAAATGTGACAAAGTGGTCAGTAAAATGTTGTGACAAACAGGAATTTTAGTGACATTTCAAAACATGCTTACCTGCTTCTTTTTGGTGAATACACACCCGGACATGCACGCAAACGCAAACACAAATGCACGTACACACGCAAACATTAGTACAAACCGTATGCTTTACTGAAAGTTAGGATTACACTACATTTACACATTTGAGCGACAATAACCGACGTTATTATGACTGCAGAGAATGGATTCTCTGTGACATGGTGACGTACTGTGACAACACTTGCTTGCCTGACATTCTGTGAGATGTTATGACATTTTGCGAATTTTGTGATAAAATGTGACAAAGTGGTCAGTAAAATGTTGTGACAAACAGGAATTTTAGTGACATTTCAAAACATGCTTACCTGCTTCTTTTTGGTGAATAAATCGACTATCATTTATCATTTCCTTTCGTTTGAGAGGATTGCCAAGTATTCAATAATGGTACGTATAAGGGTAGTTTGTGAGCATTTTAGTGTGGCCCAAACCAGCCATGGCCAAGTGGTGAAGTATGAAATCATTGTAGTGTACTGGAGTAAAGTTGGAAAGATGACAAAACCCACATGAGAAAGAAAGTACCCAGTTCTCATGAAACTGGCAAGAATTGCTCTCAACCTTAACCATGGCAATGCAGATGTAGAAAGAGGATTTAGCAAGAACAAGTTGTTGCTGACAACCCATAGAACGAGGTTTGTCAGCAACAACTTGTTCTTGCTAAATCCTCTCTCTACATCTGCATTGCCATGGTTAAGGTTGAGAGCAATTCTTGCATAGAATGAGGTTGGAAATGCCAGCCATCAATGGCCTGCGTAGGGTTTCATCCTACGTATCCAAGTATCAGAATGAACCTCACAGGCTGCCCTTCTCCAAAGATGTAGCTAACAACATCCGCTCATCCCATGCAAGCTACGAAGAAAGGAAGAAGAAGGAGAGAGAGGTCATGAAAAAGGAGCCAGGAGGAAAACAGAGGCGAAGGTAAAGCTGAAGAAAGAGAAGTGGATGATTTGCTCAAGAAGGAAGACAGTTCAGAGGCTTTGCTGAAAGAAGGAATGTCCATGTTGGATGAGGCCATGAAGCAGAGATGGAGTAATCGTACTCGAGTACGAGTACTTTTGGAGTACTCGTACTCGTACTCGAGTATGAAGCAAAGTAATCGTACTCGTACTCGAGTACATTACCAAAGTAATCGTACTCATGATTACTTCTCACGATTACATTTTTTTCATATGAACAGTTGCAAGCAAATATATTAGACAGTTTTAATTTTCTATTACTGTTAAGCATTTCAGTTAAATAAATATTCAGTCACATTTCCCTAATTAAAACCTTCTCTCCCCAGAGAAGCCACATCTCCTGACCCTCCTGCTTACTGTAGTACTCCTAATATAAAGTTATATTGCCACAGTCCCTGGGAAGCCCTGCAGTAGATAAGCATCCCCTAACATCTTGCTTTGTAATTTTAGACTCCACCCCACCTGTACTGTTTGCTCTGTCAGTATGGTGTGAATGACTGGTCATGGTTCCTATGTATCCAGAATCCTGACTGGGTCTGGACAGTTAGCTGCTAAATCCCTGTCTATTATATTTAATTAAGTGCAAACTGTAAACGTGTCTACAGAGGTAAAGGCCAAAATGTGTTGTCTGTTATGTTAAGCCAGGAGGTCCATAATAAAATGCCTATGTTGTCCTCAGAAGAGACACTAATAATCATTGCTAGGATCTTGTGAGGAAGTGTGACAGTTCACCTTCAAATTCAGCCAGGAAACCAGAATAGCTAAAGAACAAAGGGTCAGGTGCTAATCCATCCTCTGGCTCTGAGCAAACAAATGTTGTGGTCACTGCAGGGCCATGGGGGACATCTCCTGTTAAGTGTCTTCATCAGTAATTAGCACTGTTGGGTGAAGTTGCAGTGATGGTAATTAATCAGTTTGGCAGGCATTATACATGACAGTGAAAACAAAATGTTGATACTGACAGTGTATTTGAAAAAGCATTTGAATTCAAATACAAATATTTTACAAAAGTATTTAAATACTATCAAATACAAATGTATTTGACCCCATGTCTTATATACTACATATTTGAATTGGATACTCTTTTAAATATGACCCCCCTGGATTTGAAATGTTGTTGTTGTAATGTATTTAATCATGTGTTTTTGACATTTAAAATAAACAGAGGACATTTTAAATTCTTAAATGCATCATATTTGTATTTGATTCAGAAACCATACCAACCCGCCCAAAAATCATCTGATTATTCAATATTAATAATAATGACAACTGGATAGTGGATAGCAGTAATCAGTTAGAACACTAGATAGTGACACAGCAACAGAACAAGAATGACACCTAGGGACTCCATGAAAGTCGTCTTTATGTTAGACACAGGATAGTCAATAAAGTAATCATAAAAGTAATCATGATTACATTCTAATGTAATCGTACTCGTACTCGAGTACATTGTAAAGTAATCGTACTCGTACTCGAGTACATTTTTTTTCTGAGTACTCGTACTTGTACTTGTACTCATGCATGTTCAAAGTAATCGTACTCGTATTCGAGTACATTTGTATTGTACTCACTCCATCTCTGCCATGAAGATGAAAGACAAAGGGCGTGCCATGACCAAAGCTGAAGCAGCCAATGCCATAATCCAGAATGCCAGGAAAGCACTTGATGATATACAAACTGCCATTTCAAATCGTGATTCCAAGCGCAAGAAGAAATGAAGATATACATTTGCCAGGGGGTTCCCCCAACCTGCAGTTGCCTCTGCTCAGGCCACAAGTCTTGTAACTTTATAATGTTACACTAGACAGCTTTTCATAATACAGGTGGTTATGAAAGTACTTGATGTACATTCTGGCATTGCCTGCTGCTGCCTAGAATTGCCTCGATCCTTGATAGTGATACCACTGAGTTTCTCTTTTCTAATTATATGCACTGAACTTGAGTTGTTTTGAACATTAAATCAATGATAAATGGTCTAAGTTTCATTTTGGCTGTGATTAATTAGATTTTGCAAGAATTGCATTACCCGTACTTTTTAAATTTCTTTCGATTTTTTAATATCTAGTTTGTCGTGTTATCTTTTGTTGGTCCATTCTACATGAATCCATTATCTGTGACTGATCCATGGCTCGATACGTGACTGGAAGAGATATGATTAGTTTTGCTTAATTAATGCATATATATATATATATATATATATATATATATATATATATATATATATATATATATAAAATAACACCAACACGCAACTCACTCGCGGGCGGGCGGGGCAGCGGGCGGGCGTAGTTCTACCGCCTGCCCGCCCGCCCGCCCGCGCGCCCGCCCGCGCGCCCGCCCACCCGCCCGCCCATCCGCCCGCGCTTGAGGTGCGTGTTAGTGTTATTGTTTGAATGTGCCTTAATGGATTAAAATTAATCAATGCATGTTCTTATGTGTGTATGAATGTATGTATGGAAAAGACTATATATGATGTGTTAATGTTCGCTTACGTGATAACCAATTACCTTTGTGTCTCTGGTTAAGTATTCATGTCTAATGTGGATATGTTCATTTTATTAAGCGTGGAAGTGTGTGTGTGTGTGTGTGTGTGTGTGTGTGTGGGCGCGCGCGCGTGTGTGTGTGTGACAGAGCGAGAGAGCGAGAGAGAAAGAGCGGGAGAGAGAGAGAGAGAAAGAGAGAGATCAAGAAATAAGGAAATTCCCAAACAATATACCACTGAAAACTAACCTGTATTCCGCAAGTCATTTTTATGTCGCTTAAAATGCTTTTGTTTGATATATTTTAATATTTTAATTTGTCTTTTTAATTCCAAAACGTATACACATTATTCGTTGAACAATGTAATATCTACAATGCAAGATAGGGCACCATGGTTTTGTTTTTGCTCAGAAATGTCTACCAATTAAGTAGATCGGAACATTCTGACGTATACATTGATTAGATATGAACAATTTAACCAACGAGGAAACTTTGAAACTTGAATATAAAAATGGCGATTCATAAAGTTGCATCATACCGATTTAGGCATCCAACAAAATCATATTTTTGATGAAGTTTTGATATAAATTAGGAGGTCTCTACCAAAATAACGTTACATTATGCTGTTGCTGAATTGCGACCTGTAATCGGTAAAGTAATCTTTACGTGGCTCAACATTAAATAGGCCATATTTATTATCACTTTGGCGACAACATATTATTCTTTACAATGTATCGTAGTTTATTTGGAGAAATAGCATACATGATGTAGCGAAAATGCGCCACGAAAATACCAAGTCTGTGAGTATTTGTAGAGTTACTATCTTATCGTACGTAATGTAGCGAAAAAGCTGTACGAAAATATAGAGTGTGTGAGTATTTGTACAGGTTTGGAAAATAAATCCATTTCTCCGTCTTCATCATTATGCACTGATTTAGCCAATAAATAAAATAACAACTTATCAATAATCAACCACATAGGTCTTTCATACGAACATACACACACGTCCACACACCCACATGCGCACCCACACACTTTTATCACTCATTTATTTTAGCATATTCAACCATAAGACCTTTACTTGGCAGTACCAGGAGGCTGGAGTTCATGGACACAGTCGTCCACGTGCTCTGTCACGTGTGGTGGTGGAGAGCGACAGCTAACTCGGACGTGCACCAATCCGGAACCCAAACACGGAGGCGCCACTTGTAGTGGGAAAAACACGGATTCGCGGACTTGTAATAGCAAGCATTGCCCAAGTAAGTTAAATGATGTGTGTGTGTATATATGTGTGTGTGTGTGTGTGTGTGTGTGTGTGTGTGTGTGTGTGTGTGTGTGTGTGTGTGTGTGTGTGTGTGTGTGTGTGTGTGTGTGTGTGCGTGTTCGTGTGCGTGCGTGATTGCTTGCGAACGCACGCACCTGAAAAGGCGACCAGAGACCACCTACACTGCTTACGCAATCATTGTTTTCACTTTTTAGCAGCGACCGGATCTGATACTAAACTTCGACCAATAAGGCATACAGTTAGTATCAGTAATACGACAACATAATAGTATTCACAGTGGATCGTAATTTATTTGGTGAACAATCATAGATGACTTAGCGAAAATGCGCGCCACAAAAGTCGAGTCTGCGAGTATAGTTTCTACATTTTTGGAAAACTAAATCCATTTTTAATTTCTTCATTATGAAATCATGTGACCAATAAAGGTGAAAACGTAGTAACCATAAAGCACATAGGCAATTCATATGAACATATATATATATATATATATATATATATATATATATATATATATATATATATATATATATATATATATATATATATACATACATACATACATACATACATACACAGATACCGGCACGCACACACACGCACACATACAAACACACACACAAACACACACACACACACACAAACAAACAAATACACACACACACACACACACACACACACACACACACACACACACACACACACACACACACACATACATACATACACGCACCCACAGTCAGTAAGACGGATATGATCACTGTAGATAGGAATGTTTAACCAGGGACACAATTAATTGCACACACATATAGTCATATACACATATAGAAACATACATGGACACGCAAGAACATGATTCTCGTACACGTGTGCAGTTACACACATCAACTTAAACAGATACATGCACAAGCGCACACGCACAGGTCATGATTTCATCAAACACTTGAACAGAGTGTATGAGCAATATGAAATAAATGTAGCAACGCATACACAACCGGACATGCACGCAAACACACATATGTACGCAAACATCAGCACAAGCCGTATACTTTATAGTCAGGGGGCTTAATCGTCAAATACACCTTAATTGTTCAAATCGGCCTACAAGCACCAATTTTGGACCAGGGGTAGATATGACCATAACATGCCAATTTATCGAGGGAGCCAAGCTGGGCTCCCGCTTTGCCGGCCATATTGGACAAATCCAAGATGGCCCCCTTCGGAGTAGGCCGCTGTCATAACTTGAGAACCAAAAGTAGTACAACCATGAATGACCCCACGTTTTGGTTTTTTTTGAGTATGGGGAGTCCATTTCTGGTATTATTTTGATGTTTTGAAGTGAATTGCATGTGATAAGGTCGCATTTAAGGACATTTTTGTAAAAAAATGTATCAAAAACGTATGTTTTTCATCCATACGATCACTGATTACACATACAGGGTCATGTTTTATGATATCCAAACTTATTCATGACCAATGTTTTGCATTAATAACCAAAAACGACACACTTCACATAAAAACTGATTCGTTATTATGTATATTAGGTTAACTGGTGTTTTTTTAATCGCAGCAATACTACATAGTCAATATATAAATAATAAATAATAAAATACAATATTTATATAGCGTTATAATCACACGGTGCTCTATGGCGCTTTACAGTACAATCATAACAATACTAAATCTACAGAGAAATTGAAACATTACAATATTTAGTTAAAATCATTTAAATTCTAAATAACAAATAGTCGTAAATTGAAGAGTAAACATACACTTCTATATAAGGATAGTAAACCAAAAAGGTATAGGTGCAATAAATAATCAATGGGTATTACATGTTGCAGAAGTGATGCAGAAGGGTGAACTGGTAAAGGGCGATGTGATCACGTGGGCCGGGTTCAACTCGCATATCAGATCTGATGAGTCCATCAAGTCCCGAGCAGAGATTGGAATCCTTCCTTTATTTCCAGATAAGGCTGCCTCTCCATCTATGATGAAGCATACCATGGAGATAGTCAAAGAAAATACAGAGTTCATCAACTCTGGTCAGACCCCAGTCCTTGGCGCCGATCAACCACTCTATGCCATATGCAAACAGCTGCAGTGGCAGTTTCCTGAGAGCCTGGGCGAGGATAAGTTTGTTATGCAGCTGGGAGCGTTGCATATCGAGGATAAGTGCCAGCTAATGTTGGGAAAGATGCTACGAGGGTCTGGTTGGGACACTGCTCTTGCTCACGCAGACGTCCTCTCCTCTGGCCGTGCTCAGTCTGCACTGAATGACCACCACATCAAGCGTACACGCTATGCACATCAAGTATCTCTCGTCTCTCTGTCTGTGATGAAGAGAAATGCATATTCGCAGTACTCGTCCAATGTGAAGGGGCCTCCAGAGTCTTTTGAGATGTGGAGCAAGCGGCAATCTTCTGATGTCCACAAGTTCAAGTATTGAGCAGCTGACGTGCCGCTTTGTGCGCTCTTTGAGAGAAGGTGACTTCCTTCTCTATGTCCAGGTGTGTGACGAGCTTTGTGCATGGTTCTTTGTTTTGGACCACACCAACTACGCCCGGTGGTTGCCAATTTACGTCAGAGACATTGTCGAGCTCGCTGTGAAGCATCCAGCAGTGTACGAAGAGTACCTCAAGGGGAACTTCGTTGTCCAAACCTCCTGTCGTAAATTCAGCCTAATTGCAAAATATCAACCCCACGAGCAGATGAACAAAGTACTCCAAGGAAATGGCGGAGCGTCTGACCTGTATGACGACACAGATGCCATAGCATTGTACATGTTAGCTGGTCCAGACTGCGTGAGAATGATTGAAGAGCTTGAGAGGGTTAACAAGCTACCACTGGAATCAACTGGTCACCACGAAGAGACACACAGTCTACAGTGTAAATTTCTCAATGATGTTCAGTCTTTCACGAAGGTGGTGAATGGGATGGGCAACCCCTTTCTAGCTACAGGTCACGAGCTGGTTACGCTTGATACACGTGCCGTGATGGACGATGCTGTAGCCGTGTCCCTTTCCAAAATTCATGAAGTTGGCCAAGCCCTTCACAAAGAATACGTGGATACCCGGGTAGACAAGGTAACTGTTCCACTGTCAGACACAATCAAGAGAAACAACATGTTCACATTCGCCAACCGACTTGATCCCCGAAAGAAGAAAAGCAAAGTCGGGATACTGAAACACAATACCATGCTCATCACACAACTCTCCCTTTCTCTTCAATCCCGTCCAGACGCGGATATGCTAGAATTCTTCAAATTCGAGAACCAACGGGAGCCTCCTGCTCTATCAGATCGAAGTTCACTAAGAGCTGGGACCAAATCGGACATCCTTAAGTGTATCCATGCGCCAACAGGCCACGCCATTCCAGCAACACAAGCAACAGTTCAAGTCGTTGACATGGCTGCCATCATTCATATGGTGCCTCCGACCAGATCATTAACATTCAGTGACATTGCACATTGTGCCTTTCTTGAAAGCTCAGATGACTACCACGGTTCAACGTATCGATGCAGTCTGGGACACCTACCCTGAACAAAATCTGAAATCACAGACACAGCAGCGGCGTGGGTCGGGTACACGCACTCGGCTCGAACCAGATGGAGACGGCAGCATTCCAATCCCCAAACGGGACTGGCATTCGTACCTGAAAAATGTTGAAACAAGAAAGAGTTATTCTCCTTTGTCAGTAAACAGCTGGCCAAAACTGACATGGATGGAATACTTCTCATTAGCACCGAGTCTGAGAAAGTGCTCTCCAACAAGCCATTTGATGTGTCAGCACTCCAGCCCTGCAAGCATGCCGAAGCAGATACGCGTATCATCCTGCATTTAGCTCATGCATCGTCTCAAGGACATGATAAAGCATTTGTGCGTACTGTCGATAGTGACATCGTTGTTCTTGCTATCGCTTTCTACGAACAGCTTGGCCTTTCAGAGATTTGGATTGGCTTCGGCAGTGGAAAAAGCTACTGAGATATCCCGGTCCACAGCATCCACGCACAGCTCGGTCCTTCAAAAGTATTAGCTCTACCACTCTTTCATACCCTCACAGGTTGTGATACGACGTCTCAGCTTCTTGGTTGTGGAAAGAAAACGGCGTGGAACAGTATACCGGCTCTAACAGATGCAATGATCACGCTGACTGTAGCTCCAGAATCTTTCACAATGGAATCTGTCCACATGCAGTGTATTGAGCGATTTGTTGTGCTGATGTACAGCAAGTCATGTGGTTCTGCAACTGTAAACGATGCTAGGCACCGTCTATTTTCAAATGGCAGTCGTTCCCTTGACAGTATTCCGCCAACCCAGGCAACACTCTTCGAACATGTTAAGAGGTATTTGCTCCAAGCTAGTTTTATCTGGAAGCAGTCAATCACTTGTCACCAAGAAATCCCAGTCTTTGATAAATGGGGATGGGAACAGGATAAGCACAACAAGCAATGGCTCCCATTCTGGACCACCCTGGCTGACGCAAGCAAGGCTTCTTCCTTCCTCTTGCACTGTGGATGCATACAATCATGCAGGGGGAATTGTAAACGCAGCAGGGCAGGCCTTCGTTGCACACCACTGTGCAAGTGCGAGGGTGGCTGCCTAAACAACGATGACATAGATGCAAACCACTGAACTGTACTACTGTAACATGTAGTAAATAGGTGAAATGCTGGTATTGCTGGATGACATTTTAGGATCATATGAATATGTATTAAACACTATTATTGTATTTATGTACTTGTGTACATTTTACTTACCAAGTCTTTTGGAAAATACATTTTGATTTAGTCTAAATTTATATTTTCCATTGCTAATTCCACGCCATAATTTTCTAGGTCGAAAAACATGTATTTCGGTCTAAAAATGTCCTTAAATGCGACATTATCATATGTAATTCACATCAAAACATCAAAATAACACCAGAAATGGACTCTCCATACTCAAAAAACCCCAAAAATGTTGTGTCATTCATGGTTGTACTACATTTGGTTCTCAATTTATGACAGCGGCTTACTCCGGAAGGTGGCCATCTTGGATTTGTCCAATATGGTCGCCACAGCGGGAGCCCAGCTTGGCTCCCTCAAGAAATTGTCATGTTATGGTCATATCTACACCTCCTCCAAAATTGGTGCTTGTAGGTCGATTTGAACAATTATATGATTAAGCCCCCTGACTATAACTGAAAGTAATGATTCCACTACATTTACAAATTTGAGCGGAAATAACAGACGTTGTTATGACTGATCCATGGCTCGATACGTGACTGGAAGAGATGTGGTTAATTTTGATTCATTAATGCACATATATAAAATAACACCAACACGCACTTCACGCGCTGGCGCGGCAGTGGGCGGTGTTAATTCTATGCTGTTGCTGAACTGCGACCTGTGATCGGTAAAGTAATCTTTACGTGGCTCAACATTAAGTAGGACATATTTATTATCACTTTGGCGACAACATATTATTCTTTACAATTATCTTAGTTTATTTGGTGAACTATCATACGTGATGTAGCGAAAATGCGCTACGAAAATATCGAGTGTGTCCGTATTTGTACAGTTTTGGAAAATAAATCCAATACTCCTTCTTCATCATTATGCACTGATTTAGCCAATAACCAAAATAACAACTTATCAATAGTCAAACACATAGGACTTTCATACGAACATACACACATGTATACACACGCGCACGCACACACCCGCATGCGCACGCACACACCTTTATCACTCATGCATTTTAACATATTCAACCTTGCCTGCCTTGCTTATCCCGTAATCTCAATGGAACGTTGGGGCACCACAGATGACCTGGCAACCAGCTCCCTCCACTCCTCTCGTCTCTCCGCTTTACTCATGGCGGCGCCCAGTGTCCAGCCAGTCCATTCCGGGATGTTCTCTTCCCATCTCTTTTTCTGTCTGCCTCGTATTCTCCCTCCTTGGACTGTACCTTGCATGATTGTCTTGGCAAGCCCTGATGATCTTGTTATGTGCCCGTACCATCTCAGTTTACGGTGTTTGACTGTGGTCAGGAGGTCTTGCCGAGTTCTGTTTCGGACCTTTTCGTTGGAGATGTGGTCTCTGTAAGTGATGCCGAGGAGTTTTCTGAGGCATCTCATCTCCATGGCCTGTTTCCTTTTCTCGGTGTATGCTGTTAATGTCCAAGACTCACAGGCGTACAGGAATATGGACATGACTAGGGAGCGCATCAGTCTGATCTTTGAGCTGAGCGCTATATTACTGTCATTCCAGATGGTCTTGAGTTTGGCGAGTGCTGCTGTGGCCCGGGCGATCCTGACGAGAATTTAAGATTTAGATCCTTCATCTGCAATGATTGCTCCCAGATATTTGAATATGTTGACGCAATCTAGTTTCTCGCCGTTGACCCTGATGTAAGTGCTGAAGCCATTGGTGTTGTTGGTCATCAGTTTGGTATTTTCTGCATTGATCTGCATGCCGAAGGCTGTAGAAGTCTTGTCAAGGCGCTTCACCAAATCAGCTAGCTCCTCTTCCCTTCCTTCCATGCCGTCTATGTTGTCGGCAAAACGCAGGTTTGTAATATTTCGGCCACCAATGCTCACTGTCCCTTCATGGTCATTCAGTGCGTCAGTCATAATTCTCTCCAAGAAGATGTTGAAGAGGGTGGGGGAGAGCACACAGCCTTGTCTTGCTCCGACGGTGGTTCTGAACCAGTCCCCTGTGTTGTTGTTATTCAACCGTAAGACCTTTTATTTGGCAGTACCAGGAGGATGGAGTTCATGGAGAGAGTCGTCCACGTGCTCTGTCACGTGTGGGGGTGGAGAGCGACAGCTAACTCGGACGTGCACCAATCCGGAACCCAAACACGGAGGCATCATTTGTAGTGGGAAGAACACGGATTCGCGGACTTGTAATAGCAATCATTGCCCAAGTAAGTTAAAGGGTATGTGTGTGTGTGTGTGTGTGTGTGTGTGTGTGTGTGTGCGCGTGCGTGCGTGCTTGCGTCCGCGTGTGTGGAAAACCCTGTCATGAGCGACCACAGTTTTTTTACTTGGAACGGACTGTTTCTGGTTAAATTGTACCCGGAACAAAACGACTACGTAACAAAGATATAGGCGACCGGAAACCACACAAACTGTTTACGACATCATTGTTTTCACTTTTTTGCAGCGACCGGATCTGATACTAAACTAATGAGTAATGAGGCATATAATTAGTATCAGTAATGCGACAACATAATATACTTCTCAATGGAACGGAATTTATTTTGTGAACTATCATAAGTGACTTAGCGACCAATAAAGATGTATTAATCATAAATCACATAGACATTTCATATGAACATATATACACAGACATAGGTACACACACACACACACACACACACACACACACACACACACACACACACACACACACACACACACACACACACACACACACACACATACATACATACACACACGCGCGCGCGCACACACACACACACACACACACACACACACACACACATACCCACATTCAGTAATATGGATATGATCACTTTAGACAGGAATGTTTAACCAGGAACAAAATTGGTTTGCACAAACATATAGTATTATACACTTATATATATATACATACATGCACGCGCAAGAACATGATCCTCGTACACCTGTGCAGTCATATACATCAAAGTGTATTAGCAAAATGACATAAATGTAGCAGAGCATACACACCCAAACACGCAAACACAAGCACACATACACATCCATGGCCAGACGCGTGACTGGAACAGACTTGATCAATTTTGATTCATTAATGCACATGTATACAATAACACCAACACGCACCACAAGCGCGGGGGGTCGGGGCAGCAGCAGTTAGAGTTAGTGTTTGTATGGGCATTAATGGATTAAAATTCAACAATACATGTTCTTGTGTGTGTGTGTGTGTGTGTGTGTGTGTGTGTGTGTGTGTGTGTATGTGTGTGTGTGTGTGTGTGTGTGTGTGTGTGTGTGTGTGTGTGTGTATGTATGTATGTATGTATGTACGTATGTGTGTATATGACTATATATTGTGTGTCGTTGTTCGCTTGTGTGCTAACCAACTGGCATTGTGTCCATGGTTACGCATTCATGTCTAAACTGGTTATATTCATCCTGTTTAGTGTGGATATGTGTGTGTGTGAGAGACAGAGCGTGGGTGTGACAGAGAGCGAGCGGATATATATATATATATATATATATATATATATATATATATATATATATATATATAGGGACAGAGTGAGGGAGGAAGGGAGGAAGGGAGAGAGAGATAAAGAAATTAAGAAATTCCCAAACATGATGTCACTGTCTCACTTGCTCAACATTAAAAAGGCATATTTATTATCACAATTGCGACAGCGTACTATTATTCTTAGCAATGTATCGTAGTTTATTTAGCGAAAATGCGCGACGAAAAAATCGAGTCTGTGAGTATTTGCAAAGTTTTTAGAAAATAAATCAATTTCTCCTTTTTGATCATTATTAAAATAAAAACATCAATAATAAACCACATAGGCATTTCATATGAACATACACACACACGCATGCACACGCACACACCTTTATCACTCATTTAGTTTAACATATTCAAGCTTAAAACCTTTTATTTGGCAGTACCAGGAGGTTGGAGTTCATGGACAGAGTCGTCCACGTGCTCTGTCACGTGTGGTGGTGGAGAGCGACAGCTAACCCGGACGTGCACCAATCCCGAACCCAGACACGGTGGCGCCACTTGTAGTGGGAAGAACACGGATTCGCGGATTTGTAATAGCAATCATTGCCCAAGTAGGTTAGATGATGTATATGTGTGCGTGCGTGCGTGCGTGTGTGCCTGCGTGCTTGCGTCCGTGTGTGTGAAAACATTTGTCATGAACGACCACAGGTTTTTACTTGGTACGGAATGTTTCTGATTAAATTGTGCCCGGAATAAACGACCGATTGACAAAGGCGACCAGAGACCACACAAACTGTTTACGCAAACATTGTTTTCACTGTTTAGCAGCGACCGGATCTGATACTAAACTTCGACCAATGAGGGATATAGTTAGTATCAGTAATGCGACAACATAATATTCTTGTCAATGGATCGTAATTTATTTGAAGAACTATTATGAATGACTTAGCGAAAATGGGCGCCACAAAAGTCGAGTCTGCGAGTACAGTTTGTACAATTTTCAAAAAATTAATCCATTTTGTCTTCTTCATTATGAACTGATGTAACCAATACAGATGACAACGTATTTATCATTAATCGCATAATATGCGACCTGTCATCGGTAAAGCAATCTTTACGTGGCTCAACATTAAATAAGGCATATTTAATATCACTAATGCAACAACATAATATTCTTTACAATGTATCGTAGTTTATTTGGAGAAATATCATACGTGATGTAGCGAAAATGTACGAGGAAAATACCAAGTCTGTGAGTATTTGTAGAATTTTGGAAAAATAAATCCATTTCTCCTTTTTCATCATTACGCACTTGTGTAGCCAATAAATAAAATAACAACATATCAATAATCAACCACATACGCATTTCATAGAACATACACACACTGACACACACGCGCACACGCACACACACACGCTCGAGCACGCCCACACCTTTATCACTCATTTATGATAACATATTCAAGCTTAAGAACTTTTATTTGGCAGTACCAGGAGGTTGGAGTTCATGGGCAGAGTCGATCACGTGCTCGGTCACGTGTGGTGGTGGAAAACGACTGCTGACCAGGACGTGCACCAATCCGGAACCCAAACACGGAGGCGCCACTTGTAGTGGGAAGGACAGTGAAACGCGGATTTGTAGTACGAATCCTTGCCCAAGTAAGTTAAATGATGTGAGTGTGCGTGTGTGCGTGCTTTCGTCCGTGTGTGTGATAACACCTTAAATGAGCGACCACAATTTTTTTCTTCTAGGTACGGAGTGTTTCTGATTAAATTGTACCCGGAAGAAACGACTACCCGACAAAGACGACCAGAGACCACACAAACTGTTTACGCAATCATTGTTTTCACTTTTTAGCAGCGACCGGATCTGCTACTAAACTTCGAGCAATGAGGCATATATTTAGTATCAGCAATAAGACAACATAATATTTTTCACAATGGATCATATTAAATGTATCCATTGGTATACCAGTGGCTCTTTTTGTAATTGATATACGCAAATATATATATACATACACACATATACGTACATGCAAACATATTTATTTACGTACGTACATACATACATACCAACATTTCTGAGACACACTGAAACAAAGAAATCCAATATTCGTATACACTAGCGTGTGAATGCCCTTTCCACTAAGCATCGCTGGATAATTAGACTAATAGGTCATAAATCACCCACCAGATGGCACGATATTAATTGCGCACTAACTTATAAAGTCAGTAGTACAATAACTGTTTCTGGTATAGATAAACTAAAATGTTACAACAAGTCTATCATTTGTATCGACTATTGTTAAACTATTATTCATTTATTTTACGGTGATGATATTAATTTGATAGGATATTTAAGAAATACCTAATAACGATTAGCTTTTACTATATTATTGCATAGCGTGATAGCATGTATTATTTACTATTTAAATGTAACTTATGTATTTCATTTCCAATTTCATTTAGGTATTGTTGCTGTTTATAATAGCCTTTATAAATTCCAGGCACATCGAAATGTTCAGTTAGACCTGATGTATAACTGTCGTTTGGTCGTTTTTTGCAGCCCCGGCTTCTGGCGCAGGTGAGTTGACTGAGGTGAGGGATATCAGGGCTTTTAGGCATTACTCTGCCAGCCGAAATTGCCCTGACGTCCTCGGAATGCCATTATAAGTTTGTATTTAACTAATGTTGTGATTGTTTGTCAGGTAAGCGTGAGGATACTGAAGTGGAGATGATAACAAATATAGATGTAACTTGCAAATATCAGGTCACAGATATAGTTTGGTTATGTACGGTAACTGGTGTTACAAGAATGATTTGAATTGGTAAAACAATTACATTAAGAGAAGTGTTGCCTTAATTGACTAAAGTCTTTACTTTCCATGTTTCCCCGTGGGAACTTACACAATCAACGATTCTTCACCATCGGACACAGTATTGGGCAGTCATTTCCAGTTGTTTCTCCATCCTGTTTGTGCCATCTCCCCACTTCTCTACGCCATGTTCTTCTCGGCATTCCCACATTTCGTTTACCTTGCGGATATCTTGTTATACATCTCACACGCACTATGTATCGCTCATGTTATCATCATCCGACCCAAGAAACCATTCCCACATTTCGTTTACTTTGCGGATATCTTGTTATACATCTCACACGCACTATGTATCGCTCATGTTATCATCATCCGACCCAAGAAACCATTCCCACATTTCGTTTACTTTGCGGATATCTTGTTATACATCTCACACGCACTATGTATCGCTCATGTTATCATCATCCGACCCAAGAAACCATTCCCACATTTCGTTTACTTTGCGGATATCTTGTTATACATCTCACACGCACTATGTATCGCTCATGTTATCATCATCCGACCCAAGAAACCATTCCCATATTTCGTTTACTTTGCGGATATCTTGTTATACATCTCACACGCACTATGTATCGCTCATGTTATCATCATCCGACCCAAGAAACCATTCCCATATTTCGTTTACTTTGCGGATATCTTGTTATCACATCTCACACGCACTATGTATCGCTCATGTTATCATCATCCGACCCAAGAAACCATTCCCACATTTCGTTTACCTTGCGGATATCTTGTTATCACATCTCACACGCACTATGTATCGCTCATGTTATCATCATCCGACCCAAGAAACCATTCCCACATTTCGTTTACCTTGCGGATACCTTGTTATCACATCTCACACGCACTATGTATCGCTCATGTTATCATCATCCGACCCAAGAAACCATTCCCACATTTCGTTTACCTTGCGGATATCTTGTTATCATATCTCACACGCACTATGTATCGCTCATGTTATCATCATCCGACCCAAGAAACCATTCCCATATTTCGTTTACCTTGCGGATACCTAATAATGATTTAAAATGTGCTATGAGTGATCACCCCTTCAGTGATTTCTTAAGAAAAACAGTTATGCCTGAAATGGGAAGAGGGTCAACATGAGTGATTGTTACAGAGAGCTATGTGAGCATTGTAATGCTGTCGCCTATTTACAATATCTAGCAATATATGAGAACATTCTGGTGCAATAATCACCCTAAAAAATAGATATGGTCATTATTAACAACTTTCAGTGATTGTCTTGATTAAAACCGAAATGGCGTAGATGGCATTTTGATTCAATGTTATGACATCCACAATTGTCAAGATATCTCAAGATATTAACATAATTGTAATTCGACTTTGAAATAGAACCACTCTACAACATTTTGTTAAAATATGCCATACCGCTGTGTTCTATACTCATTATTATATAATGAGTTGTCTTAGGCAATTTCAATGCAACATTTTAGTCGTGAAAATAGGGTCACTGCTAAAAACAGTGGTTTCTCACAGAAAGCTGCGTTGTGCAAAGCTATCACATATTTTCAATATCTAGGGATGTAGACCTATAAAAACATCTTCATGAGCATTCGTCCTTAAACATGTGCCCGTTGCTCAAATTTCGGGATCTGGCTCATGGCCGAGTGATGTATGTTTTACAATTCTGGTCAGTGAAATATGATGCACAAGTAATTAATGTATCTATTTATTATATTAATTTTATTAAGTTATTTAAAATTTTCGCCACCTGAAGTAACAAACTGCAGGAGAGTGACACTCAATGTATCATTAATTGTATTTATATATGTATCATATTAATTGTATTACGTTGCCACACAATGACGTTAGACACTGTAGGATAGCGAACTATCACTTTTAGCAGTATATTCTAGAAGACTTAAACAGTGTTCAGTGTTGTGATAATAATTTTTATTAATTACATATTTATTCATGAACGTTTGATCGTCAAAATATTGGCAGTATTGCATAAAAATGTACCCAACTTATAAAAATATACACACATTATACATATACCCATGTTTGATTACACCTACTGTTATATCTACAAAATAACACAAATGAATGAAATATGGGACTAAACCTACAGTTGAACTGCAACACATTATGTGCATCAAATAAATACAAAATACTATTTAAATTTTCCAGGTGCAAATAACACCCCTGATTTTCTCGCCAAAATGACACCAAATTACTATTTTGTTCTGATCTTATCGTTGGTTTACAGATTAGCACATGTAATCATGGAGAGTAAATATACCTTTGTAAACATGTATGAAAATGATGTTAAAGGAAAAGTGTAATAATAATTCCAGATGTCATACAAATAATAAAAACAAGAAACATCACTGATAGGAATACTCAAAGAATGGCTTACTGCACGGCCATATATCAGTACACAAATGTAACAGCCGTTCTCCAAAACGTCTGACACTTTGTTATTTTAATTGTTCATGCAGTACAGATTCCTTATTTGTATGTCAAACCTAAAGTGTTCACATAGTTGAATTACTTTCATCGAGTTCTTTCAGGGAATGAGTACATTTCCTATTGTATCTCAAAAGAGTGTATGCTATTTCCTGCTAGAATAGCCAAAGTACATTTTTTTTAATTAGTGTGCCTATACAAAGATATAACATGATGATTATTTACCGTTTTCACAGTACTAATCTAAGTCAAGTTATATAATAAAGCGAATCCAGTACATGTATAAAATAACATTAAAACAATATAACTAGTCATATGTTTTCATATATACAAATTACAAATGCAATGTAATGTGTAATTAGGTGGGGTTTGATGCTCTTATCAAGACAATCAGAGTCGCTCTCACAGGACACAAGTCGATGACCTTAGTTTCTTACGATATTTAGGAAATACACAAACAAAGTATCTATGTGTTATTGCATGTATGTAGTATAAAATATCAATGTACTTAATGTATTCATTTGCCGTTTATCTATTAATTTGTGCAGTTTTGTTGTTGTTTGGACAAGTCAAATTGTCCTTATTATTTCGATACATATCCAGATATTCAATTCAACTCGGAGTGAAATAGGCGTTTTGTTGTTTTGTTGCAGCGAAAAAGCCTTCCACTAATTCCACCTCCACCACAACCATCACCACTTCCACCACAACCACCACCGTATCACCAGTTGCTACAATCAGCCAGACCGTGTCTCCATTTGCCACATCCAGTGACAACATCATACGCACAGAGCCATCCACAACCGTCTCTGGCACTGGCACGAACGCAGATGCGGGGATCCATCACACCATAGGTGAAGGGGTCCATGACAACATAGATGAGGGTGTGACGGTTTGGTGAATGGTGAAGTCGGAGAAAAGTATAAGGACGCTGAAGTGAAGGGCGTAACAAATAACTTGCAAATAACAGTTCATAGGTTTCTGGCAAATTGGCTACGTATGGCAAGTAGCAAATTTCAAACATACTAGCGCGTGTAATGCCTTTTCTCCCCAGCCATTGCTGTGTAGCTTCGCTAATATGTCCTTAAGGTATGTTTATACATTTATTCAGTCATAATGAGGTACCATAATAACTAATCGAACAGAGGGCGCACTGACACAACTAGGGTCTTTGTGCCGTCGTTTACCTATTCATGACGCGTGTACAATGCGGCACCGTTTTGCGGAACATTTTGTGGTACTCATGTTTAAATCATCCTACAATCAGCTTTTGAACTCGCATGACTCAGAAGCCTCACATAGCTAAATATGGATACAGTCTGACATGTCCGTCAATGTGAAGGTATAATATGTACATTAATGAACATTTACAACCGATGGAATGTCGACTGGTCGCCCGACGACAGGTGTGCTGGCTCGATGCCGGAAAGGATGTATAAAATAATCTACAGCTCACCGTATGCATCACACGAGACTGCTACATCTTCACACATAGTTAAATATTGATATCGTATAATACGTCCGTCAATATGAAAGCAAAATGTCTACATTAAAATTTACAGTCGATGAAACGTCGCGGGACGTTCGATTGAATTCAGTGCCAATGTGGCGTTGTTTTGGCTGTTCAGTCTATTGACCACACAAACGGAATGCTGTTCTGTCTATTGACCACACGTACGGCATGCCCACATACAAAGTATAGCTGGTTATGCGACGGCACGGTAAATACCTAACTGATGATGATTTAAACAAGCGTTCAGCAAAACATGCAAACAAATCCACGTTAGTCGCTGGAGTCGCTGGAGTCGCTGATACGCAACTAGGTATAGTTGCCTATTAGCGCCTCTAGCGACTAACGTGGATTTGTGGAAGCCTATTGTGCATACATAATAGTATGAACTTATTACAGGTGTACCGATTCATACAGAATCCCCAGACACGGATACGGACACCAGCCTTATAATTAGCTTAGTGTCTGTGTTGATCGTGCTCATGCTGTTGCCATGTCTTATCTACATTTTGTGTTTCAAGTAAGTACATTTTATGTTTTACAGACAAAACGTGTTACTCAACAAAGCGATGATTGCTAGTAAAAATGCAAAACAACACATTATAAAATCCAGAGGTGCTACGGCGATATATGATCTATACTCCCTTATGTAATTACACCCATGCTCATGTGTCTGGTACTCTTATGTCACGTACTCGTGTGCCTGCTGTTGTTATGACAGGTACTCCTAGTATGCCGAGCACTCGCTTGTCTGTCTGATGCCGGTCCCTCGCTGTTTTAAACTATCATGCCTAGTACTCATATGACTGGTACACACATGCGGGGTACTCATGTGACTGGTACACTCATGCGGGGTACTCATGTGACTGGTACACACATGCGGGGTACTCATGTGACTGGTACACTCATGCTGGGTAGTCTTGTGACTGGTACACTATTGCGGGGTACTGATGTGACTGGTACACTCATGCTGGGTAGTCTTGTGACTGGTACACTATTGCGGGGTACTGATGTGACTGGTACACTCATGCGGGGTACTCATGTGACTGGTACACTCATGCGGGGTACTCATGTGACTGGTACACTCATGCGGGGTATTCATGTGACTGGTACACTCATGCGGGGTACTCATATGACTGGTACACTCATGCGGGGTACTCATATGACTGGTGCACTCATGCGGGGTACTCATGTGACTGGTACACTCATGCGTGTATTCATGTGACTGGTACACACATACGGGGTTCTCATGTGTCTGGTACACTCATGCGGGGTACTCCTGTGACTGGTACACTCGTGCGGGGTACTCCTGTGACTGGTACACTCATGGGGAGTTCTCATGTGACTGCTACATGCATGCGGGTTACTCATTTGTCTCAGGTCTCAGATTATTTACTCCATTTACGCAGGAGTCACTGAGGATGGTCACTGCCAGGGTGCTTTTCGTCCTCGGTGGTTCTTTTACGTCCCAAATTGAGACGGGACCGACATTAACGTGATTCTCCGATTCATGAGGGATACACAGTCCCCAATGTTGAGAGCCACATTTTTATATCACAACTGCCGGTACTGGGGATCGAACCCATGTCGCCGGCGTGTCAGGAGGATGTCGTAACGACTACACCACCCGCGCTCTCTGATACACACATGCGGCGTAGTCATGTGTCTGGAGTACTCATGCTGGGTAGTCATGTGTTTGGTACACACACGTGGGGAAGTCAAGTGTCTAATACTTTCATTTTGCACATTCTCGTGACTTACATGCGAACGGAAAGATAAAACACCCTAGAAGAATATAGTTGTGCTCATTTTACGTGTCCGCCATTAAGTGGTTTTAACGGCGGTAATTTTCCAGGAAGAAGCAGACGGCTGTCAATGACGAGTCGGCTGAGTCTGGCAATGATTTACACAACGAAATATCCGAAGAACAGGTAAGGGAATCATACTATTATACCATGTAACGATGTAGGTTCTATTTTGTGTTTCGAATCGGTATCATCAAACTGTATAATATTTTATAGTGGACGTAGTTGTACAGCTGAGTGAACCACTGGGCAATTGAAATTAACTTATCCATTGTTAGCTTGGGAACATTGGAATGGCATTTGTACACGCTTTTCATTGATATAATAAGTAGTTACGTAGGGCTCAATGACGTCACAATCGCAATTATGCGTGATGTAACAGGTACATATTTTGATGACATTTTCACTGTAAAGGCTGCGATATACGGGCAATTGACTCAGCCGGGTAATTCGTTTGAAACAAAATCACAAATCAAACACAAACAACAACAGACTGATAATAAATAAACGAAACACCTATTGGGATGGGTGTTCCTACTGTAATTTGCACACAATATTGAATTGAAATTTATTTCAACAACAACTACTACAGTGTACTACATTATAAATACAGTGCACGCAATACAATTGTTGAAAAAAGGGTAAAGGAAGTACAATACTTATCATGTTTACCCTTATAATTTCTTTATTTCATACATAAAGCATCTGAACAGTGCAATAGAAGGTGCGACAACACTATTTATATGTGTAACTATACAACATTTAATCTAAATTGTTATCTAAATTATGTTAGCAAAAATGGTCTAGGACTCTAACACATAACTACTCAACAGTATATTTGTATAACAACAGAGGAGCTGTATATGAACAACAGAGGAGCTGATCTAGTATAAATAAAATCGATAATAAAATTACGGTTAACAATGTTACATTCAGGCATATATAATGAAAGATAAATTGGACAGTGGAATATTTGTGTACTGCAGATTGGAAAAATCACTTATATTTTGATAAGGCTTGTGCGGCGAAGGAGAACAAGCTGCTATTAGACCTGTTGGTTCTGCTTTTGATGGATCTGAAACTGCGGCAAGATGGGAGGGGATCAAACAGATTATGGGCAGATGGTACGGGCCCTGAGAGACGAGATTAGTTATTTCCGGTTACCTAAACTTAATTTGGCGGACACAGTATATTTAGCGAAATAATGTTTTAATACAAACAATGTGGAGGTACTTATTAATACGTTAATAAACAATGAACAAACATAGAACCTTGCAAATTATCTTACAGGCGAATGACGTCGGAGACGAGAATGTCGATACACTGGCAGATTTGAAGTTGGAACCAGGGTCCTCAGTGCGTATGATACAATCGCAGCGATTTATTCGATCACAACGATTGAGTCGGCCGAGTCACGTGCATGAGTCTCTCGGCCGAGTCAATCGCCTGTGTATTTTCGCCATAATTGAAAGGTATTTGAACTGGCATTCCTCGAATGTCATAACTAACAGGAACACATCTGTAATAGCGTCATACTGCCATCACATCTGTGTTGTTCTGTATTAATAATTTCATAGTATATTCCACATGTCTGCTGTGTTCATTTCATAACGTGGAGCGCCTCGTGAAATGCCGATGGATACATATTTGAATAATCGTTCAAAATACGTCATTATTTACAGGAAGTATGATTACAGCAACTGGCCACGTGATCAAATGGTCAGTTCTCGTCAAAGCTATAAGCAGTTGCTCCCTATATCGAATGTTTATAAATGAAATAATTTGAACATTCCCCGGCTAACCTTTGGAATTGTGAAAACAAATCGGGTTTTCTAAATGTGATTTGGCGGACACTGTACATATAGCGTTTTTATTCTTATAAGTCGGACAATGCGTGGCATAGCTAAATATTAATACATTAATAAGCAATGAACGGATATAGAACCTTCCAAATTATGTTATAGGTTGTTGACGTTGGAGACGAGAATGTCGATACACTGCCAGACGTGAAGTCGGAACCACCGCCTTCAGTGAGTATGAGTCAATGGCAGCAATTTATTCAATTGTACCGATTGACTCAGCGGAGTCACTCGTATAAAACACTCAGCCGAGTCAATCGCCCGCGTATTGTCGCCGTAATGGATATACATTTCAACTAGCATTCTTACAATGTCATAACTTATAGGAAATCATATGTAATAGCAGCATACTGCCATCACATATGTGCTGTTCTAGAATAGTAGACTCTTGCTGTAGCGTTCTGCTGTTCAGCACGCGAGCTTCAACTAGAAAGATGTCCCGCAGAAGTGTCGCCCCTCTGCTTCAAACGTTGTCTGTAACAGTGACGTAGCCAAAGGGGGGCAACACCCAGTAATCACGTTGTTCTTCTGCAGTATGCTTACAGTGTATGAATTACCGTATTATTGCAGCATGACTGCTCCTTGATTTAAAAATACTGCATTCGTTAATAAATAAGAGGTAGAACATATGTACTTTTAAAGGACGTCTAGTTGCTTCAACTAGTTTAGTTTTCACTGGCGTCCTGTCATTCAACATTAACACATATTCCATGTTCGTTGTGTTTTATATGCCAACTAAATGCCGATTCAATACAATACCTTAGTCTCTAACAACTTTCCCTTCTGTTCAGCAACCATCGTTGTCCTCGCATAATATAATTATTGCTAAGCAACTGGCCACGTGACTGAATGGTCAATTTTCGCCAGACCTAAACGAAATTACTACCAATATCGGATGTTTCGAAATTAAACAATGTGAACACTCCCGGGCTCACCTTTGAAATTGTGAAACAAATCGGGTTTCCTAAACGTAAAACGGCGGACACTGTACATTTAGCGTACTTATTCTTAAAATACGGATGATGTATAGTATAGGTAAATATTAATAAATGAATCAACAATCAACGGACGAAGGACTTTCAAATTCGGTTACAGGCGGTTGACATGGGATACGAGAATGTCGCTTCAGTGCCCGATGAGAAATCCGAAACAGCCCCTACTGTGGCGTAGCCGTGGCCCTGGACTATAATAGTATACCACAATGCACTGCCAAGATGAATGATCGCAAATATCGCCACACGTAACGATCTGTGAAGAACTATGCAACGATGACACACTAGTAGAGCTGCCATATGCATTTGTGTTCTGTTATATGCACTATATTTGCCATTTGTGTTATATTAGCAAGCATCGGATTTGTAGTAAATAGGTTGTTAATGTGCATAGTGGTGCAAAACCTGTTCTACGTCGAAAAGCAATGCAGTTATAGAGGGGCTAAATTTTTCAGAGGGGTAGTCATTTCGAGAATTATGTAGCCTGTTTCTTTTTAAAAGGACACTATCTAGCGGGGCATGAGAGGGATTGGGATTAGTATGATGACATAACTTTTTGTACCACAATTTTGCAATGCTGTAGTATAATTTTACCAGTGAAATTAACTATCTTTGACACACGGGACAATGCAAACGACTTCAGATGTATGTCATAACAACTCACTCGCTGATGGTTTGCCATGTTGTGCGAAACAAATATATTACAATGTTTAATAGTTATCAACTGCTAATGTAATAATATCATTCATACCATTTGCTGGCACATATCTTATTAAATTAATTTATTAAGGAAATTAATAAATTATATTTAGCAATACATTGTCCAGGTTTTTGTGAAATCCGGTTTTCTTATTGCGTAAAGCCATATTTATGACTACGTACTAAATGCGAAGAAATACAGGGTGGTAGAAGTTATTTTCCCGGTGTAAAACCAAGACGATACACAGTATTTTCGTTTATCTAGATTAAATTGTTCAATGCCAACAGCACACACGCCCGCACGCACGCCCGCACACACACGTTAACATTCACGCATACAACAAACGCACGCATGTGCACAATTTGGATTACAGTTAGACTATTGCAAGTATTGCTATACGAATATTATTATCAATGTCATTGTTATTTATGTGCATGTATGTTATTTCTCCTGCTGAACATATGTGACCCATGCAGATTATAATTAACGTTAGTGATTTATTAATGCGCTTACTATCTTGCAATTATTATAAATTATAAAACAAAATGCAATTATTATAAATAAACATAACATAGCCTCATAACAAGTGCTTACTGTAATTATTTTAAAACGTAATTCTTAATGTCCTTGTCTCAAAGTGATGTGCATATTTATGGATTCGTCACAGCCGTAGCTTCTGAGTTTTACCTTGAAATTAAAAACCAGAACTCGATTCCACGTACCAAAAGACCAATACAAGACATCACATTAGGACAAGAGGTTCTAAAATGCGTTTTTAAAGATACTATAAGTCGCCGTCTTGGGTTTATGTAAATTACCACAGTTGCCAAAAGTTGCCGTTTGAGCGTTCAAACTTAATTGTTCTAGGATCCGATACGAGTCTAAAAAAGTTCATTGATTATAATATTTCGAGGTTGGATTTTGAACACATATCGCTGTCATATGGATTATATACCAAAGGACAAGGGAGAATTGGTATGTACATCCGACAATTGTAGATATATTGCTCATGGCAGCATTATTGCCAAACTCTGGTGCTATTATATGATCAAAGGAACAACATGCACTTGTAACATAGCATTTGCAATATGGATTTAAACCAAATATATCCACTACTCACTGTACTCACTGCACACATATTAAACAGGAGACGATCAGTTACTGCAGGAGACGATCAGTTATTATAATGCAAATGACAGTAATGTATAAGCACTCATGTTAGACTAGTGGATAAATTCTTCAAGGATGAAGCAGGACTGGGGTAATATGAATGGGAGTGGCACTACTACAGGGTAAATACTTCGCAGCTAAAACACGTTTGAGACTCGAGTTAAAGTAAGGAGACAATCCCCCCTCGCCCCGTACCCCCTCCCCCGCCCACCTCCCTTCCCCGTTCATTCATATTTCCGGCTGAAATTGCGCCACTCCAGAACGTTCCTCACCACCGACGGTCACATCGCATGTCGAATATTCCTTGGGAACCCTCGAGTCAGTGACAGGTAACAGATACTTTTACCAGCTGGCACAGCGAACTATTTATCTCCGTAGCGAGATCGCATAATTTTTATTTGGGGTGGAAAATAGGCAAACATGCGTCAAAATGGGCGGGGGTGACCATTCAACCACTGGTGACGGCCTGGGCTCAAATTCTGATTGGTGGTAGGACGAACACGGAGCCAAGCCTGCAACGGACAGCATGCCAGCGCACATTTCAACCGGAAATATGAATGAACGGGGAAGGGAGGTGGGCGGGGAGGTGATAGGGGGCGAGGGGGGCTTGTCTCCTTACTTTAACTCGAGTCACAAACGTGTTTTAGCTGCGAAGCATTTACCCTGTAGTAGTGCCACTCCCATTCATATTACCCCAGTCCTGCTTCATCCTTGAAGCATTTACCCACTAGTTGTATTGCTTTACCCGCGAAGCCAACATATTTTTCCAGCTGATCATGTTCTGAAGGCATTCATTGGTCGATATCAATGTTAACAGTAAACACAATTAAAAATGTACAATCAGTTCGATTGTTTTTGCTCCTCGCGTTTCAGACTAATTTCACGAAAAAGCAAACCTACGAAGTATCCCCTGTGACATGCTAACTCGTTTGTGCAAATGTGTGGCTTCGTTTTTATTAAATAAACAGAAAACTCAGAAAAAGAGTATTTGCTATCATAGCCGAAACTCGAACCGGACACCCTGTGTTACCGTGACATCCGGAAAAGACTGTAGCTTGAAAATCTCGCGTGAGCGAAAACGAGCAGTGAGATCGACCTTTGACCCGTCCATGCTGTCAGTCCTTCGATAGACTGTTTACTATAATTTATAGAGTCGCAATATTCCCGTTCTTTTGCTGTTTTTTGTTCAACGATGGGACGCCCGCGTATGTTTGCGACCGAATCGGCAAGGAAACAGGGAAGTGCACAAAGAGCCGCAGAAAGACAGAAACAGCGGCCGTGCGCACACGTGTATTTGGAAAAGTTATAGACTTGTGCAAGTTGTGGAATCAAATGACATGTACGACAGGTTAGTACTCTGTTATTACTCGGCTTCAACCATTTCACATTGTTTTAATATTGCGTGTGCCAGCTGACAAAATTGTTTTGCTATTAAATTAGTCGACGGTATTAGGCCATTTAGGGTCATTCCGAGTGAACGCAAATAAAATTCCATAAATTGGTTGCTGTCATCGACGTCTTGGACTTAGTCTTAGATTATTTTTGAATAGATCAGTACTAATACAGTATGATGAGAGCCTTTCCAGTTTTGCATTTGGTAAGATTAGCAAGAATCCAAAATTTGAGCGTTGTAGCTTAAATAGGTTTCAAGTTATGGCACTTTGACATTTGACAGGTTGTTAAAAATAAATAATTGTATTTACATTTAATTCACTAGTCAATATATTCTGCAATCTTGAGCCTGTGTCAGTGAAATTGTGGTGAGTTGATCTATATAATATAGAGATTACATAACTACAATTAGAATATAAATACAGTGTACGGTTAATGTACAGCTAGGTGATACAAATCATGATTAAGATTTATTCAAAATATCACTCGCGATAGGGTTTTCAGACCCTGATTGTGAGCAGAATACACATACCTTAGACATAAATTGATAAATTGTACATATTTGGTATATAAATGTGCAAATCGGAGGAATATGGCAGGTCTGGTTGCCTTAATTATGAATCTATACATGTATATGCAAAGATGGTATGTTATTATATTTCTTAAAATATGACCAACTTCCGACCCAAACATTTCGATGAGGCGTAGCTTGTATTGTCACAAAACCTTTTCTATGTGTAAGCTCATTCCTATAACTCAAATAACTAGTAAAATAAGTCTCAATATCCTTCCGAGCTTCCTTCACAACAAAAATGGCATACGCCTGGGTGCCACAATTTTAAAAATAAATTGCTCGTGATATACTATGACACAAAATTGTAACTTTTGTCATGATTTAAAGGTAAAGGTAAGGATTGCTCAAAGCGCTTTTTACACTTTACTCCCTGGTAGTTCAATCGAAGACCATCTCGGCTTCTCTGGGAAGCATTCAGCCATGTAGCAATTTTGCGAAGACTGCTTGTACACAAATAGTCATCACTGTTTATAGCCAGGTACTCATTCATACAGCTGGGTGAAATGGAGCAATGTAGTGTGAAAAAAAACTTGCCCAAGGTTTCACATGGCAGCACAAAATTTGAACCCGGGTCCTCTTATTTTAGAGTCTGATGCTCTACCCCTGAACCACTGCGCTAATACTAGCAACCTTTGTTTATGACCAATATTAAAGAAAAACTGTTAGTCTCACAGACTGGTACATTTCGTCATGATGAAGTTTCAGTAGTATGCCTGCAGTGCAGTTGTGAGGAACACTAAGCAGGTTTTCAGCTCACTTAGTCTTCATGGCATTAAAATTAACTGATTTTAGTAAGTTTATTGTAATATTATTTTGCCTAAAACCACTAATGACATGTTATGGTCCTGTGCAAGTTAACAAACACAATTTGCTGTGTTTTGTGGTGAAAAACTCAGCAGTGATTAAGATTAACAAAAATATATTTCATTCAATATTACAAATTAACTATTCAGGGCTGTATAGTCCAAAGGACCTGAGGACCTCTTGGGCCAGTGTTGATGATTAAATGTCCATTTTGAGGTGTTTACAGTAATGCTCACTGGTTTGGTTATGTTTTATTTCAGATGTCGCAAAGACGTTGCCACTCTGCAGCCTGTTACTATATGTGAACTTTTGTGCATGACATTGAAGAAATTGTGACTGATGAGTACAGACGATGAAGACATGACACTGATGACAAGAGCGGAAGACGTCACTGGCAAACCATTCTGCATTGTGTACAAAGAATGCCTTTTGGAGCTTGCCAGAATGGAGGTAATCATTGGTATTTGATATTCATAAAATATCATCATGACACAAGTAACTGCATTTTAAAGATGTTTCTTAAAAACTATTCATTTTGTATATGGCAAGAAAGATGTTATGTTTGTTTTGATTATGTTTAAATTGATGAAAGTGTGGTGTATATTGGTTAATTATATGTTGCCATATTTATGTTACAAACATAGAAATTAATATTATGGAAATTATACATTGAAATACCATTACATCATGCACTATAATTGGTATCAACTGCATTCTGATTGGGCAGGCTGAGTAGAGTGGAATACATAACTATCTTTACAGAAAGCACTAATTAATGCCCACCTATGTCACTGCATTCACACAATTTTGCTGTGTTTGTGGTCATCTCATATGAATAACCAGAGAAAAATATGCCAACTAGGTGATTATGGTGAAGAAACATTTAATTCATAATTACAAACTTACAACATATTCAAAATTATTCATTATTAGCCCCATGAAATTATGTGTAATAATTATTTGTCACAGTCGTCTATTTGCCTATTTGTGTAGATGGATAGATTATGCAAAGTCAAAGGGTGCAGGCTTCCCTATGACCTGAAAATAAAACGAGTTTCAAATGTGCGGTACTTCTGTCATTGAGTAACACAAATTCTTTATACTAATCAGTTCTGCTGGTAAAACAATTATTACAATTGTTGTCACATACACAGCTATGCACGGTTGTAACGTTTAAAAAAATTAAACGGCTTAACCAGTAGAGCATTATATATGTTAATATGCATCTAAATTGTCAGCTTAGGTATATGAATTTTATTCATCTGCCAGTGGAAGTTTTTGTGCCCCCTAGAATTAATTTCTGAACCTGCTCCTGCGTATGACAGTTTATTTGTCTGCATGAGGTTTTTGCAGTAATGGGTGTCCTGGATAGATTGTATATTGTTGGAATCACATGTGGACTAAAGTAAAGACAACATAAAGTAAAAACATTTTATTGAAACTTTTGACAAGATTGACTACAACATAATGGCAAGCACTGCACATGATATATGTATTTATTTTTAATATCACATGCACATCAGATAAAAAAAAACAATCAGTAAAATATAAAATTAGGAAAAGGTTGAAAACATGTATGGTTGGTATATATATATATATATATATATATATATATATATATATATATATATATATATATATAAACAAACAGTTACTTTTATCAAGATTCATTCATTCACAAAAATATCCAGCACAAATACATAGTATGTCAAATGCTGGTTAGTTAAAAAACATTAATCCCATTTATTAGGCTTTAAAATGATGCCTTTACCCGAAATGACATTACCTACTGCAAATGTGTGCCTAACACTACACCCATGGGCAAATTGTTCAAAATCCTGAAACAATTGTTACACAAGAACAAAATCCTGGCAATTTACCTAAAATTGTAAAGTTTACTCATAATGCATGCATTATGGATATTACTGAAACATGCTGTAAATAGCTTATTTTTTACAGCAGTAGAACATAAATTGATGTTTTATTAAACATATTTCTCTTGACAAGTTTGCATACAAGTTTCACTTTGGCTTGAATGGCAGACTCATCTGACAAGATTTTATAAATGACTTGTCCAAAATATTTACAATGTGACAAAGTTTAACTGGTTAACTCCTGAAGTAATTGTCTTAGAAAGTTTTGACTTTCTAGATACAAAGTACATATACATACTATATACATGTAATGTGTACATATTAAATAACAATAATAACAAATAAAGTACACTAAGTTAACTATAATTATGATGATTACACTAGTCATGGTCCTCGCCATGTGGCTGAGAGTTACATGTGCAATCACTACCCCGGGTATGTGTTTACTCACCTGTATGAAGAGTACCGGCTACAGATAGTGGTAGATATTATTACTTTATATAGTTAGTCTTTGCATAATAACATAAGTGTGGCTGAATGCTTCCTACATTAGTAGATATGTTGTTTGATTTAACAGATCTTAATAAAGTGTAACATATCTGGCATGTAGAGTTTACGATATGAATACCAAATACCAAACAATTCTATAATAGACTTTTGCTAAATGTATCATCACATATGATATCATAAATGTCACAGCCATGTTAATTGTCACTTTGTTTCTTGCACAGGTAGATGTGGATGCACAGAAAATGTCAGGTACCTGGCATGCAGTACCATTAAAGAGAGTGAACTAAGTAACACAGTAATGCCATCGATATCCAAGCCGATGAAGTTCACCAAAGAATGCCGAACCTATCTTATTGTGTTGAGAGAGGTTGACCGAAGGCTCATGCCATATTTGCCAGACCATGGTACTCACTGTTCTACCACAAACTGCAAAGCTAGTCAGATATCACCATATTCGCATGTCAAGCAACCTGCATTCTATATGGGTCTCTAGTCAGTTTGGGTAACTGACTGGCCTGGAAGTCAGTGCACACACCATCAGTACAGGGGAGTCTGTTATGGATGCAACACATGACTGAGATCACTCGGTTGATATTCACATGACATTTGATCTGCAGCGTCTTGCACAGCCCATGGTTGTGGAATCTTGTCTGGGATCTTGGATGGTATATAGCTTATTAACTTGTTGACCTAGTGGTGGTGTTCAGTTTCCTGTTGAGTGTTGACCTGAAAAGAAAAGCATAATATTCAAACTCAGTAAACAAAAACTGGCATCATGGTATTAGAGTTGTCATTATGGAGTGTTCTTTGCCATAATCAATAAATCTACAGCTGTATAACATAATATTTTATGTATGACCTAAAGCATTCCACAAAAAAGGCAGCAAGAAATATTTGGCTACAGCAGCATGTACAGGTTCATATCTAAGCAGGGTTGTAATTTATTAGGTCTGTATTGTCATTACATGAAAGTAAAATTACCATGCTATTTTTAAATGTAGGGATGCCTTATCTTATATATTATTATAGAATTATATTTACTCCCAAGCATAGCGCATTCATATTTTCTGTTTTATTTTCAATATACAATTTTGTGTCAGGGTATGTCATGTAATAACTACTGCATGTTATATTTGACATTTTATGGCTCAGCTGGATGTCAAAGTAAATGTTGGAAGTGACAAAATAAGGTGTTGTTGTGATGCCAACAGTATATTTCCTTCACTGAATATTCAAACATGTCTACCTTCTTCAGAATGAATAATAATTGATTTTATAAATTTATTTCTGAGTTATTGTTGTATGCTGAATAGTTTTTTAAAGGTGTTGACCGAAGTCTGTGTGGACACTGGACTGGACACACTTAGTATAACATGCATTACACAACTGCAAAGGTTATCCTAGTTTTCCATATCCGAGATATTATGAAAATGCTAATGAAAGCAAATGAGTATTGAAATGGGCATATTAAAATATTTATAAAATGTATACATTGTTGATTGTTAAAATGTTTAATTCACTTGGAGTGATCAAACGTTGGCCTCTTGCGAACTATGTATCCTCCATGCATTTGCCCGACACAAGTGATTGCATTACTCTTAGTCCCTCCTCTGCCTCGTCTCACTTGCATTGTAGTGTGGCCCATACTAATATATCATAATTTGAGTTGTATTATGCATTCATATATTGCTGTGATGAAAAGATAAAGATTAGAACAGCTGGCATATGTGAGTTGAAAGGTATCAGGTATTACATAGACTACAGCCAGGCATCACTGACCACAATGGAAACAAGTGCAAGAATGTTATGTGTAATACTTGCATATGGTGTACACTGGCTAGTAGCTATACAAGCATTTTATATTCATGTTTACCTTTTTGTATATTGAATAAATTCATCACCATCATGGTTGTCATAATTTTTTTAATTATTATATAATTATAATATTATTATTATATAAAATATAATGCAAATCAGCAACATCCAGCAATCATAGTAAAATGTGAGTCACAAAACACTGTTTAAATAATTGTGATAACCAACATAATTCTTCGTTTGACGTTCTGTTGCACGAGATAACGGATGCTCCCCACGGTGACCATCACCCGGAGCCTAGCTACTGCCAATGTTCCGAAGCCAATGAGATATCATTTCGTCCCTAACGTCATCTACACTCTCTAGATATGTACTTTTGCAATTACACAGCTTATGAACAAGATCCTGCGTTATCAAATACAATACATATAAACTTATAAATAAAGGCTGTATGAGTGTATCTGGCTGAGACTAAGCGATGCCGATGCCGACTGTCAAACTTTAAAAATAATCTAACAAGTTAGAGAATCCACGTCGAGTAGGCCTATAATGAAGTTCACAAGTTGCAGTTCTTGTTGAATTAGCCCACGACTACTCGCCCTGGTTGCTAACTGCAATAAAACACTTAATACATACCTTCACAGAAGAAACATTTCGGAACGTTCGTCACGACACGCAAAAGCACATGCGGTTTGTTATTGTGCCGTAGGATGCCGATCTCGTATAAAACACGTGACCCAAAAAGGGCAGGACGTCTACACCGGCTAATGGTTTCGTCAGTTATACCCGGTGTAACGACGATTCTTTTTTGCCGAATAAAAAAAGATAAGTACGCATTTTAAAATTAAACTGATTGCGCATACTAGTTAAACTATTGAAACATTACACATCAGGACATAAAAGAAAAGGATTGGCGATGGGCAAAACGAAATGATTGTCAACCTTTAACCATTTCTGGAACGCGTTACGCGGATAGAAAATGGTGGCGCCACACTACGGAGTTTTCAGGACGCTACCCAACACACGCCATCAGGGAGCGCCACCAGGGGCACCTCGGATAGCCGATCCATTTGTTGAAAAAGGGGCGGCGGGTAGAGCAATTGCATTTCTGAACGGCGACAGTTTGAAACATCGAAAACTCGAGTTGAGGGACGAAAATCAAAAATCGACGGATTTGTTAGTTTGAGGCTTGCTCTGGGCTTTCCAAAATGGCATAGCACATGTTTGTAGCTATTCCCAATCGCTGCCGTAATTCGGATTCGCAATAGGGGTCAGGTATTTCTATTCCATTCATATTAGGAAGGGCACTGCCGTGCCCATTTCTGATGCCAGTAAGGTATTCGATATAATTATTTATGTTAAGCTAGTACTACTAAAACACACTTGCAGATCGTCCGTGGAAATGTTGCTGTTTAGCAAAATTGCAGTCTGACACTCGGCTGGTTGACTACACAAATGCGACACAACTTCATAATTAATCCACTGATGCTTTCACATTGCCCAGTTTTCATTTGCGTTCAGGTCAATGTTTAGATAATTGGGCGTTCCATACCATCGATAAGAATCATAATCGTCACATTTATATAGCGCTGTTCCAACGTTCGTTGCTCACAGCGCTGTACAGAATGTTCTTGTAAATAAATAAGTCTTTAATTTTACTTTAAATGCAGCAGTGGTCATAGATGACAGTGTCAGATGCTGCTGTAGTGCATTCCATAGACTTGGGGCTGCCACGCTGAAAGCTCTGTCACCCCATTGACGCCTTGTGCGTGGCACACACAATAATTAAACTGTGTTTGCTGGAGCGCAGCGACCTAACCGGCTAGCGTCGGCTTACACAGTGTCCAATGTAGTCAGGCGCTTGGCCATTCAGTGCTCGGTGAGTGAGTAGCAGGATCATGATCTCAACTCGCACCGCTATCGGCAGCCAGTGTAACTTCTTTAGCAATGGTGTAGCATGGCTATATCTCATAGCGCCGTCGATCAAGCGGGCTGCCCATTTCTGTATTTTCTGAAGCCGTTGCGTTTGCTTCAGAGGCAGTCGATAGAGCAGTGCTTTGCAAATATCCAGTCTGCTTATGACAAATGGATGAACAACCTGCTCTGTCGCTGCTGCTGTCAGATACCGTCTGATCATCGAGATGTTGCGGAGGTGGAATATGGCTGACCTGCATACAGCAGTCACGTGGGACTCCATCGTCATCTCAGCACCAAACTGCACACCGAGATTTCGAACACAGTCAGTCACGCTAACCACACAGTCACCAACACGTAATGATTGCAGCGTGATTTTCTTCAACTGTTGAGCTGAACCGTATACGATTAAACTGTCCTGGTTCGCCATGATCGCTAGATATCACTCACACACTTACCGCATAGTCGGAGTGTACGCAATACAGTTCCGCGTAGTTCACTGTACCAATTGCCACCATATATTAACAATGACACTGGTTTATTTAGTAACAACGTGTATTAAATGCTCTTGGCAGACAATAAGGCAACGATTATGAAATGTCTCGTAATCACGTCACAGCATTCTAGTTCCAGAAAACAAAATAAGGATCAATAATTCAGAAACGGAATTACATAACATAACTAGAACCTGTGACAGTAACCGTTAAACGGAGCATTTGATTGGATGCGAGTGTCAGAATACAAAATGGTGGCGTGTCCGCCAGGGAGTTTCATCACTGACAGGAACGTGTGATATACCACAAAGCATTGCTAAATATAACTACTGAAACGACGTCACAACACGTAACTGCAACGACAATCACATTACAAGAGCGGCCAGATGCATTTATTTTATGTTCTCTGCGCACTGTTGACCAACTGTGTCATACCCTGCATGTGTAAGTAGTAACAAATGTGTTTAATGTACATCATGATGCACATACTTCGATAAGAGAAAAAAGCGCAGTTCTCTAGCTTCTAGAGTGCCTGACGTCATGGTATCATTTTGAGAATTACGTTTCCTGTATTTTTCACTTTGACTAAGAAGGGATGAGAGTGTTTGTGAGTATCATGACAGATATATTGTGTTGCCATTCCAGACGGCAAATTTTTTCAGTGAAGGGTAACTCTCTGCCACAAGAGCAACCTTTCGGAATCCATTTTTATATGTCGTTTTTACTTCACAAACTCCGGGCAAAAACATAAATGTATTCAAATGTATACGTAACCCTCTCGCTATGTGATATTTGTTAATTTCTTAATGACACAATAACATAAACATTATTCTTTGGGGGACATTAGACTAAAGGAATGGCGTAGATTAAGAAACTAAATTTATTATGCATTGTCTGTATGGTTTTTCTTATATTTGTGTATTGCATACGCCGACAGGTGAGCACACCAACACACTATATATATACCAGTTGCGAAGTAAAGTATAGGGTTAGAAAGTACTTTTCCCGGTGGAACACACGCATAAAAATATTGCTGTCATTCCTCTTAATGCACTGGAAACGGCTCTGCCAGGCAATCAAAAGTGTTCGTTTATATTTGGATTTAATCAGTGTTCGTGTCCATTTGGATTTAATCAATGCTATTTGATCATCAGGGCAAAACGGGCTAAACTGATGCCGCAACCATTGCAAGGAATGGCTCTAAGTAATTTAGTTGCATCGTCTGACAACATTTAAGCCAATGGTCCAATCTATATAGCGTCTATGCAGTGTTGAAGAATGCGATCCAACGCTAAGAGAATAACTGTCTCAGATGCATTTGACTGTGTGTGCGCATGTACACGCACGCATGCGCAAGCGCACGCACACTCACATTCAAAACGAAATGCAGGTATGCGTACAATTGTGATTTCAATTCCATGCTTATAAG
>OZ024854.1:60637337-60654837 GCA_964017155.1 Oasisia sp. SBJ-2009
GTTTTTCTTAGTAATATACGCAAAGTTAATGACTTCGGCTTTATATATACTCGCCTTGTATTACTCAGCAAATTAGCCACGATTCATGTTCTCTTTTGTAAGTAGTATTGTCCCACATATATATATATATATATATATATATATATATATATATATACATATATATATATATATATATATATATATATATATATATATATATATATATATATATATATATATATATATATAATATTAGTTCATGTGTATACAATGAAAGACAAACTGGAAAGTGAAATATGTATGTACTGCAAAAGAAAAACTTCTCTTATGTTTGGATAAGGTTTGTAAGGAGAAAAAGCTGATATAAAACGTGCTGGTTATGGTTTTGATGGAACTGGACCTGCGACAAAATGGGAAGGGATCAAATAGATTGTGGGCAGATGAGATGGGAGACTGACGCTTCGTAACAGGCGCTGGTGATACAATTATTCAAGACTGGGAAAGTCTCTTCTGGAAGCAGTTAGCAGAGCTTTCCTTCACAGTGATGAACTGATGAAGATTTTCATTTGCTCATTATATTAGGAGTCCTTATGGTTACGTTGAACGTCTACTAACAATGTGTGCAAAACACGGTCCGGGCCACAGAGTTTCCTTCCATTTATGGAAAATGTGTCACCATTATTAACGGTCAACTTATCATAATGCTTTCTTTGATTATTTTCATATATTTTAATTAAAATAATGTTTAATACAGTATATTTAAAATGGTTTATTTAATGTATTTTTTTTTAAACTGAATAGACGTCTTCATAAACCACCCACCTCCACACTTGTCCGATTTATATTCTTCCGAAGTGTACGTACATTTAGCGGACATATTTTCATACTACGTGTAGGTAAATACTAATCAATTAATAAACAATGAGCGAACATTATTCCTTACAAATTATGTTTCAGGTTGTTGACGAGGGAGGGGAGAATGTCGAAACACAGCCATACATGAATTCCGAATCACCGTCTTATGAGATTATGATTCAAATGCAGCGATTTATTCAATCGCAGTATGCATGAGTCGCACGGCAGAGTCAATCGCCCAAGTATCATTACCGAAATGGAAAGACATTTCAATTATCATGCAACTATTAAACCTAATATAGTGGCTTCATACTGACATGACTTCTAAACTGTTCTCTAAATCCTTAGTGTGGTGTAGAGACCTATTCGTGGCCCGGGCTACTCTAGACAGTTACGCAGGCGACGTGTTTCGTCGATTAAGTCACGGAGGACTGGAATTGCGCCGAATGCTCGGTGCTATGCTGTCAGAAGATCAGTTATAGATTCAGTAGCACAGTCAATGCAAACATAGTAAAGTGCGTAATTTTATAATATTAAATATGATCACTATGTTGAATTTAATAAGTCTTTGAATTATATTTTGTATTCCCTCTAAAATGTGTCTTACGGCTTCGTGAACTAGAGTTAGTTAGAAAGGACTAGATGTCAAATTGAAGAAGATAAACGATAGAGTTATAAGAACCTACTTTTATCAGAAGTATTTTATTCGGTATTATGTTTTTGGTTTACTTTAGCCTTCCAATGTAAATGGGTGTATTGTTTATATATTTTAGACTGTCTTGTCTGTTATAATATGTGTTTATGTGTATGGTGCACAACGGATATTATCTCATAAATCTCACACATAATAAACGCAGAAGATACGGCTGTGACGAAGCCACAAGATGCACATCGCTTTGAGACAAGGACAAAAATTACAGGTAGGGGAAGTAGGGGCATGTCCGCACACTTAAAGTGAAACACGCTATAGATAATGCACTGTGTGTGCTAAGAGGGTGATATCTAGCATTCAGAATGAGCAATCATAGTAGTTTGGTGTTAGTTAGTTAATAAGTCGCATATCCCAACAGATATTTCAATAGTTGGTCAAACGTAGAGGCATACCTTTGTGCGGACATGCCCCAAGGTACGGGGCATAGCCGCACACTGTGTGCGGTTATTCCCCAGGAATGGCGAAGCAACAGCTAGTCTCACAGAGCTGACTATTAACTGCAATAATAATATGTATTGGTATGTCTACGCTACTGGCACGTGCATTATTTACAAAAACCTTACAAGAAACACCAGAGAACACAAATCAACGGTTTCAAGTAAAGTTTATAAAATACAGTGACCTTAATCATAGTCCACGACTATTCCTCCTTGAGAGTCAAAGCAAACAACAGCATGGTTTTGTAACCGGGAAAGTCAACGTTTGCAAACCAGCTTGTCTGAAGCATTCTAGCTAAAACAAAATGGTTTCGTAAAGCACAAAGTCAAACTCAAAACTCACTTTGTTGGCCATGCGAGCATGGCTTTGTATGGACTAACGTATACGGGCAAAGTTCTATATTACAGATTATATATCATTTGTCATCTTGGTCGTTTTTGTTTGTGAGTAATGATCAATTAAATGTTATGTATTTAACAGAGCTAATGACACACAACATAGAAAATGTGAGGCCAACGCGATAGAGCATATTGCACATTGATGAAACGATGAATTATATAAATTAAAAGTGCGAAAATATTAAATAATTATAATAATCATCATAAACTATCTAACATCAAAGTTTCCTATAATATTTGTGGTAAGCAACTGGAGTATCTAAATGTGTATATCAGTTGACTACATAATATTATAAGCACCCATCCACGAAATACGTCTGCACAGCGGGTGGGGCATGACCGCACAAGCCTGTGCGAACATGCCCCAATCATCCAACATGTGAACAATTCTGAATTGCACGCAAATGCTGCGTATGGAAGTATCATTTATTTCACACATCATAAGACATTAAAATAAAATTTGGAATTATGAAAGAAAATGTATGTACACGTCTTACAGTTAATGTAATACACATAACAGTATATAAGTAAAATTATATCAGGTTTTACGAAAATAACATTTTATGTCATAACTTTTTACTTATTCACTTCTATCAAAAAGTATAGGCAACTGGTTGATTTGGGGTGTTAGACGATGCCGCGTAGCATGATTCCACTAACCAGACATTACACGATGCGTAAATAATAGGGTGTGCGGACATGCGTCAAAGCGCGGATATATACCTACTTCCCCTAGCACTGATGATGAGGTATTCTTAAGATTGTTTGTAATAATGTCAAGATAGTAAACGCCTTAGTAAATCATTAACGTAAATTATAATCTGCATGGGTAATATATATATATATATATATATATATATATATATATATATATATATATATATATATATATATATATATATATATGTATATATGTATATGTATATGTATATATATTATATATATATACATATATATATACATATATATAATATATATATATATACATATACATATACATATACATATACATATACATATACATATACATATACATATACATATACATATACATATACATATACATATACATATACATATACATATACATATACATATACATATACATATATACATATATATATATATATATATATATATATATATATATATATATATATATATATATATATATCTAATTATTCAGCTGGAGAAATCAAGAGCCTAAAGAATTTACGCATGCCATCTCTTAAATTGTCCACACAAATCACATATTTCAAATAATGTTGTGTTTATATATCCCGATCCAGCACTTCAAAATAAGATATGTAAGAATAATACATAAAAGAACAATACCTATTTCACAATTGGGAACAAAGTTGCTTGTACTGTCATTCGCCAGTTATTCGGTGTTTCATATTTCAGCGTTTCTCCGAAGGCAAGCGTGTACAGAAAGCGCAACATCATAGGTTGTTGACGACGAAAATCTTGTTTTGCGAAAATAATGTTCTGAAATGGACAGTAATTTGGTGTTGGTAGGGAATGTTGTGAAGGGATAAATACTGGTTTGGATTCTGGCCCGGGAAGAGTTACTTTGTTATTAATATGACATGAATGTACTAATATCACATACATTTTGTTTAATGATAAATTATTAATTTTTATTACACTATTGACTATTTGCATAAGTGGATTATGTCGTGATTATATATATTATTCGAATAAGTATGTAAAAATATTTAACCAGATTACTACCTAGAGAATCAACTCTAGATGACAGGTGGACAAGGAAACCGATTTTGCTTATCGAGAGTCTAACCTATCTATCTAAATGTACCAAGCCCTTCTTAGATATAATTATGTCGATTTTATTGTTAAACATATTGACACTACAAACACCTACACAACCAGCTGATAATCTGTTCCATTAATTTACTGTTCATTGTGAAAATGAGAATTTTATAATATCTAGTCTACACTGCTTCTTCGCTAATATAACTCCATGTCCTCTAGTCCTTCTTTCTTCCTTAACCGAGAAAAACATAGCGTTGTCAATATTTTCATACCCATTCAATATTTTAAACATTTCTCCTCACAGTCTCCTTGTTTCTAGTCTTGTTAAACAACATTCTTTCAAACGCATTTCATAACTAATATTCCTGAGTGTTGGTATAATTTTGGTTGCCCTCCATTGTACTCTTTCTAGTATATCAATATCCTTCTTGCGATATGGCCTCCATGCCTGTATGTTATATTCTAAATGAGGCCTGACAATTGTTTTGTATAGCGGTAGTATTAGTTAGTTTTCCTTGTACACTATATTTCACTTAATTAATCCGAGTATTTGGTTTCTCTTCGCTGGTGCAATTTCACACTGCTCTGATACCTTCATATCAGCACTAATAGTTAAGCCTAAGTCCTTTACCTTTACGGTAGTATGTAATACTATCGCATACTATGCGTCTGTTGTAACATCTTCCAAAAACACATTTGTTAAACATGACCTTGCTTTTAGAAACCCATGTTGAGGTGGTTAATTTTAACAAGCAAATCAACCAAGTGATGTACAATTATTATTTCTAGTAGTTTGCAAATCATCGATATTAAACTCACTGGTCTATATATCTCTGACTTGTTTCTCGGACCTTTTTTTATAATGGTATTTCCATTCTAACGGAACTACTCCCTCCTCTAATGACAAATTGAACACTGTTGCAAGTGGTATGCTAATTTGGTCTACAATTTCTAACAGTAATTTGGGAGGAATCCCATCCACTCCAGTTGATTTATAATCTTTGATATTTTCTTTGCTACCCGTTTTGGGGTTACAATTAGATGTCCTAAATAGTATGACTCTCTCATTTCGAACTTGGTCTCCGGCACTGGTAATACGTTGATATATTCCCTGGTAAACACTGAACTAAAGTACTCATTTAGGTTTTCTGCCATTAAGAATCCCTCCTCTGTTATTATGTTTCCATCACTACGTTCTAGAGGCCCGACCTTATCCTGAACTTTCTGTTTACTTCGAACATACGCACACAAACTCGTGCTGTCATGTTTTATGTTAAAAGCACATTGTTGTTCGTAGTTTCTCGTTTAATTTCTAATTTCAACGATCGTATCGTTTTACTTCGCAGAAATAACAGGAGATGACCGCGTTGTCAAGGGCTGTTTATGTAGATTGCAATCCGAACTGGCTTATCAGTTGCACACTTTCAGAGCGTCGGTGCTAAATTTGCTGTTTAGCAAAATGGCAGTCTGACATTCGGCTGTTTGTCAGTTTTCAGTTGCGTTTAGGCCACTGCTCAGTAGTCTGGGCGATCTATACGATTAAACTGTCCTGTTTCGCCATGATCGCTAGATATCACTCACACACTTACCGCATAGTCGGAATGTACGCAATACAGTTCCGCGTAGTTCATTGTACCAATTGCCACCATATATTAACAATGACAAGGGTTTATTTAGTAACAACTTATATTAAATACATTTAGCAGACAATAATGCAACGACTATTAAATGTTTCGTTGTCACGTCACATCATTCAAGTTCCAGAAAACAAATATTCGGGCGGTAAAAACAAAATAAGGATCAATAATTCAGAACCGGAAATACATACCATAACCAGAACCTGTGACAGTAACCGTTGGAAGGAACAATTCACCTGATGGCAGTGTCAGAATACAAAATGCTGGCGTGTCCGCCAGGGAATTTCCTCACTGGCAGAAACGTGAAATATACCACAATGCATTGCTAAATAGAATTACTCAAACGACGTCACAGCACGTAACTGCAACGACAAACGCATTACAAGAGCGGCCAGATGCATTTATTTTATTTTCTCTGCACACTCTTGACCAACTGTGTTATACCCTGCATGTGTAAGTATTAACAAATATGTTTAAGGTACATCATGGTGCACAGACTTGGATAAGAGAGAAGCGCAGTTCTCTAGCTTTTTGAGTGCCTGATATTATGGCGATGGAATGGTCATTTTGAGAATTACGTTGCCTGTCCTTCGATAAGTACACTTTGATTGAGATTGGAAGAGAGTGATTGGGATTAGTGCGACAGAGATATGTTATTGCCGTTCTAGACAGCTGAGGTATAGTATTCTCAGTGAAGGTTAGCTGTCAGCCACAAGAGCAATATGTCGGAATCCATTTGTATATGTCTTTTTCCCTTCACAAACTCCGGGCGAAAACAGAACAAATGTATTCAAATGTATGCGTTAGCCTCTCGCTATGTGATATTTGTTAATGAAACAATAAAATAAACATAATTCTTTGGCGCAAATTACATTAAATGAATGGTGTAGATTACGAAAATAATAGTATTAAGTATTGTTTGTATAGTTTTTTTACATGTTGTTATTGCGTACCCCGACGGGTGAGCCCACCTGTACATTACACGTACCAGTTGCGAGGAAACGTATAGTGTTAGAAAGTATTTTTCACGTTGGAACACAGGCAAATTGGTGTCATTCCGTTTTGTGCATGGGAAGAACAGTTCTGACAGGCGATAACTATGGTTCCTGTACATTTGGATTTAATCATTGCTAACTGATCATCCGGGCAAAACATAACATCATTGTTACATGTTCTTCCTATTTCCGCAAATCGATACTTATATACAATGCTATTTCAATTAACTACATACGTTTACTTTTAGCATGCACCTGGATGTTCATATCATACGATAACACAGGCATCGCTGCGATGGAATACGTCGGGAATTTGAAAAGCGCATGGCATTGCCGTGATAAATGCATCCAAATGCCGACGTGTGTCGCCGTGAATGTTCAGAATCATGTCGCCTGCTATATCTTGCATGACAAGTCACGTTTGTCGGAAGCCAAACCGATGCAAGGCGTACGCCTCTCTGTTATGACACATCGCTGCTCGCCAAATCCAAGTGAGATGTGGAGTTTTATGTTACCTGTACACTACTGTGTTCACCCACCTGAACACATATTAAACCGCAAGGGCATCCAGATACCACCACGCACGAACACACACGCCCGCACGCACATCCACCCCAGAAACCCACACATACACATACAAACAAACACACACATACACGCACAGGCACACACGCACAGCACACACAAGCACATACACACTCATATATACACACACACACACACATATATATATATATATATATATATATATATATATATATATATATATATACATGTATGTATACATACCGTCTAAGTTGCATTTGGCACTCACACACACATATATATATATATATATATATATATATATATATATATATATATATATATATACGTACATACATACATTTTTACATATGAGACCATAGCAAGGTATCGTTTGCGAAGGTGGATGTGTCCAGCATTTAAGCTCAAGGAGAATAACGTGAACACAATAGATGACCAACCAAGTGCAGCAATTTCTCTTAACAATGGAAAAATATACGTTTTCTGTTACTGCCAACAGACGATGCTATATTTAAACATTTCTACACCATAGCCAGCAATACATCTACGAGACAAACATATGGTATTTGGGTTGAGTAGTTCGACCAATGGACTTTGGGTTGAAGTTCGATGATGCTTTACATGAGTGTATGCATACATACATACATACATTCATACATACATACATACATACATACATACATACATACATACATACATACATACATGCATACTTACAAACATACATACTAGCATACATACATGCATGCATACATACAAGCAAACATACATACATACATGCATACATACGTACATACATAATTACTTATATACATACATTTCCGGGACACGCTGAAACAACGAAACCCAATTTTAATTCGTATCATCGCATGTGAATGCCCATTCACCTAAGAATCGCTGTACCTCTTCGGTCAACCACTAGGTTAAAACCATGCAGGGCTAAGTTGATACGAATTGGATATCCTTTGTATAACATATTGTTATGCCATTAACTATTTGCCTTAAGGGGTTATCATTAGTTTGATAGGATATTTTAAGTGTATATTAACATCCTGTTAGCATATATTATTTGTGTCATTAGTGTATTTTGTTTCCAATGTAATCTTGGCATTTTGCTGTTTCGTCAAGGAACAATAACTCCAACTAATTCCAGGCATATCGAAATGCTCAGTTATACCTGATTTGAAGATGTCGTTTGATCATTTTTCTTGCAGCCCCGGCTTGGTCTCCTGATACAGGTGAGTGGTCTAAGGGCATCACAGTGGTCTAAGGGCTGGGCAGAGGGGTGTCAAGGCTTTTTGGAATTACTATGCCAGCCGAAATTTGTCTGACCTATACGGAATGCCGTTTAAACATGTACTCAACTAATGTTATGTCCGTGTGTCGTGTACCTGGAAGCAGGTTGATGTGAACAGTTTACAATGTAATTCGCAAATATCAGGATACAAGTTGGGTGAGTAATTCGAATACGTTAAGAATAGTCACACCTGTATGGGCCTGCCAATTGGTGTATACGTATGCATCGATTGACCACCAGGAATCAGGCCATCAATATGTTTGAATAGCTGTTTATCGTGCGGTCAGTCCAGTCGCAACAGGACTTCTGCATATCAACTGTTGCGATTAACATGACACAAGACGTTGACAGCCCTGAACTGTGTAACTTGTATATTGTTAATATTATAAAAACATGTCGATGACAATGTGAGTTGAGTCGTGTTGTGCTTTGTTTAGTTTACACGCAATACGGGAATAGCGAAGGGGCACCGTGCGTATTTCCATTCACCTATTCTGGTAGGACGTACAACCAATGCATATTAAGAAATGCCGACTCGCTGTGGTGCGCCACAACCTCGAACTATGACACTGACAAGAAATGGGGTTACTGCTTAGCGAAGCGTGAGTTGTGTTCGTTACCATGCCAGTATTGTAAGATCGTACAGTACCAATATAATACACCTATTGCGGTTGCGACTCCTTTATATTCAGACGGGCTTATCCCAAATTGTAATGCTCAAAAGTAAAATGTAGTCAACATTTTTCAGTGAAAACTAGTAAGTTGGTTACATTTGCAAATGTGTTGTAAGACGCCCGAGTGCTAGTATGGAAGATGCATAGAATACGACATATTAAAATACTAAAATCCTACACAAATATCTACATACACAAATAAACAAATATATGCACAAGTTGAGACACATATATAAACACACAACAGTGACACTGATAATTTGTGATTAATAATAATGCTTTAATTGTTATATGCGGTTCATCTGAATAACGAATGTTCTAGGAGCTGTACTATCATCAATTAATTCACATATTATACACAATCATTAATATATTTACACAAATATGCTAAAACGTAATCTTTCATAATAAATGAAATAAAGTATATTGTCATGAACAGTAAAATCTATAAAATACTAAATAACTAACTATACACACTTTAACCCCATCACATATTATATACACACAAATACACATACAAACACACACACACACACACACACACACACACACACACACACACACACACACACACAAACACACACACACATACACACTCACACACACACACACACTCACACACACACACACACACACACACACACACACACACAAACACACACACCATGCACATGTCCGCACATATATATACACCTACAAACATATAACAATGACATTGTAATTGGTGATTATTAATAATAATGTATTTATTATATATGATCCCATAACATTAACTATTCTATGTGTTTTACCGTGATCAATTAATTAAACGTTCCAAAAAATAAAAATAAACAATACTGTATTTTAAAGTAAAATAAGTAAATAAATACATATGTAGATATATACGTTATATATTACATTTATAATTATTTGTGTTATTTTTAAATAATATATATATATATATATACATATATGTATATATACATACATGCATACATATATATATATATATATATATATATATATATATATATATATATATATATATATATATATATATATATATATATATATATATGTACTTCTGTATTATGTTGGGTGTTCGTTCAAAATAAATAAAATCAACAATACTGTATTTTAAAGTAAAATAAGTAAATAAATACATATGTAGATATATACATTATATATTACATATATAATTATTGGTGTAATTTAAAATATATATATATATATATATATATATATATATATATATATATATATATACACATATACTTCTACGTCCTGTATTATGTTGGGTGCTGGAAAACAAATATATTGATTAAGTGATTGATTGGTTGATTAGTTGGTTGATTAATGATTGACTGAATGGATGATGGACTGGTTGAGTTGACTGAGTGATTATTTGTTTGGTTGGTTGATTGATTGGGTGATTGATTTGGCGATTCATTGGGTAATTGATTAGGTGAGTCATTGGATGGTTGGTTGAGTGATTGATTGGTTGACTGATTCGGTGATAAATTGGATGACTGATTGTGTGATTGATTTTGTTATTGATTGAATGATTGATTGGTTGATTTAATATGTGTTTGATAGTGTGTTTCACTGGTTGGTTCATTGGGCGATTCATTGGGTGATTGATTGGGTGATTGGTTGGATGGTTGTTTATTTGTTGGTTGGTTTGCTAATTGGTTAGTAGGTTGGTAGGTATTAAAATAAGGCGAGCACATTTACAGCCGAGTTTTTATTCACGATATGTAGTATTAGTCCTATTCATCTCCAAATTTCCTGAGCTTGGATAGTAGCAGCAAGATGGCCGACTTTTGTTAGTGAAAAGCAAGGAAAAACGAGATCCAGAAACCGCTTCTAAAACAATACACTTTGTCTTTAAGTTCGGCTGTGAAAATAATAGGTGTTGTAAGGAGCCAAATTAAAAAATTGTGAATATTATACAATGTTCATTTCTTGTTTGAGAAAAGACAGACAGGCAATGCATGTTCCATTAACATCTCCCAAACGTTATAGGGATCAGATTGACCGTTCCCGGGTGTGTTGAGAGTCGCATTAAGATGATGCTTTCTGATCCATTTGTTGTGGGTTCAAATATTATAGCAAAACCTACGCCTGTTCTGGCCTTTATTCTGCAGTGTTGTTGTTGTTTATTGGACAACTAAAATTATCATTGTTAATTCGAAACATATCCAAAATTAATATTCAATTCTACTGGATTGAAACAACCGTTTAGTTGTTTTTGTTGCAGGGACGACGACTACTACCACCACCACAACCACCACCACAACCACAACCACAACCACAACCACAACCACCACCACACCCAGCATCCCTGCATCACCGATTGCCTCCACCAGCACGAACTTGCCAGTAATTGCTACCGCCAGCACAGCCACTTCACCAACTGCCACCACCGCCAGTGCCACCGCGTCACCAATTGCCACCATCAATTCCGCCATGTCTTCCTTTGCCACAAACGGTGATAACATCCTACGCGACGAGTATTCCACTACCCCATCTAGCACTACAGTCAATGACAACACAGGTGAGGGGACTCGTTACAGCACAGGTGAGGGGACTCATGACAACACAGGTGAGGGGACTCGTTACAGCACAGGTGAGGGGACTCATGACAACACAGGTGAGGGGACTCATGACAACACAGGTGAGGGGACTCATGACAACACAGGTGAGGGGACTCGTGACAGCACAGGTGAGGGGACTCGTGACAGCACAGGTTAGGGGACTCATGGCAGCACAGGTGAGGGGACTAATGACAGCACAGTTGAACGGACTCATGACAACACAGGTGAGGGGACTCATGACAACACAGGTGAGGGGACTCATGACAATACAGGTGAGGGGACTCATGACAGCACAGTTGAATGGACTCATGCCAACACTGGTTTGGGGACTCATGACAGCACAGTTGAATGGACTCATGACAACACAGTTGAATGGAGTCATGACAACACAGGTGAGGGGACTCGTTACAGCACAGGTGAGGGGACTCATGACACCACAGGTGTGGGGACTCATGACAACACAGGTGAGGGGACTCATGACAACAAAGGTGAGGGGACTCATGACAACACAGGTGTGGGGACTCGTGACAACACAGGTGAGGGGACTCATGACAGCATAGGTGAGGCGTCTCAGGGCAACACATGTTGGGTATATATGGGCTGTACTAGTAAATCGTGATAGGGCAGCACATGAGAGTGGTGTAAGAGCAGCACTGGTGAGATATTTCGGGGCTGTACAGGTGAGGTGTTTCAGGGTATCACAAGTGAGGGGTGATAGGCAACACATGTTTGAGAAGTGTTCCGTACTTGTATTGTATCCATTTAGTGTTGTCTTGTAAAACGAATAACGTAGAAGCGAAGTGCGCCATAAGTAGCATGCAAATACCCTGCCAATGTGTAGGTCAAATATATGTACATTGGTTACATACTGCAAATAGCAACTTTCAAGCGTATTATGCCCTTTCTCCCCATCCATCGCTGTGCAACTTGGTTAGTACACAGCGATGGTTGAGGGAACAATCGCTGTATATTCTTTGAGTAAAGTATACTAAAGAATATACTGTAATTTCGTTTATAGTTAATATACATTTATTTAGTCATAGTCATGCTTACCTAAGAGTGTTTACAATATTACAGGTGCTACTACAAAACAAGGAATTCTTGATATGGAGACCACGCATATAGTTATCCTTGCGTCTGTGTTGCTCGCGATCCTGCTGTTATCAGCGTTCCTTGCCAGCATGTTACATTTCAAGTAAGTAAATTATATATTTGACAGACAAGACGTTTTTTTTTCGACAAGGCGACAACTGCTAATGACATGAAGCAAGAAAACAAAAATAAAACATCACGTAATTGAACAAAGACGCTGCGGCGATGTACACACTAATGTAATTACACTCATGCCGGGTTCTCAAGTGTCTGGTACTTTTATTTTGCAAATTCCCCTGACTGATATGCGTGCGGAACGGTAAAACACCACAGTATACTATAGTTGTCGTCGTATTACTTGTCCGCCTGTAAGTGGTTTTAGCGGCGATACTTTCCCAGGAGGAAGAAAGTGGCTGAGAGAGAATTGTCTGTGTCTGGAGATGAATTAAAAAGAGAGAAAGCCGAGCAGCAGGTAATGGAATCACACTGTAGTACCGTATAATTATTAAGGTTCTCTTTTGTGTATTGAATCTATTTGAAACTGTAGACCATTTTTTATAGTGGACGTTGTAATTCAGCAGAGTGAGCCACTGCGGAATTTAACTTACTGATCACATAGTTAGCGTGGTAATATTGAAAAAGTATTTGTAAACCCTTTTTAATTATATGATTTTTTATGAAGTGTACTTACATTTAGCTGACTTATTTTTATATTTCGAAGCATGTGTAGGTAAATACTACTAGAAGAATAAACAATGAACGAATATTAAACCTTAGAAATTATGTTACAGGTTGTTGACAAGGGAGGCGAGAATGTCGAAACACAGCCACAGGTGAATTCCGAATCACCGTCTTATGAGATTATGATTCAAATGCAGCGATTTATTCAATCGCAGTATTCATGAGTCGCACGGCCGAGTCAATCGCCCACGTATCATCGCCGTAATGGAAAGACATTTCAATTATCACGTCAACTATCAAACCTAATGTAATGGCTTCATACTGACATGACTTCTAAGCTGTATTATAAATCCTTAGTGTGGTGTAGATACCTAATCTCGACAGTTACGCAGGCGACGTGTTTCGTCGAGTATGTCACATAGGACAAATACTCGATACACCGTTGCCACAAAAACTAGAATTGCGACGAATGCTCGAAAATAACCATCTAGGTGTGAGCTCACCATGTGCTATGCGGGCATAAGATCAGTTATTGATTAAAGAGCAAACTCAATGCAAACATAGTTACGTGCGTAATTTTCTAATATTAAATATGAACACCATGTTGAATTTAAAAGTTGTGCATGACCTTTTTCATACCCTCTAAAATGTGTCTTACGGCTTCATGAACTAGGGTTAGTTAGAAAGGGCTAGTTGGCATGTTGAAGAAGATAAACGATACAGTTATAAGAACCTACTTTTACCAGATGTTTTTTAATCGGTCATATGCTTTTGTTTTACTTTAGCTTACCAATGCAAATCGGTCTGTTGTTTAGATATTTTAGACTGTCTTCGTCTGTTATGATATATGTTTATTTGTCTGGTGCACAACGGATATTCTCTCATAAATATCACACATAATAGAATACGTTGATTATTCCTACGTGTGAGTAAATATACAGCAATACAGCCCCATCAATATTGTGTAAATGTTGTCTGACTACTTGTAGTCGTTTTCTTAACATAGTGCTGTGTTTAGTCAAGAAAATTATGACTACAGGTATGGAATCAGCCTGTACACAATATTGATTTGGCTTGTCACTAACCAGAAGTGAAACTGGACGTTTTAAATGTAATTATTCACCCAAAGCTACAACATGATATAAACGCACAAATTAAACATAAATTTAGCTGAACGTTTTCAATTAAATGCCTTTTATTTTCTAAATAACGGCAAGCTCTAACAGGGTAGGCACTACTCAATGATCGAGGTTTTTTCCAGTATAAATAAGCAAGATATAAATTTGTATATTTATTATGTATTGAGTTATTAAGTTATTTTGTCTGTGAGTAATCGTCAGATCAGCTTCATTTATTTAACGGACCTAATGATATAATAATAATAACACAAGTGTCTTCCGCCGTCGTGGCAGCCAGGTTGCGCAAGCAACCCGCTCCTACGACCGCTCCTACGACAACATGTATGTGAGGCCAACTAATGCACATTGATAAAGCGAATAATGGAATCAATGTGACGGTTTTAAATACTATAATAATCACGTCACATCAAAGTTTCCTAAAATAGTTGTGCTTAGCAATTGATGTGACGAAATAGGTATCTAAGTAGGCTACATAATAGTATACACATCGGACCGAATATGGCTGCAGGGCGGGTGGATCTTATCCGCACATGTCTGTGCGAACATGCCGAAAGCTTTCAACACGTGAACATTCCTGAATTGCTCGAAACCTCTGCTTATGAAATAACCCTTTATTTTATACATAATAAGAACGTTAAATTGCAATTTTGAATTACGAAAGAAATTGTATATGCACTTCTTAAAGTTAAGGCAATAAACAGCTTATCAGAAAAAATGACAGCCTTTTTGTTACGAAAATAAAATGTTACGTCATAACGTTTTACTCACTCAACTATGTTAATACAGCTTATGCAATTGGTTGATTTGGGTGTTAGACGTTACTGTTTAAAATGATTCATCTAACGAAATATTACGTGCTGCGCAAATAATAGGGCGTACGCTGTGCGGACATGCCTCAGAGTGCGGACATGCCCCTACTTCCCCTGGGTACTGGATTGGATCCGACATGACCTTGACGACACGACGTCGTCCTTTGAAATAATCCTAAAGCACGTACGTTCTGACTACTGTACAAGCCAATACCTGAAGCACATGGGGACACATGTGACCTCTTAACCCACAAGTGCCTCAAATATCTACGCGAGGCAATGTCGTTCCAGGTAGACCGCGGTCAGCAACACCAGATCAACAGTTGCCGCACAGAACAACGAACACAGTTCCATATTCGTCTTGTTGTCGTTTTCATTGGCGGGGTGACTTCTTCAGAAAACGGTAGAAATGTGAATAACAACGCCTGTCATTACTATAGCGAAACTTGTTGGGAACACTGACAGAAATGCCATCGTCGGTCGGCAGGTTGTATAGCGTTTGTTACGTGGGAAGATCAAAAGTGCTGACCGGAAGCAGTAAGTGTCTGAACATAAAGCGGAGCAGTCGTGGTTGTTACGCACGGCAAGAACCTTCGTTTTTTGGCTGGCAGTATGCGAGGCGTTTGGTAGTGTGCAGTACTCAAGTCTTAGACACGATGCGTAGCAAGTGGACCGACTCACCTGAGGCGTACATACTCGGTGCAGCGGTGACGTTAAACGACTTCATTTATGTGGTGGGAGACCACGATCGAATATGGACAAGAATGAGCAAGCACAGACAAAAGCACCGACAAGCGCCGGCAGTCGTGTGGCGCGGGTGCATCCTGGTGTCCGGAGGTGGAAGTACCGAGCCGTCGTCGAACAATACGATCCTCTCACCTCTGACTGGAAAAGTGAACTGGACATGAACCTCGGGTGCATGACATGTTTAACTTTGACCTCTATGATGTGTGACCATGCTAGCCGTTAACATACAGTGTCTCTAACATGATGTATAAAACACATAACACACATTCCGAAATGCTAAATGTATAGCAACGAACTGTCAGTTGAAAGAAGGTACAACACACACAACACTCACACTACGCATACGACAAACACAGCAAACAACACAGGCAGTAACACACACACGTCATCTAACCTGATAACCTGAGATAACAAAAAGTACCCTTACCTGGTAATCACCTTCTTTGATTGCTGGTCTCACCACCACCTGCTGTCGAATGCGCCTCCTGTGTGCGTGCCGGCAGTGCTGCCTCTAGTGGCCGATTCCGTAACCGTACTGCAGGTGGCGCAACATGTTGCTCCTACACATTCGCTAACGTCCATATCCTGCAAATACAACACAAGTTATACCCTGAGACCGCTATAATCAAATAAATGGCATTACATTTAAATGGTTCACTTTTGTTATCCAAACTTTACATGTGCATTTATTTGAATTTCTTTCCCAATCAGCTCAATCATGCATTTTTGCTGCGCCAGTAACAAACATGATTATATCTACAAAATGAATCCTACTGTTGCGTGTTTGAAACAGGTATCATGTTGGGACAGTTCATTGAATGACATTGTACATTTCAGTACTTTCTCAATAAACTGACTGCATAATACAATTAATTAATTCACTCGCATACAGCATAATTATGCCAATCTTACCAGTGAAGCATCACATAACTCATTGATTTACATATGTCTATTACAATAGTTGATCATGTTTAATGTTTATTTTATCTATTTAATTATTTATTTTCATATACATTTGAGCCTAGCATTGATCTTTACTTTAAGGTAAATCTAGTATTTTGTTTGGAAAAATAATATGATTATATATATATATATATGTATATATATATATATATATATATATATATATATATATATATATATATATAT
>OZ024854.1:60657337-60672337 GCA_964017155.1 Oasisia sp. SBJ-2009
CCTAGAGGACACAAATTGCAACCGACCTACCGACGCGCCCCTAACGGATGTGCAGGTACCTATCAATGCCAATGGTCAAAGGACATGAGTGATAATATGCCTACTCAACAATTTGAATCAAGGTCATCTAAGTAAAAAACAGACTCAGGATACTTAGTTTCTGCACGTTATTTATATACACTTATACAAGCCCATGGTTTATGTTTGCATACAATGCGTGGCAGCGATGTGTTTTTTAAATAATGTTACGTTAAATCAATTGAACGAGCAACTCTTCACATTTATCGTGCAAGCGCAGAAACGTCAATTGGAACCTTTATAATAAATACATAAACTGTAACTTGGTTAACTTATATTGACACACAGGACACCCATTTTGTTTTCTTGAGTTATCCAGCGTCTCAATTGATATATTTCGTTTAAATAAAAAAGGTCAATGCAAACTAATTGTCCCTTGCGTATTGGTAGAGGAACCATTGCTCATATTAACATTGAGTCGGGGGGGGGGGGGTGAAGTAACAACATATTGATAAAAATAACATCGATTTTCCTCGCTTCCCGTTTCTTTCCTGTGTTTGCGAATATCTTCTATTCGCAGGTTTTCCATCTCCCATTCTTTCCACATTACCTATTGTAATATTACTATTACTTCAAGTAATTTTAAACGTTTACTTTACTTATTAAATGTAATTCCAATGTACTTTTACATAATTCGTTTTGAGTGGAGTTATTGTACCTTTACTCATGTACACAATAAAAGTAGTTATCTCAAAACAAGCTACGCACAGGTTCAACTTATTACCAATGAGTTTAATAAAATAATTGGCGAATATATGATCTAGTAAGATATATACATTATGCAAAACATAAATGTTCTTTGTTGACATCAAAAGGTGCAAAATATCATAAAATAATCTTCCCTAAATATATGAATGAAGGCCCAATGACAACTATTCAACTGTGTATATTAATAATATAAATAAACACTTTCACGTCGTATTGTTTAATATCAATATCAATATGTCGACGTTTGATAGATATGTAACGCATTATATTAACATTTGTACAATATAGTTTGTAGTATGTTATTTATATATTTATTATCACACACATTTAGATAGAAACTCTCAGTTTTCTTGCAGCAATATTAGGCATTCACTCCGCGGAAATACCTATATAGGAAGTTCGTAACTATGCTGTAATTGCTCCATGAAGCTTAGTTGTTAATAAATTCACTCATACACACTACTTATGTAACCTGTTAATCATCTATATCAGTTAAGTGACCAGAAGTAGACAGCAAGCAGATTACAAATCGGACACCGATATGTAAAAGTCCTTTGTTCCAAACACTACTCGACAACGCCTTCATCCCACACTGCAGCACTTCGTGGAAGTACTTGAGACAACGTTAGATGAATACCTTAATATAACTAACTCATTGACTTGTGCAGTCGTGACTCATGAGAGGGTGTAGTCCCGACCTCTTGACATGGGTTCAACCTTGGTGCCCCTGTGGGTGATGTTGCGCCACCCTTCCTTCAGGTTCTTCACCATCATCTTGAAGTGCGCTTTCAGGATGTTGAAGTCGGAGACAACGAGGAGCACGACTGGAACCACCATCATCACTATCCCGATAATCCCTATGGTGATATGTGTCGTCTCTTTATCGGCTTTCTTGATGCCAATAGAAGCCATCACTCTCTCAGCCTCCGTTGTTGGTTCCTCGTCCTCCGGCACGAATATAGACACTTCCTCTCCGGTCGCTGCGAGCACATAACAAAGATTAAGTACTGAAAGCAACTCTGACAATTATTTATATGAAATGAGTGGTGTAAAATGTGTTATAGTTGAGACATATTATAATATACTTAATGTTTTCTGTCATCGCGTGATTATATTTTACATTTTACATTTAAACTGCTGCAATGAATATCAGTTATAAGATTTGTTTCTAGCGACATTCAAACGAGTAATATATAAATATAAAAAGTAAACATGTCACGTTGCGTAATTCACTAACATTTGACCAGTTGACCACCGTTATACAACTTAACAAGGACACCTCGAACGGTCAACGTCGTAGTTCGATTAAATCTACCTGGGCGTCTGTGTCTCGCCGTGCCTACCTTCACAGACGGGGTCTTGACCGGTCCAGTTGCCTCGAGGCCCACACTCCTTCCACAGCTGCCCCGACAAGAGCCGGTAGCGGGGCAGACACTGGTAGATGACCCTCCTGGTGAGTAGAGACTTCTTGTCCTCGTGCCACGTCGTGTTCACCACGTCCGGCGGTCGACTGCACTCGACCTCTGGAAACAATTATCGTAGGATGTGAAGTATTTTAAGATAAGTAGAATTATTTATTAACAAATAGAAAAAGCATTTCAACAAGATATTGTTGTGATTTATCGCTTTCAGGGGAGAATGTGCCACCTACTGCAATACTGATGCAAACTAGTTAACTTTAGTGTTTTCAGTTGTGTTGCTGTTCGGCATATTCTAACCCTTATAATGCACATCAGGAATATTTCTTTACGTCAATAGTTGACTCACTTTCACACGTCGGAGGTTCTCTGCTCCAGGTGCCGTTTTCCCCACAAATCCTCACCTCGTCTCCGCCGGCCAATTTGTAGCCGCGATGACAGGTGTACGTGACTCGAGACATGTAGGTCAGTGCGGTGAGATTGCACGTTGCCATTGGTGGTAGTTCAGGGGCCGGACACTTGATTACTGAATCATATATTAATTACATTATTCACTGTTGTTGTAAGTAATGCAGTAATGTTTCACTCTAATAGTAGGATAGCTATCGTCGCCCTACACCGGTGTATTGATGTATGGGGGATGTTACATTTCATCTCAGACGCCAAACGTTTAGGAAGTAATGTAGGCGAACGACTCTTTGAAAGATCAGTATCGTTTCTTAATTTGGAAAAAAATACTAGTTAAGGAATGTTACACGTTTGCAGTTAGTTCTATCTGGACATTAGACTGTCTTATATAGACTATTCGTAACGATATGGGTAAGTTCTGTAATTGTTCCATACTCCTAGATATGGTATATTGCACCATAAAAGACATCCACTACGAATACGCCTACTTCAGCAAAGAATATTCGACATATGTGTGTCTATTACGCGAACAGGGGCTGGACAGTTGGCAAGTCTGTCCAAATACAATACCAATTACCAGCACGTTTTGATAAAGCTGATCTGTTTTAGTCTCTGTAAGTTGGTGGTCCACAAGTGCCAATAGTTCACAGCGGCATCGTTTGTATTATTATTTATGTTTCATGCCACGAATAGTACACGCAGTGATATCCTACTATCTTGATTCAAGCAGCAGCATCTGTTTTTGTCACAAAGAGTAGATAACAAAAACAATTGTTAGTCTAGAGTGCAGAGGTTCGTTACATCGAATAGTTCAAATGAGTAATATGATTACTTATTACACAGTCAGTTTACATTTGTCAAGATGTCTTGACGGCGTTCAGCAATTGTTCTGAGACGGCTAACGCTAGGCGGCGACATGGTAGTCACTCTGCACAATCGTTCTGTCATTGTTGGGCAGCCCGTTTTGAGGCAGATATACGTCTCAAAGGTTAGCTACTTTTAGCCGCTTATACATTGGCTGACAGTAAGTGCCGTGGTGAACGTAGGTTCCGGTTCTGTCATGCGTATAAATATGTCAAAGGTAGCGGAAAAGGAACATGATCTGAGACCGGAAGTTACGACTACCAAGCTACACCAGCCTTCGTCTCCATTCAAGCTGACCGTTATTTTTCTTACGCATATCGCATCTTTGTTTACTCTCATTCTGTAGTTCGACGCTATGTCTACAAGAATAGCCCATTAAGCCCAATCACAGTCTATTGGGTGAGTTTGTTGAGTCATGTGATCAGAGACGCCGGATTTGTTCAACTTGTTTATGTATTTTTTTTTTATCTCAGAGTCATGTGTGTGTTCTCTGATGCGAGTGTCTGAGTCTCGTCTCGTCTCGTCACGTTTCTCCTATGTGTGATTTTCAGTGCATAATTTGTATTCTGCGGCATGCACATCATGTCTGATTCCACTTTGAGTTTCGGTTTACCAGCTACCACTGACGCTCCAATGCTATGATACTTTTGTATGTTTTCATGGTCCGTGATGTGGTATCAGGAAATACTTGGACGAATCTCCTTCCCCTTTTCACAGTCTACTTCCTGATAGCGCCTTCCTTCATCTGTTCACTTTGCTTCTGTTTGCTCCTGACGAGCCTATCCATCTTAATGTAGTTTAAATGTCAAGGAAAAAGGATAAACTGCCTGAAAAAAAATAGCATTCCATCATATGCGAAGTCCGGCATATTACATTATGAACTTTATTACAGCCAAGAGCACTAGATGTACCTTTGCACGTGATCTCATCTCCTTCCCAGTGCGCACGTTCACCACAGACGAGCTTCCGGTGTGGACCTTGTTGGCGGAAGCCGGTTTCACACGTGTATGTGGCACTATCCATGTACCTCTGTCCTGTTGTGTTGCTTCTCGCATTGGCGACCTCCGGAGCTTCACCGCAGCTAACCCCTGAAATGTATTACAAGCACGCATTGTAATGTCGTATATGTGACTCAGAGAGAGAGAGAGAGGGGGGGGGGGGAGAGGGGGGAGTGAGAGATATGTGAAGCAGCATAATATGCTACTCACGAATACATATCGACTACTCACGAGTGCACGTCGACTACTCCCGAATAACTATCGACTACTCACGAGTGGTATATTGCACCATAAAAGACATCCACTACGAATACGCCTACTTCAGCAAAGAATATTCGACATATGTGTGTCTATTACGCGAACAGGGGCTGGACAGTTGGCAAGTCTGTCCAAATACAATACCAATTACCAGCACGTTTTGATAAAGCTGATCTGTTTTAGTCTCTGTAAGTTGGTGGTCCACAAGTGCCAATAGTTCACAGCGGCATCGTTTGTATTATTATTTATGTTTCATGCCACGAATAGTACACGCAGTGATATCCTACTATCTTGATTCAAGCAGCAGCATCTGTTTTTGTCACAAAGAGTAGATAACAAAAACAATTGTTAGTCTAGAGTGCAGAGGTTCGTTACATCGAATAGTTCAAATGAGTAATATGATTACTTATTACACAGTCAGTTTACATTTGTCAAGATGTCTTGACGGCGTTCAGCAATTGTTCTGAGACGGCTAACGCTAGGCGGCGACATGGTAGTCACTCTGCACAATCGTTCTGTCATTGTTGGGCAGCCCGTTTTGAGGCAGATATACGTCTCAAAGGTTAGCTACTTTTAGCCGCTTATACATTGGCTGACAGTAAGTGCCGTGGTGAACGTAGGTTCCGGTTCTGTCATGCGTATAAATATGTCAAAGGTAGCGGAAAAGGAACATGATCTGAGACCGGAAGTTACGACTACCAAGCTACACCAGCCTTCGTCTCCATTCAAGCTGACCGTTATTTTTCTTACGCATATCGCATCTTTGTTTACTCTCATTCTGTAGTTCGACGCTATGTCTACAAGAATAGCCCATTAAGCCCAATCACAGTCTATTGGGTGAGTTTGTTGAGTCATGTGATCAGAGACGCCGGATTTGTTCAACTTGTTTATGTATTTTTTTTTTATCTCAGAGTCATGTGTGTGTTCTCTGATGCGAGTGTCTGAGTCTCGTCTCGTCTCGTCACGTTTCTCCTATGTGTGATTTTCAGTGCATAATTTGTATTCTGCGGCATGCACATCATGTCTGATTCCACTTTGAGTTTCGGTTTACCAGCTACCACTGACGCTCCAATGCTATGATACTTTTGTATGTTTTCATGGTCCGTGATGTGGTATCAGGAAATACTTGGACGAATCTCCTTCCCCTTTTCACAGTCTACTTCCTGATAGCGCCTTCCTTCATCTGTTCACTTTGCTTCTGTTTGCTCCTGACGAGCCTATCCATCTTAATGTAGTTTAAATGTCAAGGAAAAAGGATAAACTGCCTGAAAAAAAATAGCATTCCATCATATGCGAAGTCCGGCATATTACATTATGAACTTTATTACAGCCAAGAGCACTAGATGTACCTTTGCACGTGATCTCATCTCCTTCCCAGTGCGCACGTTCACCACAGACGAGCTTCCGGTGTGGACCTTGTTGGCGGAAGCCGGTTTCACACGTGTATGTGGCACTATCCATGTACCTCTGTCCTGTTGTGTTGCTTCTCGCATTGGCGACCTCCGGAGCTTCACCGCAGCTAACCCCTGAAATGTATTACAAGCACGCATTGTAATGTCGTATATGTGACTCAGAGAGAGAGAGAGGGGGGGGGGGGAGAGGGGGGAGTGAGAGATATGTGAAGCAGCATAATATGCTACTCACGAATACATATCGACTACTCACGAGTGCACGTCGACTACTCCCGAATAACTATCGACTACTCACGAGTGCACATCGGCCGTCCACAACTCCACTTGCCAGGGGCGACACACTCGCAGGTGACGTTATCTGTCGACGTTTCGTAACCGTCGACGCACGAGTATGTGACGCGTGACCCGATGACGACGCCATTGGTGACAAACTTAACGTGCCAGTCTTGATCAACTTGAATTTCAGGACAGGTGATTTCTGAAACGAGTGTGTCGTGTTATGTGTTCAATGCAGCACCAACGTGAAATGATTTCAACAATTCAACGAAGTCAGAGTGGGTAGACCAGCAGGCCATGTTATAGGCATTGGAGAATGTTATAAAACTCCAATTATACACCAAGATAATCACTGATTTTCCTTTGGCAATGCTAAAAAAACACGCAAAATCACACACTTCGCACATTATAATTATGTAGGCTGCCACATCTTCTCGTACCTTATACAAACACTCCGACGAGAGCATGATACTTTATTCACTGTTAAAATGTACCTGGTTACAATGAATATTACATAAGCAGAAACGTTTCTTCAAGCATTTGCAAGCATCGACAAAATCGTTAATTAAATTAATGTTATTTGTTTACTCTTTCGAAACTGCAACCGCTGTCACTGTCAGGACCGGTGTAGTCGACCCGATAAGAGGAATGTTACCTTCAAACACGGGCTGCTCCCCCGTCCACAGTTCGTCCTCGCGACAGGTACGCACCAAATCACCGCCGACATAGCGGTAGTTGTCCTGATGTCGGTACGTCACTTTAGATCCGACGGTTAGATTGTCGACCGTAGCCACGGCGCCAACAACGTTCGCAGGAGCGAGACATTTTGTTTCTACAATCAGTGAGCGGAAGTCAATGATTATAAACTATTGTGAAGTGGATTATTCGGTAACTGCCATACTAAATTCAGGGTAGTAGGCTTACCTTTCTAGGCCTATATCTAGAAATGTGTGTTTAATAGTTGACAGTGTTGTTATCAACTTTGATAAATTCATTTCAGACTAATCCGTTATTATAAAGAATGTAGATTATTGGTAGGTTTTTGTATACTTACATTGTCAATGAATTACTTTATATACATCACCTGAAGCGGAGCCTTTTCCTCATTAAAGCCAGGCTTTCGACACTGGGCGTCCAGTGACATGGTGCTGTTGAAATGTTAATACAAATAATAAAACTAAATATGTAATTTCATCACCTAATGGCTATGTAAGGTATTAGGCGTGTGTCGTTGTAAGTATCGATGCAATAATTAGCAACGGTTTCTTTCTTTACCAGGCTAAACATGACACGTGTGTTATGCGTTATCGTTTATGGCACATCACCGGCACAAATACACTGACTAATCATTAATATAATTATTGATGTTATCCACAACTATACTGATTATTCATTTATATAGTTAGCTATATTTGCTAGGGATATCATGCTCAGAGAAACATAGACAGTCGTCGCCGTACGTGCACAGACGAGAGGAGTGCCCGACCACGCCCCTCGTCCTAGACACGTCCTCAGCTCGCCGCCTGTCACTCGGTGGTAGCCATGGCGACAGTGCAACGTCACGACGTCCTCGTAGTTGTCGCCTCTCTGGTTTGTCACGAGAGCTCCCTCACCCCTGCCGACGTCACCACATCGGATCTCTGTAAGTAGAGACTTATTATAGTGTGTCTGTTGTCGTTACAAGAAGTAATTATAACGCATGTCCTAGTTATGAATTTGGATTTATCTGAGTGTCGTAATAAATATAAATCTCGTATAGTTGATAGAAACCTTATTCTGAATCAAGGTGTCGTGTACGTATGACATTGAAACATGTCATGCGAAGGTCATTTCGAATGAATGCAATATAAGAACCGATTCGACACGACACCATCTAGCTCTTAAATAGGAGTAGTCTTCTGAGTTAACTCAAATAAAACGGCTAAGTGTATATGTTGGGCGGTTGTCTGGACAAATAAGAAGTTGACTTAGTTACTAACGGTGAGAAGCATGAATGACTGTTCCGTCTAGGTGCATGTTTCACAGGTTGTTTTTGATATTCACAATATATCTAGAAAAACATGTTTCCCGTCTCTGTCAACTTTATAGTGAGAAATTGACATTACAAATAACATACTTGAGCAAATGAAATATACTATTGTCCTTCTCCATCAACTACTTGCGACTGTTAAAGTGTACAACACATGACATACTTGAGCAACTGAGAGACACGGGTGTCCACTGTCCGTCAGTCTTGCAGTAAGACCGTTTTGAATCACCGACGTAGCCGACGTCACATCTGTAGTTGGCGACACAGCCACGTCGCTCGCAATTTGTCGTCAAGACGGCGTCTTTCACTGGAGCTGGCATCCCACATCTCACTTCTGACAACATGACAAGTGGCCGTACATTGCTCAAGTTTATTAACGTGAATGTTCTGCACTGATGTACACTCGGTTTTTCAACCATTCGTTTTTGTTGCAGCTGCTTTATGTTTTTGTGTGTGGTGATATTGTTGTTTAGCATTGTTGTCGTTTGTTGTTGTTTTATGTTATTATTCTTGACGATATAATCATTTATATCATAGCTATGTAACTGTAGTAATATTCCATTGCAAATATTAAGCAAATATCTTCACAGATTATGATATAAATAATATAATCAGAAATAAATATATGTCAAGTGATCCCATTGATCTATTGACGCACCTTCACAGAATAAATTAGGTGTGGTCCACTCTCCACTTAACGGACAACGACTGAATCCAGAGCCAGACCGTCGCTCGTAACCATGGATACACGCGTACATGACCTTACCGCCGACGGTGTCGCCACCGGATGTCAAGTATTTTGTGAAGTTGAGCTTTATCGGCGGCCCACAATGCACCTCTGCAAAATATGTCAAAACGTCAGAATGATATAAAAAGTACTATTAGGTATATCACACGGAACGGTAAATCAATTTACCATTACTTTCCATGTAATGTCATTATTATAGTGAAATATATACATTACAAGCATTCAAATAGCAACGGAAACACAATTTGTTTCTGTCCCAATCACGTGACAACTTAATAACTGGTTTCAAAATGTTCTGTGGTAGAACAAATTGCAGAAAGAGAATGAATTTATGAAAAGGAAATGTGACATTGGCAGAAGAGATGAAAGGCCGATATATTGATAACAATTAGAATGAGCATGCAACTTAGAACAATTTGTGACAAAGCAAAGTTGGATCTATTTTCGACATTTAACCAGGAGTGTTGCTTGGATAATGCGACTTGTCAAAGGACGAAACACAATACCTATACGGTTCGATGACGTTACCATCATGAATAAAGACAACCTAATGTTGAGGATATTGCTTTCTGTGATGGAACGAATATGGCAAAAGTGATTGAATGCGATATGTTAATGTTGATGATATGATTATCGGGGTAAGTGGTAAGATTATCTGGATGGTAATGACGGTGATGGTGATGATAATTAGGCTAAACGCATGAAAATGATAGAAGTCATAATAATGATGAAGGTGGTGGTGATGATGATGGTGAAAATTATGATGACGATAGTTATTGTGGTGGTGGAACGCAATGATGGTCCAGCACTACGTTACTTTTATAGTCAAATGAACGAATACATTATTTGTTGACGTCAACAATGACATGACGTCAGTCTCACCGATGCATTCTGGGTCGACGTTCTGCCATTGTTCCTGTTCATTGCACACTTTAGTGAGACTGCCGGCCCGCAGTCTGAAGCCCGCCAGACACGAGTAGGTCGCTGTGTCATTCACTCGCAGCCCGTCTGTTGTCACCGACGTATTGGCGACGACCGGGGAAGCCTGGCAGAGGATTCCTGTAAGTAACCAATTCCACGTTTTCACATAATTGTTTACTACACGATGTGAATAATACGTGTTTCTAAACGGCACACAATAACGAGCCGATAAGGCTTGATATAAATTCGCACAAACGCACGTACACACACCCCGACACACACACACTCACACACACCTCCCCCATACACAACACACACACACACACACACACACACACACACACACACACACACACACACACAAACACAAACACACACAACACACAACACACACGCACACACACAACACACACACACGCACGCACGCACGCACGCACACACACACAGACACACACACACACACACACACACACACACACACACACACAGATGAAAGCAGATGAAAGACGTGTCATGACTTACGGCTACAGAGCGGTGCAGTTCCGCTCCAGCGTTTATCTTCTTGACACTGTCGTGTCCAGTCGCCACCCGCCTCTCGCTTGAAGCCCGGCTTGCATTCGTACGTGATATTCGCCAAGTACGCGTCGCCTGTCATGCTGGCGAGGGCGTTTGCTACGGGCGCAGGTGGACCGCAAGACACGACTGTCAGGAGGGGAAAAACGTGTAAACAACTAGCTGGTTGTTTCTCAAACACGCTGGTTCATTGTGGACTAATAAGTTATTATTTGCTAATACATCAATTCAAACGTAAAAAGGCACATACGGATAATATTAACGTATCACTAAAATGGAAATTTGATTAAGTACTGTCTTTCTAACAGGATCAACTTACCTGAACAGACTGGTGCTTCACTTGCCAAAGTCTTGCTATCGTAACATGATCAACTTAACTTTTCAGACTGGTGCTGCTTAACTTAACTGGTGCTTAGCTAACGTCTACAGACTCGTGCCTCACTTGACCAATGATGCTATTTTAACAAGACCACCTTACCTCTACAGACAGGGGCGTCACCAGTCCAAGTCTTACTGCTCTGACAGGTTCGGGACACATCTCCAAACATCAGGTCACAACCCTTCAAACACCGGCACTCAATTTCCGTGTTGAATACGTGCTCATTTGGGTCACCGCTAACTACTTCCGTGTTGTTTGGCAACACCAAAACAGGACATGTTATTCCTGAAAGAGAAACCGAAGACAGACACGTCTTGCAGCTGTTTCCCACGTTTTTACATTTAAGAACAACATACATTGAGTGAGGCTTGATTTTGAATACATATTATAGTTCTTCTTATGCTTGTATCTTCTCGTCAGTGCATCTTACATCCACCGAACAATTGGTGTAATATATCAGTTAAATAAATATTGCATTTCCATTACGTGTATAGCAGGCATACGCAATAATGATTAATAACTGTACATATAGACTGACATTACCACCAACTTAGTTGGGAGATGACTACCTATTTAAGGAGTACATATTCCACAACATATGGTGGTATCTAAGCTTAATATATATTTATATATCATCTTGTTAAATGTTATCATGTTATGTACACTGTTGATGTGACAATGGTATATTATCATGATATATTGTCAACCTTCAGAGTTTCCTCTCCCAGTGACGCAGTATGTGACCATACCTGTACAGTGTGGTGACGTCCCTGACCATTGGCCGTCCTTCCTGCACGAGAGCTCCAGGTAACCGTCGGTCAGTTCATGACCCTCGTTGCATTCGTACCGCAGCACAGTGTCCGGTTCGAATGGGCCATTGCCGGAAACGAGACGCGCCTGGACCGTGTCGGTGACCTCCGGACACAGGCGAACTGTGGAGAAATGTCCCAGAGATCAGATCATATGATTGGGGCAGATGAGTTAATACACAATCACTATGCATCAGCTACACATAAGCTACACCAGCATTTTTTAATATGTGATTATGTGCGCTCGTGCATGTGTATGTTGTATGGGGCACTGTGTAAATGTGCATGCGTATGTGCGCGCGTGTTTTGTATGTGCGTGTATGTGCAGGTAGTATTCGTGTATTTGGCATATGGTTTGGACGGAAACTCTTCACAGAGTATGTCTGAAGAACAATAATTTGCAACACATTTAAATGTATCTGTATTCACGCACGACAAAACATAATAAGGATAAAAGGGTGAATATATATATATATATATGTGTGTGTGTGTGTGTGTGTGTGTGTGCGTGTGTGTGTGTGTGTGTGTGTGTGTTTGTGTGTGTGTGTATATATATATATATATATATATATATATATATATATATATATATATGTATATTGTATATATATATATATATATATATATATATCCACGAACTCAAGGATAATGACACTCACTCGCACACACGCATATACACAGCATATTGAATTGTGGAAAAATAACCTCCATAAACTGACCAATGCAGTGAACACGCGAGTTCCAGTCGCCGTTCAGTTGACACGTCTGCTCGGGGTCACCGTTGGCCACGTAGCCGAGTTCACACTCCAACTCACAGCTGTCGTTGTAAAACATCTTCAGCTGTGTGCAATTCTCATTCGTGTACTTCCCGTGTGGGTCGAACGACAGCGCTTCACAGGTTATATCTGAAGACCAATTATTTTGTAAAACAATTAAAGGATAGCTGTATTTCTATATGACAAAAATGTTTATGCAAGCAAGAACAATTGTAACTATTAATAGCAGTGAGTTGTTTGTACGTAATCAGTAGTAACTAGAAGATCGTTGCAGAACAAATAATGAATGAATTATTTCGAACGTTCTATGCCACTTACGTTTACACGTGACGTTGTTGCTCCACGTGCCGTTTTCTGTACACTTGTGTACGCCGTCACTGTTGGTCAGGTTGTAGCCGAGTTCACACGACACTTCACACGTGTCGTTGTAGACCTTCGTGTCCCTTGTACACGTGACATCGTAGATCTCACCGTCGGTCTTTGTGATCAGTGGACATTTGACCACTGAAACAATTTTATATACTTGATATGGGTATTAAAATGCATTATATAACAGTGCAACGAAGTGCCCGCATACACTTTCATACATTTTCCTCTGTTAGCTGGTTTGTTTATTCTCAGACTTATGAAACATAATTTCTAAACACGTATGAATGAGTATGATACCTGAAAATGTATAGCGTCTAAAAAATAAGTATTGAATTGTGACTACTTTTAAATGTGACATTTGAACACATTATTTATGCAAAGTAATATGCATTTTCAAAACATAGAGAAAAAGATCAACAGTTCGAGTGAAAGAAACTATCAACATTGTTTGTTCGAGTTAAGTTCAACGAAACGAACATATTATGTAAATACCAGTTCGGAATCAAGTAAACTGAATTTATTTTGTCTGTAATGATTATGTATTCGCTTCGACATCCGTCGTTCAAATCAAGCAACCATTGACAGATTGCGTTAAAAATGGCATACGTTCACACGTGACGTTGTTGCTCCACGTGCCGTTTTCTGTGCACTTGTGTACACCGTCACTGCTGGTCAGGTTGTAGCCGAGTTCACACGACACTTCACACGTGTCGTTGTAGACCTTCGTGTCCGTTGTACACGTGACGTTGTAGATCTCACCGTCGGACTTGTTGATGGGCCAACAATTAGCCACTGAAAATTTCACTTTACGCGTTTACTTTTATACATTTGGACTAAACAACATACCTAAATGCTCACTATGTAATAGACCCTGTCTGTTTAGAGATTGTAAATTGAAGTAGGGCCTAGTCTTATAGTAAGAATCAAGTCAGGGTTACCACTTATACCACTTATATTTACTCTAATGTTTAGAGAGCTTAGAGACACTGTCATAGCGATGGTGAAACGACAAGCGTTGCCATCTAGACGGTATTCCCCATTGTCGACATATGATACATGCCCCAGAACTGCCCATTTGCTTCTATATGTGTACAACATTTACAGTATAGTTGTCGTATTTATATATTCGTATAAGCTGCCTTACACCTATGCAGTGACAGCGGCTATTATCATCACAGTATTTTGATTATAACTCTTTCTTTTGACAATTGGTTTCTGAAGTTACACGTTCGTTCAGGTAACGCGCACAAACGATGACATTTTGTCACAGGTTCAGTTATAAGTACGAACATCCAACAGCATAGCCACACATAGCGTACGTGGCGCGGCAATATATGTACTTATCATATATGTAGCCGCTAAGCGGTGCAAATTAAACGTTTGAAGCGGTGCGATATTTCCATTATGATACTATTGTAAGAGTACTTCAACTAATATTCAACAGAAAAACAAAACCTATACAGGTAGCATACGTTCACACGTGACGTTGTTGCTCCACGTGCCGTTTTCTGTACACTTGTGTACACCGTCACTGCTGTTCAGGTTGTAGCCGAGTTCACACGACACTTCACACGTGTCATTGTAGAACTTCGTGTCCGTTGTACACGTGACATTGTAGATCTGAACTTCGGACTTATTGATCGGTGGACATTTGACCACTGAAAATTGCATTTCACTTTTCACATTTACTGAGATAATGGAGCACACAATATACCTATATGGTCAAATAGCGAATATTTTGTCTCGGTTATTTATTCATGTGTAGTAACTTACACTCATGAAAGGGCAACAGTTGATGTCATTACAACATGTCCCCATAGTTCGTTCCGGCTGACCATTTGTTTCTGTTCTCTCCATTTCCAGTATTGCTTTCTATCGGTAACAACTGTTCACAGTTTCAACTACAAATTGGGAGCTAAGACGACATCAACATACTTAGCGTATTGCCAATTTATTTATCTTGTTTGAAGCGGTGC
>OZ024854.1:60674837-60692337 GCA_964017155.1 Oasisia sp. SBJ-2009
CGTGCCACGGCGGACCGGAATAATTCCCACAGAGAGTACCGTCGACAGGGGGCACTGCGGGGTCACTGGTCGACATCCAGATTGCAAGATCACGCAAAGCGGCTATAACATATAACATGACGTCATATCATTCTCGGATAAAGGTTAGTCTGAAAATAATGAAACTATAGCAGAATGATTTGATCAACCGCATTAATCAATCCTACTTATGTTAACCGTAATAAAGATAAATAGGAGGCCAACCCGATTTGATTTTACGCAACAAAACATGCATAGCCAGTAACAATAGAGCGAGCATATCAGTCGTGCGTGCTGACCAACTTTAGTTGAGTCAAACAAAAAATGTCTCGCTAGCTACACACAAGGTTAATGCTTCACTTACGTTGTTGTTGTTCGAAGTTTGAGACGGTGACGTGCCATACAGTATACAAGTGAACAAGGTCCACACGCCACCAGGGATAAAGTTCTATATTCGTGATGGTGCAGGTATTGTTGATGCCGTCGGTGGCTAGCTTAGCGGCACCTGCTCGCGACCGGCTGCTCTGTTCGGCAGCCATGTTGAGGGCCACGTTTTGCAGCACGCTAGGCGCTGCGACATAGATAATACACATAGATTACCTGAATGCGCAAAGTGGCATTCTGCACAATTAGAATAATAACTATCAAAACAGATTGCAGTGCCGACTTTTATAATAATAATATTAACAATTGTTATACTTGTTCATGGCTCCCATATTTGGTAATAGCCATAACATAAAGTTGTACTTACGTTGCACATATACTTCCATCTCACATATACTCATTTGCGCCAAACCGCCATTCCCCTTCGTTCTAACGAACACGTAGCGCCCCCTGGCAGACTCGCACGGATGACGAACTCTCGAGTGTATCGGCAACGTATCGACGAAGGCCCCACAGATGTGATAATCTGCAGTCGCGAGACTCGTTGGTGGCTTGTCTGCAGCCAGCGGAATGTCAGTGACACCGACGTCGAAGTTGTCCAGGCCTGAAGTGTCACGATCCACAATATGTGTTGTCAAGCAACGTCGTCCAGAAAATTACAAAATGTTACATCGTCACAGAAATCATGTTACACTTCGCTACCGACCACGTCAATTCCACTTTATGTTGCCGCCAATTCACAATAACGAGTGTTGATATTCTTTGAATTAATGTGCTCCACGTTAATGAACACGCGACTTTGTTCTGGGGATGAAAAGTTCACAATGAACTATAATGCAACTACTCTTTTCCGAATTTGTAGTTTGTCGCTTATATATGTGTTGGGTAAATATGATTACGGCGGGATGAATTAGTGGAACAGGTAACAGTCGCTAGATGGCGACAGTGTGACAGGCGTACACACTGGTAATGATAATGTTAAAGTTATTACCGCTATAGTTTCCCGTCACAATGATCACTTCCGCTACTTTATGCTGGTAACGAAGATCCACCAGTAACCATTGGTGGTCTCGCGTGTTTCCCATGGCGCACGTAGTTATGTCTCCGTCCACTGCAAACCCCGCCACGTGATCAGCATCGGTAGACGACTGCAGCGCTGGTTTCCCGGGCGCCACGTTGGCCAGTGCTGCGAAAATACGACGACTATTATATTTATCTGTTCATATACCAAGTGAACTCTTACAAATAATTGATAATGACACCCTGACCATTTGTCGTTATGAATAAAGTGTACGCCTTCCGTCATTTATATCTCCTATAAAGGAAACGTTGTCTAAAATAAACGTAATTTATAATGGCATGTATAGGTTGCGTGCGTGTGTGCGCATGTGACAGAGTGCATGCGTTGCTGTGAATATACATGCGTGTGTGTTTGTGCGCGCGCGTGCGAGCCTGTGTCTGTGTCTGTGTGTCTGTGTGTCTGTGTGTCTGTGTGTCTGTGTGTCTGTGTGTCTGTGTGTCTGTGTGTCTGTGTGTCTGTGTGTCTGTGTGTCTGTGTGTCTGTGTGTCTGTGTGTCTGTGTGTCTGTGTGTCTGTGTGTCTGTGTGTCTGTGTGTCTGTGTGTCTGTGTGTCTGTGTGTCTGTGTGTCTGTGTGTCTGTGTGTCTGTGTGTCTGTGTGTCTGTGTGTCTGTGTGTCTGTGTGTCTGTGTGTCTGTGTGTCTGTGTGTCTGTGTGTCTGTGTGTCTGTGTGTCTGTGTGTCTGTGTGTCTGTGTGTCTGTGTGTCTGTGTGTCTGTGTGTCTGTGTGTCTGTGTGTCTGTGTGTCTGTGTGTCTGTGTGTCTGTGTGTCTGTGTGTCTGTGTGTCTGTGTGTCTGTGTGTCTGTGTGTATGTGTGTCTGTGTGTATGTGTGTCTGTGTGTCCGTGTGTCCGTGTGTCCGTGTTTCCGTGTGTCCGTGGGTCCGTGTGTCCGTGTGTATGTGTGTAGGTACGTGTGCATGTGCGTGTGCGTGTGCGTGGGCTTATGTGTGGGCATGTTGTCTGTGTAGAAATAAGGCTCTCCAAATGGACGCATGTTGCATACTATACCTTTACTTGATACCAAGGGCATTCACAAGTATGACTGCTAAGTTGGAATCCTATTTGAATTCAACAATATTAAACAATACCATTGTAGTGACACTCACGGTATGGGTACACTTCCACTTCACATAGTTTCAGCTTCGTATTCGGGGACGCCTTGACGAACACGAATCGGCCGCGCACGTCAGCGAGATGACAGCGTGCGAGACCAGTGAACCTGCTCGGCACGACGGCACACACGTCATACGAAGTCTGGGGAAGGTCGATGGGTCTCGTCTCAGCCGGGTGAACATCAGTCACGGCCACTGTGACGTACTCTGCCGCGACACCTGTACACAGCGAAACTGAGTATCCCCGGAATTATAATAAAACACATAATTATAACAAATACTTATAAGCTCAATAATAGTACACACACCCTCACGCACGCACTCACCCTCCCTCACACATGCAGACACACGAACACAGACTCACACACACACACACACACACACACACACACACACACACACACACACACACACACACACACACACACACACACACACACACACACACACACACACACACGCACACAACTCACCCGGTGTAAATCAACTAACACACCCCAGACACAATTCACCCGGTGTAAATCAACTAACACACCGCAGACAAAACTAATTAGCATCAACTAGTACACTGCAGACACAAATCACCCGGTGTAAATCAACTAACACACCGCAGACACAACTCACCCGGTGTAAATCAACTAATACACCGCAGACACAAATCACCCGGTGTAAATCAACTAACACACCGGAGACATAACTCACCCGGTGTAAATCAACTAACACAACGCAGACACAACTCACCCGGTGTAAATCACCTAATACACCGCAGACACAACTCACCCGGTGTAAATCAACTAATACACTGCAGACACAACTCACCAGGTGTACGTCAACTAATACACCGCAGACACAACTCACCCGGTGTAAATCAACTAATACACCGCAGACACAACTCACCCTGTGTGCATCAACTAATACACCGCAGAAACAACTCACCCTGTGTGCATCAACTAGTACACCGCAGACACAACTCACCCGGTGTACGTCAACTAATACATCGCAGACACAATTCACCCGGTGTAAATCAACTAACACACCGCAGACAAAACTCACCCTGTGTAAATCAACTAATACACCGCAGAAACAACTCACCCGGCGTAAATCAACTAATACACTGCAGACACAACTCACCCGGTGTAAATCAATGAATACACCCCAGACACAACTCACCCTGTTTGCATCAAGTAATACACCGCAGACATAACTCACCCGGTGTAAATCAACTAATACACCGCAGACACAACTCACCCGGTGTAAATCAACTAATACACTGCAGACACAACTCACCAGGTGTACGTCAACTAATACACCGCACACACAACTCACCCGGTGTAAATCAAGTAATACACCGCAGACGCAACTCACCCGGTGTACGTCAACTAATACACCGCAGACACAACTCACCCGGTATAAATCAACTAATGCACCGCATGCACAACTCACCCGGTGTAAATCAACTCATACACCGCAGACACAACTCACCCGGTGTAAATCAACTAATACACCGCATACACAACTCATCCGGTGTAAATCAACTAATACACCGCATACACAACTTACCCGGTGTAAATCAACTCATACACCGCAGACACAACTCATCCGGTGTAAATCAACTAGTGCACTGCATACACAACTCATCCGGTGTAAATCAACTAATACACCGCATACACAACTCACCCGGTGTAAATCAACTCATACACCGCAGACACAACTCATCCGGTGTAAATCAACTAATACACCGCAGACACAACTCACCCGGTGTAAATCAACTAATGCACCGCATACACAACTCATCCGGTGTAAATCAACTAATACACCGCATACACAACTCACCCGGTGTAAATCAACTCATACACCGCAGACACAACTCACCCGGTGTAAATCAACTAATACACCGCAGACAAAACTCACCCTGTGTAAATCAACTAATACACCGCAGACACAACTCACCCGGCGTAAATCAACTAATACACTGCAGACACAACTCACCCGGTGTAAATCAACGAATACACCCCAGACACAACTCACCCTGTGTGCATCAAGTAATACACCGCAGACATAACTCACCCGGTGTAAATCAACTAACACAACGCAGACACAACTCACCCGGTGTAAATCACCTGATACACCGCAGACACAACTCACCCGGTGTAAATCAACTAATACACTGCAGACACAACTCACCAGGTGTACGTCAACTAATACACCGCACACACAACTCACCCGGTGTAAATCAAGTAATACACCGCAGACGCAACTCACCCGGTGTAAATCAACTCATACACCGCAGACACAACTCACCCGGTGTAAATCAACTAATACACCGCATACACAACTCATCCGGTGTAAATCAACTAATACACCGCATACACAACTTACCCGGTGTAAATCAACTCATACACCGCAGACACAACTCATCCGGTGTAAATCAACTAATACACCGCAGACACAACTCACCCGGTGTAAATCAACTAATGCACTGCATACACAACTCATCCGGTGTAAATCAACTAATACACCGCATACACAACTCACCCGGTGTAAATCAACTCATACACCGCAGACACAACTCATCCGGTGTAAATCAACTAATACACCGCAGACACAACTCACCCGGTGTAAATCAACTAATGCACCGCATACACAACTCATCCGGTGTAAATCAACTAATACACCGCATACACAACTCACCCGGTGTAAATCAACTCATACACCGCAGACACAACTCATCCGGTGTAAATCAACTAGTACACCGGAAACACAACTCACCCGGTGTAAATCCGGCAGAGCGGGTCTTCATTGTCGAGGCTTTGCACGATTCATTCCAAGCTCTCCAGCTGGACCAAATAATGCCTTGGGCGTACGGCACATTTTTTCCATTCGGCGGATATAATCCGTTTAGGTTCGCTCGGAAGCAATCTCGGAACCACCACGCCCCGTGATACGTCTTTGAACAGGATCCGCTGTTATCCCGGTCGTAAGTACTGAATGGGCTGTTCCTGCTATGTGACACCAGAGACTCGCCTGCAATTATCAGCATACAAATGTTCGTAATCATCTGAGCATGTATTAAGTCAAGCATTTACCTAAAAACAGTACTCAGAAGTAAAACACTACAGGACGCCTTGTCATGTCTATTCGCTCATACCATATGCACATGAGTTGTTACGAGTTCTAAAAAACAGCCGACTAAAGGGCATGATAGTGCAATACGATATGGCATTGCTTGATATAGGAACTCACTTTTTTATCCTATTACCATGTCATTTTAAAACGAATTGCGAAAAGGTTTTGTCGTTTAATATAATTCGCGGAATATATATGCATGTATGTTGGATTACGTTCGTAATCAGGTTTATGTATAATTATATATATTATGTATAGTATAATATATACAAGTATATATATACATGTATGTTTATGTACACACTTATATGTAGGCCATATATATATATATATATATATATATATATATATATATATATATATATATATATATATATATATATATACATATATATATATATATATATATATATATATATATAAGGGTATATACGTATGCGTAAAACATACTTACATACAAACGTACACAAATACACAAAACACACACACACACAAACACACACACACACACACACACACACACACACACACACACACACACACACACACACACACACACACACACGGTACTCTAACATAATGACGGTTGTTTGTTAACGCTTGTTCCGTCGCGTTTAAGATATTATGGGTACGCTATATTTTTCTTTGTTGAGATGATCATGATCCACGACTCACTCATTAATTTTACATGTTGCAAATGTTGCTTTGAATGAAAGCATAAAACTAAACTTTCTGATAGGACTTTTGAGTCGTCGTAGTGTTATGTAGCTTCGAGGTGTGATGTGTGTCACTATGCGTTTATCGTTTAGTGATACGTTCTGGTATCGGTACTTACCCAGAGTGCTTGATGAAAGATACTGATCAAATTGCAAAGTATATTTCTCCGATTCAGCACCAATGGAGAAGCCGCTGTATTCGGCGAACCCAGTCTTTCCATCGAAGGCCTCCAGCTCTATTCTCAGCACATGTTTGCCTTTGGACGTCAGTGAGTGGATGTTGTCGTTGCCCAACCAAAACTCGCCACTCGTCGAACCAAATCCGTTCTTGTAGTCGGCCCAGTCACGATAGAAGTCAACAGACCCATCGAAGCGCCGCTGAAACACCTGCGACATACCAAGTAGCAATACAAGAAATACATTGCGCGCGGTGGCTAAGTGGTCACAATGCTGGACTCCCGACCGGTCGTATCCCGGTGGCGTCTGGTCGGTGGCTCGGTACGGATACAGCCGCCATGCCGAAACGTGGGCTATTTCGTTTACCCTATTTCGCCTACCATTTTCAACTCGCACTGACCAGCAAAAGGCTTGGCGTACAACACCAGGATGCAAAGTACTACAAAGCCAAGGCCCACAGACCCATGGCATAGGCACCAATAGAGCCTACGACAGCGTATTTACAGATGGCGTATCTGATCAATTTAAGGTGCTAAGAATATATAGGTCACAAGGAGCCGCCGAAATAGGGTAAATAGAGTAAAATGAAAATGAACAGGTACCAGAACTAGAAGACCAACTTATGGAAACGGAGGGGGAGAAGATCGCAGAGTGAGAAGAAGAGAGGAATGCTTCACCACCTTACAAAGCGGCTACACACTACTCCACTTGAGACAAACAGAGTCCAAGCAGCAGGAGGCTCTCTAAACAAAAATAAATTAAAACGGAATGCAATAAGAGTAAACACCATCAGTCACAAAGTTGCATAACTTTTATGTGTATAGCGTTTGAACTGCAAACTCACAATAGTGCAAATATATGCACCAACAACATTATATTAAGGAGAAGAATAAACAGCTTTTATAGCGAAATGGATTACATCATATTTTAGGAAAACAAACACGATAATGTTGGGAGAGTAGTAGGAAAAAGAACAAATTTAAATATATTTGAGCTAGGAATATAAAAACGAAAGAGACGACACTTTGCTAGAATAGGAAACAACAAGAAAGTACTAACTCATGTATACCATATTTCAGAAGAAGGCAGATAGTAGATGGACACCGGAAAGCCGAAACGGAGTAAAGAAGACCGAAATTGACTACAAATACGCCAGAGATCGTCACAGACATAACAGTCATCAATCTAGTCAAGAACATGTTGACGCACAAGAGTCCACCAAGAGTTGATGCTACACAAATAGGACCAACCAAGATCAAATTCAAACTCGAATTGAGAAACGGATTCGAGACACTCCAATAACTAAACGACATCCACACCATGAGCCAAGGCATCACATACATGATATAACAAAGTGCGACAAGCATTCAGCAAGCCGATATAATGGAGGATGTCGTCACCAACACGAACGTTAACGACGAAACGGTGGCGGAAAACTACGACAATAATAAAGTAATGAAGTTCGACAAAGTGGAGAACAGCAAGACGTACAACCAACAGATCGTACGCGAAACAATCATGGCTGAGGAAAGTCAGAAGAATGCAGACACTGATTACACATCTAGACAAGCAGTGTTGATTAATCTAAGATCAAAAGAAGATCATAGAACGAATGGAATTCTTCACCGAGCTATATGACAATGAACTGAGTACCACAATCCATACTGACCCGAAAGAGTATACCAGAGATATCACCATGAAAGGAGAAACAGTTCCTGAAAACTGAAGAAAGGGCACCATCAGTCCACGACCACATAAAGATCGAAATATTAAAGCAGGGGAAGAGACCATCTCGAAGACATTCGCTAAGCTGCTTATTGAACGCTTATCAGAAAGAAGAATACCCACAGCACGAAAGAGCACGAAACAGTGGCAATCGCCAACTACATACCGATATGTCCGTTATCAAACATCCATAAAGTTTGTACACACACAAAGAGAAACTTGGATTCAGAAGCATGTGCTCAACGAAATACCATGCCATCCCTCTCATAATTCCATCGGCTAAGGCCAAATGAATGCAGTATTGACATCGCTTTACGAGGACGGGATAAAAGACGTGTGTGTCAAACTCGTAAAAAGCATCAGCATCAACAGCTCGGTGAAGCTGTTGATGCTGATGCTTGGAGCATTTCATTTGCGCCTGGATAACGGCCATCGTTGGCGACCAAGTTGACCCCCAACAATTCGGGTCAGTCAAGGGAACGTCCACTGTGCATGCACTTATCGAACTAGTGCACAGGTGGAAAGCTGCGCTCGAGACCAGCGATACCATGATCCGTGTACTACTCGTCGACTTCAATAAAGCATTTGACAGAGAAGACCACCACAATTTGCTTACTAAATGTGCGTCACTTGGATTGCCAAATTGTATAACTAAATTGCTAACGTCCTTCTTATGCCAACGCAAACAGTGAGTTAAGATCGGCAGTATAAAGTCTAAGTTCACTACCATCAACGCAGGCGTGTCACAAGGAACAATCTTCTGTCCAATTGGTTTTGTGCATCATATAAACGACTTGCGAACAACCTGTGATCACGTCGAATACGTAGACGATGTGCACCTTCGTGTGATAACAGTTCACTCCAAACAGCGGCAGACGAAGTGGCACAATAGACTACCACCAACAACATTGCACTGAACTATGACAACACAAAACAAATGCGCATTTGCTTCAAAAAAGAAACGCCAGACATCCCGCCAATAACTATTAACGACATCCAAATTGAACAAGTTCACAGTCCTCGACTACTAGGTGTCACCATTTCGCAAGATCTAACGTGGCAACTCCATATCGACGATATCACAACAAAAGCTTCACAACGACTATACTTCATAATTCTAATCAAGCGTGCTGGAATATAACCGCATCATCTCGTCAAAATATATACCACAATCATTCGTTCTGTCATCGAATACGCCTGCCAAGTGTGGCATACCAGTCTGACGAAAGACAAACAAACCAGCTCGAAAGCATTCAGAAAAGGGCCATGCGCATTATATTTTATGGAATGCGTTATAACGACGCCATCGCTGCTGCGGGAATACCAACGCTGGCAGACCGGAGAGAGGCGCTGTGCAGATACTTGTTCGCGACGATGCAGCAAACCAACCACAACCTACACCATCTCCATCTCAACCCCCCCCCCCCAGGACATGTAACTACTCTCTTCGTAACACTCGGCGCTTACGGTGTTCCTCGCTGCAAGACCAATCGCTGCAAGAACTCATTTGTGCCGTATGTCGTATCATTGGCAGTGAATGGACTTCCCTATTTACATACGAACATTATTGGCTTTGAACACTGATCTTTCAGCTATTTATTCAATTGATCTATTTTGTACTATTTTAATGAGTTGATATTTTGAGTCATGTTTGTATGTTCCATTTATAATAATGTATTTTGCTAAATAGTTTTTATTATTTTATTTTATTTACCTAAATGTATATATTCATAATATTGAAAACTCACAGTTTTACTATCCGATATTTGTATTGCTCTAATTTTACTAGACATTATAATTAGTAACACGTTCATATATTGTTATGCTTTCATAAATAGCTTTACTAATATACATTAATGAATTTGTGATCAACTATATGAATATGTTCTTATTGTACTATTCAGTCGCTTTGGCTTCCAGTGAAGTGAATAAACTTTAAGTTATTGTAAGTTCAACTACCCAAAGAAAGCGAAACGATCAATATCAGGAGTACGACAGAGAAATACCATTTCGCCTAAGCTGTTTACGGCAACGCTAGAAATCATATTCTGAAGATTGACCTTGAAAACAAGCGACTTGGGGACTGATGGTGAATATTTCAAGCATATTACCTTCAGCGATGACTTAGGCCTACTCTTCTGAACTCGTATGAATTACAACAATGGTGCATGGGCTAGCTGATGAAAGTGAAAATCAGAACAATCAGAACAAATCGAAGACATAAGTAATGACAAAAATTACGTCATCACCACTCAGATAACTACCCGGGAGAGCGATATAACATACAGGGGAAAAGCCAACAGAAGTAGGTTCAGAGAGGAATCACAGCCGGCTGCACAGCCAAGCCAAGCACGATAACATCGTTAATGGTAACATTGAAAACTGATTACAGAGATAGGTCTGCTACGCCTGCGTATCATTGCCAATTAAATATGGATGGGAAATTCCCCAGTCAGGCATGGAATAAACTGGAAACCGCAAACATAAAGATGGGAAGAAGTATATTAAACATAGCATGCCGGAACAGAAAGAAAACACGTTTCAGAAAGCGAACAAACAAAGGTCACAGGCGTGATTGAACAAATCAGAAGACGGAAGTGGCCCTAGGCTGACCGCATCAGTAGAATCGAGATAACTGATGGACATCGCGTATCACCACCTGAAAGCCATACGAAGGGAAACGTTCTAGATGAAGATCGGCGAGGCGATGGAAAAACGAACTAGACGAGTACTGGACTGACACCCACAGCCGGAGGACACCGCAAGACAGGCAGATCTGAAACATTATGCTGAGGGGTATGTCCAACCAAGGAACAGTAGGGCTACACATTGATGATGACAATGGTTAAACACAGAATATTACTGAACATGCATGTGTGCGCTGCTTGCGTGAATTCGCGCATATATCTGTACGTGGGTGCGTGCGTGCTTGCGTGCGTGCGTTTTCTCACCGTCCATCCACCGTTGTCTGACGTCAGGTCGCAGTAGACTTGCAGTGGCCGACCGCGCGGGTAGATGGTGTAGACACCATCTTTGTTCGCGCCGCCATGTTGGATGTCTGCACAACCTGTTGGCAATAAAAACACACATAAGGGAGCCGTTGTCTTGTAGAAGAAATATGCCATAAGGGGACTTTGACAACCATAGCATTATATCTCACAGAAAAACCGACTAAATGATTACAAACTTTATAAATTGAGTGTATGCTGGATATCATGTCGGTCGGCGGAAATCTGAACAAATCTGCGGTTATCACTTATGTATGCTGTTTCAAGGATCATTACGAATATGACAAGCAAGATTCGCATCAAAACTGATGCTCCTGTTTGGTTTTTATTTAAGTATAAACTATGCGTCGATGTACTAAATGTCGGCTTAAATGTTATGCTGTATTTAATTGTTGTCTGTTTACACCAACCTGATGGTTATATTTTCAACTTGTTAATTATTAATATAAACAAGCAAACACCATTTCAAACAGCGATCTTGTCTATAACCTACTGGTGCTTGGATTCATTCGCAGGCGGACGGCAGCGATGTTCTCCTTGGGGCGAACACCTGACCAGATGACGTCACCGGAATGGATCTCTCTACAAGTGTCCGGTTGACCCAGGTCCGTGCGTGGGAGTGGCGAGACAACTGACCGACGAGTATGCCATAGATTGCAACAATGTCTGAATCTAATGATATTGTTATTTATGCTAAGAGTGATACTTTATTGTAAATGTATTCAATAATATAAGTTATGCTATTGCTTTCATATATTTATATATAATATGTATTCGCTCTTTTGTGCGCGCAGGTGTGTGTGTGGGTGTGCGTGCGTGCGTGCGTTTGTGTGTGTATGAGCGTGTGCGTGCGTGTGTGAATACTTGCAGCAAGTGTGAGTGTGCTGCACCAGTGCACGATCTACATTTAGAGAATGGCATCACAACTTGATGTTACTGACATTCACCGTTGCATTCATAGTGAAAGATCCATCATGAATTATCTCAGGCATGGCCAATTGACAGACACATTCGGTAGTCGTGTGAAATACCTGAATACACTTGGACTTCCAACAGCGTCAGCGCAGCGTTTGTGTTCTTGGTCCTACGGATGAAGAGGAATCGTCCGGAGACGACGGTTGGTTGGCAGGTGAACGTGGTCGTGCCGATCGGCAGTTGTCCGCTGTGGCTGGCACACAACCAGTAGTCTGACGGCGGGTGGCTCGCGTCAATCGGCGAGTCCGTCAAACCAATGACGAAGTCCGCCTGGGTGTCTGTTTAAAACACAGCGGTTACTATAGTTGACATTTACATTTTATCGAAAGAAAATTACATGATTTTATTGTGCAGTCTTTTTAAAGTGATATGAGCGAATACACAAAACAGAGAAGTGTATTTATATATTGTAATCCTTCGGTTATTCAAACCCAGGATATATGATTAGGATAAGAATGAACTGTTTTTGAAGTTCACCATTGAACAACAAATCATGACATGGCCAGCAACCTACTATCTAACAGTCGGCAGCCATACGACCGTTGTAGCCCTTTTCCACAGCATTTATCCATGTTGAACAAATGTATTATTGCTGGATAGGGTTTGGGCTGCATGCATAAGCGTCTATCGGCTCTCTTGGTTACGCCGTAAAGCTGGAACGTCCTCGCTGCCTTCAAGGGTAATCTCATAGCATTTGTCTTTAATGACAGCATCAGTTTCTTGTCCTGTAGTTACTCTGAGTATTCGGCCTTCTTCCATTTGTTGATTAGAAAAATTATCATCAGACTAATCTAATTATTAACTTGGTTCAAACCGTTCCTCCGCTGTCGATGTCCCCACTCTGAGGATAATGTTGACATAGCGGTGTTTGTCTTCCATGCAACTGGATCAATTAATATAAGAAATATTTCCAAGGGCAGTTCTCTTCTGATGAGTTTCGACTGTCATTGGTACATTGATGATATCTGAGTATCTCTTCTAAGATGTTCACTGACTATCTGGTTCTGATACTGAACCCAGTGCACATTCCTTGGTTTTCGTTTCAACAATAGATCTGATTATCCAATGGATCCAATTCGTTAGCCACAGTATATACTTATACCTCCTCGTGTTTGGCAGATTGGCTTAATTAAACAAAGCCATAAAATCACACGATTAGATGTAGTGGTAGAGGTAGTGGTAGTGGTGTGGATGGGTGTGGTATTGGTTGTAGTAGTAGTAGTAGTAGTAGTAGTAGTAGTAGTAGTAGTAGTAGTAGTAGTAGTAGTAGTAGTAGTAGTAGTAGTAGTAGTAGTAGTAGTAGTAGTAGTAGTAGTAGTAGTAGTAGGAGGAGCAGGAGTACTTGTATTGTTTTACTACTACCACCAACACCACCATAACTACTACTACTACTACTACTACTACTACTACTACTACTACTACTACTACTACTACTACTTCTACTACTACTACTACCACTACCACTACCACTACCACTACCACTACCACTACCACTACCACTACCACTACCACTACCACTACCACTACCAATAATAATAATAATAATAATAATACTGCTACTACTACTGCTGCTGCTGCTTCTGATGCTGCTACTACTACTACTACTACTACTACTACTACTACTACTACTACTACTACTACTACTACTACTACTACTACTACTACTACTACTACTACTACTACTACTACTACTACTACTACTACTACTACTACTACTACGAATACGAATACGAATACGAATACGAATACGAATACGAATACGAATACGAATACGAATACGAATACGAATACGAATACGAATACGAATACGAATACGAATACGAATACGAATACGAATACGAATACGAATACGAATACGAATACGAATACGAATACGAATACGAATACGAATACGAATACGAATACGAATACGAATACGAATACGAATACGAATACGAATACGAATACGAATACGAATACGAATACGAATACGAATACGAATACGAATACGAATACGAATACGAATACGAATACGAATACGAATACGAATACGAATACGAATACGAATACGAATACGAATACGAATACGAATACGAATACGAATACGAATACGAATACGAATACGAATACGAATACGAATACGAATACGAATACGAATACGAATACGAATACGAATACGAATACGAATACGAATACGAATACGAATACGAATACGAATACGAATACGAATACGAATACGAATACGAATACGAATACGAATACGAATACGAATACGAATACGAATACGAATACGAATACGAATACGAATACGAATACGAATACGAATACGAATACGAATACGAATACGAATACGAATACGAATACGAATACGAATACGAATACGAATACGAATACGAATACGAATACGAATACGAATACGAATACGAATACGAATACGAATACGAATACGAATACGAATACGAATACGAATACGAATACGAATACGAATACGAATACGAATACGAATACGAATACGAATACGAATACGAATACGAATACGAATACGAATACGAATACGAATACGAATACGAATACGAATACGAATACGAATACGAATACGAATACGAATACGAATACGAATACGAATACGAATACGAATACGAATACGAATACGAATACGAATACGAATACGAATACGAATACGAATACGAATACGAATACGAATACGAATACGAATACGAATACGAATACGAATACGAATACGAATACGAATACGAATACGAATACGAATACGAATACGAATACGAATACGAATACGAATACGAATACGAATACGAATACGAATACGAATACGAATACGAATACGAATACGAATACGAATACGAATACGAATACGAATACGAATACGAATACGAATACGAATACGAATACGAATACGAATACGAATACGAATACGAATACGAATACGAATACGAATACGAATACGAATACGAATACGAATACGAATACGAATACGAATACGAATACGAATACGAATACGAATACGAATACGAATACGAATACGAATACGAATACGAATACGAATACGAATACGAATACGAATACGAATACGAATACGAATACGAATACGAATACGAATACGAATACGAATACGAATACGAATACGAATACGAATACGAATACGAATACGAATACGAATACGAATACGAATACGAATACGAATACGAATACGAATACGAATACGAATACGAATACGAATACGAATACGAATACGAATACGAATACGAATACGAATACGAATACGAATACGAATACGAATACGAATACGAATACGAATACGAATACGAATACGAATACGAATACGAATACGAATACGAATACGAATACGAATACGAATACGAATACGAATACGAATACGAATACGAATACGAATACGAATACGAATACGAATACGAATACGAATACGAATACGAATACGAATACGAATACGAATACGAATACGAATACGAATACGAATACGAATACGAATACGAATACGAATACGAATACGAATACGAATACGAATACGAATACGAATACGAATACGAATACGAATACGAATACGAATACGAATACGAATACGAATACGAATACGAATACGAATACGAATACGAATACGAATACGAATACGAATACGAATACGAATACGAATACGAATACGAATACGAATACGAATACGAATACGAATACGAATACGAATACGAATACGAATACGAATACGAATACGAATACGAATACGAATACGAATACGAATACGAATACGAATACGAATACGAATACGAATACGAATACGAATACGAATACGAATACGAATACGAATACGAATACGAATACGAATACGAATACGAATACGAATACGAATACGAATACGAATACGAATACGAATACGAATACGAATACGAATACGAATACGAATACGAATACGAATACGAATACGAATACGAATACGAATACGAATACGAATACGAATACGAATACGAATACGAATACGAATACGAATACGAATACGAATACGAATACGAATACGAATACGAATACGAATACGAATACGAATACGAATACGAATACGAATACGAATACGAATACGAATACGAATACGAATACGAATACGAATACGAATACGAATACGAATACGAATACGAATACGAATACGAATACGAATACGAATACGAATACGAATACGAATACGAATACGAATACGAATACGAATACGAATACGAATACGAATACGAATACGAATACGAATACGAATACGAATACGAATACGAATACGAATACGAATACGAATACGAATACGAATACGAATACGAATACGAATACGAATACGAATACGAATACGAATACGAATACGAATACGAATACGAATACGAATACGAATACGAATACGAATACGAATACGAATACGAATACGAATACGAATACGAATACGAATACGAATACGAATACGAATACGAATACGAATACGAATACGAATACGAATACGAATACGAATACGAATACGAATACGAATACGAATACGAATACGAATACGAATACGAATACGAATACGAATACGAATACGAATACGAATACGAATACGAATACGAATACGAATACGAATACGAATACGAATACGAATACGAATACGAATACGAATACGAATACGAATACGAATACGAATACGAATACGAATACGAATACGAATACGAATACGAATACGAATACGAATACGAATACGAATACGAATACGAATACGAATACGAATACGAATACGAATACGAATACGAATACGAATACGAATACGAATACGAATACGAATACGAATACGAATACGAATACGAATACGAATACGAATACGAATACGAATACGAATACGAATACGAATACGAATACGAATACGAATACGAATACGAATACGAATACGAATACGAATACGAATACGAATACGAATACGAATACGAATACGAATACGAATACGAATACGAATACGAATACGAATACGAATACGAATACGAATACGAATACGAATACGAATACGAATACGAATACGAATACGAATACGAATACGAATACGAATACGAATACGAATACGAATACGAATACGAATACGAATACGAATACGAATACGAATACGAATACGAATACGAATACGAATACGAATACGAATACGAATACGAATACGAATACGAATACGAATACGAATA
>OZ024854.1:60697337-60849837 GCA_964017155.1 Oasisia sp. SBJ-2009
TATTATATATTATATATTATATATTATATATTATATATTATATATTATATATTATATATTATATATTATATATTAATATTATATATTATATATTATATATTATATATTATATATTATATATTATATATTATATATTATATATTATATATATATAATGTATTTTAACTCAGAATGTAACGTCAAGGTTAACTGATCGTGCAAGCGATGAGTCACGTACCTTTTATCGCTGGACATGCCGGGCCTATAGCTGGCACAGACGGTGTACAGGGATGTGTCCGTCGGGGGACTAGCTGAAGTGGGTTGGTGGCGCATAACTCCGATGACGAAACTAGGACGGTTAGCTTACAAAGACAAAACACATGTTAAGAATATGCTGACCACAAGGTCGGTCAGTCTTTCATTGACCTTCAAACATAAAAATGCTAAAACATGTGAAGTGTTTTCTCGGTTCACTAATCATCCCAGAATACAATTCACCTCAGGATCAGGCTGGCATAAAAGATTGGCAAATATGGAGGGACCAAAAGAGAGTTACTCATATTTTTGTTTAATTCAACGCATGTTATATGATTTGTGAGGTATAAAAAGCGAATTAATAAAAATCCTTTTTACAAACGTCGCTAAAAGGAAGACAACAACAGAATAAGAGATAATTAATTGCAGGTGTAATTATTGGTTAGTGCTGTTGGCAGTTTGCACTAGTTAAGATGTATTATAGTGTTGTTATATTTTGCAGATGGATTCGTATATGTGGTACCATGTTGACACTCGCACAGTGCAACGGTTTGACCAGAAGACTTACGAACATGTATTTGTGTTGTGTTGCCATAGGGAATGAAAACACATGAAAACAATCTTAAAAATTAATGTAGCAAATTGCCACATTTCTTACTAGACGCGTTTTGGAAGTACACTTGTACGCTGTCGACGTGTTCAGTTTGTCCGAGGTCGACTCCAACCCATTTACTGGGCCTTATTTTTACTCTATCAGAAGAACGACCGTCTACCAACACCCGGTGATTCACAATAGAGCTCGATGCAAACGTGTTCTTGTCAAGAGCTACGTTCTTCCGCGTTGTTTCTGAAATGAACACGGTAATTATGGTTATCATTGCCACGTGTGTAAAACAAATACAACGAAAACCTAACATTTTGGACAAGATGAGCAAGATAACGGTGTCTAGGAGACGTTTGAAATATACGATGAATCGGCATCAGTTCACAAGGAAAGGACGCTTCATCGTCATCAATATCAAAACATTAGATCAGACGAAGTAGAAACATGCAAGGTAAATATACCACTCGTATAACACCGAATATATATATATATATATATATATATATATATATATATATATATATATATATGAAATATAATAGAAACGCTGGAAAGGAGCAGTATTGATCAAATAAATTCGTTCAATGTATCGTAAGTGCCTTGCTACTCCATTGTCCAAGTACTGTAGTACCGTCGGGAACAGTATTATTTATACTATTTTCCCTGGCCAACCTGCGTTTAGGCGGCCCGCAAAAAGATCAGTGACGCTCAACTCTATGGGGTGATTTGCGCAGTTGAAATGTTGTGTTTTACCGTAAATGGAGCCCATTAATCTGTGTTAAGTACAACTTCATGCGAGATTTATAAGGAGCTTATTCTGAAAAACCATAGGACAACGATTGTTCGAAGCAACGTTGCTGATCTCGATATCTACGTCGTTAGTGGAAACAACCTGCCAGTGTATTATACCGCTGACATCTCTAGGCAACATCATACATTATTTACAAGGCAAGATAAACGACACGAATTAGCAGTTGTGAAAACTACCCCTGTCCTATTTAAATGTAAACCACAGGATTTCCGCTGCAAACACCACGAGCGTCTACGAACATAGTTTATTTATAAATAACGCCGGAAGCGTGTCACCCGGAGTTATTTTGATTGTGGCGTGTGACTGTCATACGCCTGTATCCTTTCGAATTCGGCCTTAGTATTTGTAGTGGGGCTGAAGAGAGGTGTAGCCTCTCTCTCTCTCTCTCTCTCTCTCTCTCTCTCTCTCCTCTCTCTCTCTCTCTCTCTCTCTCTCTGTCGCTCTGTTTTTTGAGTACATGTAACTTGTGACATTTCAAGACCTGAAAGTATTTTAGCGAGTCTCGGAATTGGAAAGGTTGGGGGATGACCGACATTTTTGACTACCTCCAGATGTGATCAAATGTACTATCGCCGCGAATAATATTCATCTGCACCCTCCTGACACTCCACCCACGCCGGTGTCAATATGCGACACACCGCCACAATGGAGTGAGACTGACGGTCAGCTGTTAAAATATTAATTCCCTTCCAGCGCTACCGCCTGGTGTAAACCAGTACACCTAGGTAGTAGATAGGCGGGAGACAACATGGCTGTACAGTTGTGTTGTCACGCTTTACTGCTCGCTATGACAATTGATGTACACGCTCCAGTGATGATCTGACAAACACTCAACGGGGAGTGTTTCAAAGAGAATACATTAATATCTGGGTGATTTGTGTTGTGAACAGTTATGTTTGTAATGCTAGGATTGACGTCAATATTCACAGACTCAAAGACACACACACACACACACACACACACACACACACACACACACACACACACACACACACACACACATACACACACAAACACACAAACACACGTACGCACGCACTGACGCACATGTGCACCAACGCATGCGCGCACACGTATTAATCCCATTCCCAACATCGTTGACTTGTTTTTCACATAAAAATGAATGTACGTAATTGGATGCAGTCGTACTTGTTATGAATAAATCAATTGCAATTGGATTCGGTTAATTCGCAGTCAATGTTTGCGCTTTTCGCTTTGTCTCGCAATATTTTATATGCATATATGCAATACGCAATAACCGCAAGCCGATACGCAAGAACAATTTGCGAATGCGGTAGATAAAAATCAACCACGTCGCCAGTAACCGTTCAACGCGAATCCTATCTGCCTGGGTATCGATAACATCGACGAAATAATTATAAAAATTAGTGTGTGTTTTCATACCTGTGTAAAATGCATTAAATAATCATGAGTGAGCGAAGAACAGGTACACATACAAAATTCCACAGGCGTGCGGACGGTAACCCAATCAGTGTCAGCAACAGAACAAACCCGCCAAAGTGGCGAAAACAGCCAAGTTAACGTTCCAAGCTCTATAGTCATATTCTATATTTCATTCAAAGATTCAAAGATTCAAAAAACTTTATTATCCGTTTAAAAACATATTAAAAACGGAAAATTTTCTTTTGTCACACATAAAATGACAGTAATAAAACATTGGTGAATCATATCTACAATTGTCAATACAATATAAAATGATAGTAAATTTAGTCATCACTAAACTAGGTAAAGTATCATAATAAATAAATTACGAATAAAAATAGCTACTAAGATAAATAAATAAATAAGCATGTATAATTTCGTAAAATGGGTCTCTGATTGGAGACAATAACTTTAGCAATAACATAATACTAAAATTGATAAATAAATAAGATTAAATAAAGAGTTACCATAAGAATATGAGACACATAAAATGTAAAAATTTATTAATGACTCGTTGAAAACAGCATTATCATTTAGCATTTAAAATTAAAATAGCAGAGGGTACAAACGATTTTTTGAAGATATTTGTTTTGGCTAATGGCACTTTTAAGCGTCTCCCTGATGGCAGTTTCTGAAAGGCTTGATTAAGAGGATGAGCAGGATCATAGAGAATTTGTGTTGATTTCCTTTTCATTGCATCTTTATATATGCTGGACAGCTGTTTTTGATTGTTGCCAATTAACTTGCTTGCTGTGTTAACTACGCGAGCAAGCTTTACTTTATTTTGTCCACTGACATTGCCATACCATGTAATTATATTACAAGAAAGAACGTTCTCTATCAAACTTCTGTAGACAAGTTGGAGAATGTGCTGGTTAACATCAAAGCTTTTCAGCTTTCTCAGTAGAAAAAGTCGTTGTTGTGCTCTCTTATATACATAATTGACATGTTCACAGAACGACAGCCTCTCATCTAGCACAGTACCTAAATACTTGAAGCTTTTGACTATTTCAACTTCTTGATTATTTATCAATATCGGTTCCGGTGTCTGACTAATCCTTCCTCCTCCAAACACTAACTCTTTCGTTTTCGTTGTATTCAGTTTAAGAAAGGTGGCGGTAAACTGGGAAGCTAGCGCATCAATTTGGAGACGGTACTCAAAAAGAGATAATTCATCCTTAAGGCGGCCTACAAGTGCCATGTCATCTGCGTATTTGATTAGGGTGAGAAATGAGTTGTTACATGATATGTCATTCGTATAAATGGAAAAGAGAATTGGTGAAAGGACACATCCCTGTGGAGCTCCGGTATTTACTATAACCTCATCTGACAACACGGGATCTCTGCTCAGAGAGCCGTTCAATCTGACGCGCTGTGGCCGATCACATAGAAACTGCCTAATCCATAGAATAAGGTCAGGATTTACCTCAAACTTCTTAATCAGAACATGTGGTTGTATAGTATTGAAAGGTGACGAAAAGTCCATAAATAAGACACGGACGGTAGTTCCAGATGTGTCTAGGTGACTGGCAATTAAGTTGAACAGAGTTAATGTTGCGTCCTCTACTCCTCTCTTAGCTCTATATGCAAACTGTAGGGGATCCATGTGATTGGCCACAGACTTAATCAGTTGATTACATACAAGTCTTTCCATGCATTTAGCAATGATAGATGTGAGCGCCACTAGTCGAAAGTCATAAAATTCCCTAGCGCCAGGTTTTTTGGCAATGGGCATAATAGTGGATTGTTTCCACGAGCGAGGCATAGAATGTGTGTTTAAGAGCAATTGGAAAAATCTTGTCAAAAAAGGACCAAGCTGATCCGCGCAAACTTTCATAACACGGCCCCTCAAGCCATCGGGCCCGTGTGCTTTGTTTGGGTTAATACGTGAGAAACATCTGACAATATCACTTTCGACCAGTGTACCTGTTCCTTTCGTCGCGTTTACAATCTGTTTTAGAACTGTAGTGGTTTACTAACTGGATAGTCATGTCTGACACTAAATGTTTTCGTTTTCATTGTACAACCTCCGAAAACAGTGCTATCAGAATCAGCAAAATATTTAGTTTGGGTGCGAAGCCACATTAATTGGAAATTACATGCAAACAAATAATATGACATCTACTCGGTTTAGCAAGCATTACATGATCGAGAACCAATTAGCGGAGAGGCACTCGTGCAAAAACTGTTTGACGTTTGGGATTAACTCTTCCAGCAGACCGTGGGGCACCGGATCAAAAACAAAGGAACCGCCGCAGATACGGAACCACATGTAGCGTTGAAGTAAGGCTGCTTAGTCAACTTGCGACAATTAATAGACGTGCACTGGGAGTCAAATATTACTCATATTTTGCCGAGACCCAATACCTCACTGAAGAGTCTTTGCTTACGTAAAAAATTGTCCAACGCAGCAAACCTTTGAACTGATCCAGAAATATGTAACAATGTCAGTATGCGCTAAACAAACATAAAATGATTATGATCAAATGTATGACCTGTTCCATAACAACGGTTTCTTACCAAGTAATCCAAAACCAGAAAGTCACGCAACACAATTACCATTAGTAATAACGTAACTCAAGAACATACACAATGGTTGGACGTTTGCAAGACAAAATGTGATGACACACCTTCCAAGATTTAAAATAGGAAATCTGCTCCGTATGAAAACGTTGAAGAGACAGAGCAAATTGAACTACTGACCTCGACATGCGTATGTGACGTTCAGATACTTATAAGTGCCCCTGCATGGGTCCCGGAGTGAGGCAGATGTTATTCTGAAGTTACACTCCGTCTTGTCCCGGCAGAGCCATCGCACTTGGTCGGTGGCTTCCGGCAGACTGCACGACGTCGTCAGGATGTAGGGGCTTGGACACGTCGTGTTGTCGAGTCGGCCGTAGAAAGCAGACAACACTTTCACATCGCCCGTCGATGGACACTTCATGTGTATCGTTTGTCCTTCACAGTTTAGTACTGAGAACAGAAGACGAATGGCGTAATGTACTAATGTACAGTTATTTTACGACGAAGATCCGCTCCTCAAAACTGTTTCAACAAAATTAGTGTATCTGTAGTTTTGGTTGTTTTAAAAGCGTCGTTGTTCATGGCAAGATCCAAATCCAAGAAACCCAGTCCCAGTTTCGCCTTCGGTGATATTATTAATAATAGTAAAAACCAGAATAAAAAAGACCAATGTTATGTTTACACTAATTTCCAGCGGTGTTGACAGTTACGTGGTTCTTGTAGACAAAAATAACTTAGCGTACACAACACTAGAACGATATGTGCGAATGAAACCTAGCTAAAACTATAAAGACAATATATACGTAGATAATTTCGAAATGTAAAAATTAAGAATATGAATGAGTAAACAAAAGAGAGATAAAACTGATAATCCGAAGAAACCTGGGCTAAAAGTACCAATACATACGTAACATATAATAATAATAATAATAATAATAATAATAATAATAATAATAATAATAATAATAATAATAATAATAATAATAATAATAATAATAATAATAATAATAATAATAATAATAATAATAATAATAATAATAATAATAATAATAATAATAATAATAATAATAATAATAATAATAATAATAATAATAATAATAATAATAATAATAATAATAATAATAATATTAATAATAATAATAATAATAATAATAATAAAAATAATAATAATAATAATAATAATAATAATAATAATAATAATAATAATAATAATAATAATAATAATAATAATAATAATAATAATAATAATAATAATAATAATAATAATAATAATAATAATAATAATAATAATAATAATAATAATAATAATAATAATAATAATAATAATAATAATAATAATAATAATAATAATAATAATAATAATAATAATAATAATAATAATAATAATAATAATAATAATAATAATAATAATAATAATAATAATAATAATAATAATAATAATAATAATAATAATAATAATAATAATAATAATAATAATAATAATAATAATAATAATAATAATAATAATAATAATAATAATAATAATAATAATAATAATAATAATAATAATAATAATAATAATAATAATAATAATAATAATAATAATAATAATAATAATAATAATAATAATAATAATAATAATAATAATAATAATAATAATAATAATAATAATAATAATAATAATAATAATAATAATAATAATAATAATAATAATAATAATAATAATAATAATAATAATAATAATAATAATAATAATAATAATAATAATAATAATAATAATAATAATAATAATAATAATAATAATAATAATAATAATAATAATAATAATAATAATAATAATAATAATAATAATAATAATAATAATAATAATAATAATAATAATAATAATAATAATAATAATAAGATTAGTAGGCCAGACATGCCACATTTTTGGGATGGCAATCCGTATGTTTGACCTAACATTCTGTAAGAATCCGTATCAATCCGTATCACTAATACGATTTTCCAGTTAACTGGACTAAGTTATTAAGGCCTTTTCAAAACGTATGTGTATGTGTTTGGAATGTCATTCTGCACCACTCCTGCTAAAAAGGAGATCAATGTAATGCCATCGAGTCGATATACCATTAATAAGCCGATGTCACAAGGCGCGAGCAGTTAGCGCAGCCCAGACATATCGGGGCCTCAAACCCCGACTTTGTCAAAGGCGATGTCTAGCGTGTGCATTGCGAAGTAAAAAAATACAATTAGCCAGATTTTATAAATGTATGTTTAAAACAAATATATCTGCATTATATAGAATTAGAAGTTAATGATGTAGCTTTAGCTTTTGGGACATAGTTACACATCGCAAGACATCGTCTTTGCGGTCGTGATACGTCTGGGGAGCGTTATGTATTGCTCACGCCCAGTTACATCGGCTTATTTACGTCGACTCGACGACATTAGATTTATATAAAACACAATACAAAAATTATATCCGACTTCGTTTTAGCGGGTGTAATGCAGAGTGACATTCCAAACATATACACATCGAAAATAATTTGGTAAAACAGTTTTGAAAAAGCCCTAAATAAGTTAACTGAAAAATTACCGACGTTTTAATTCACTTCAGCCAGCACGTTTAAACTGCGTACCGCAAAACAGCCAGTGTCGTCAATCAATAATAATTTATCTCAGCAGTTCGCGCGTATATCGAAGTTTTACTGGCAAGCGTCAACATCTTGAAATCAGAAATACAGGCGATTTCGCGGCGTCTAGCTCCAACCTGACGCATTTTCAGAACAGCAAATTTACCAGCGCACCATCTGTTACACGCTACAATAAACTAATCGGTGATTAAGTTCGTTCGTTTCGAATCGATTTACTTAGTCACTAACAGTAAACGATTATTCCATCGTGTTGTAGTTTCGTGACGCATATATAATGTGGTTAAGAATAATGTCTCCATAAATTTTATTAAAATCCGTATCAAAATGGAGTACGGTCGTATCACTTAAAAAACCGCCAAAATTCGTATCGGATATATGTCAGTATACATAATGTCATTCCTTAGCATGATTTGGGATTAAATCAAACTTGCCAACATGTGAGAAATTTGTTTAAGAAGTGAGGTGACAACTGCAGAGTAGAACTCGATCTGATTCGCAAGTGGCCAACTATCCAATGTTCTAGCGATCGATAGTGTTCAAATCAACACAAACAAATTCTTGCTACGTTGATCGTTCGTAAGATAACAAAACGGTATGCGGTGTTGCCATCCATGGTTTTGAATATGAAGGTCATTTTGAAGGTCACAACACCAATTTCAGTCAAAATATTGTTTTCCATTATTTGACATCTATTTGATCACCTTTGCACAGAACCACACATTTTGTGATTTTCAGTGTATCGTCTGTGTTATAATGCGCAGCATATTGAATTCATACATGAATGTATGGCATAATTGTAACCGATCGTCACTCGTCAGGGATGGTACCGCGTGTGTGGTGAGGTTTACTGTATGTATGCGGTGGCGGCGGCGCAGTGTCGAGTTCCGCTGTCTGGAACGACTGCGTTTGGGGGGGGGGGGTAATAATTGCAATTAATCCCCACACATTTATTAATTTTAGTTCCATTTTAGCGGACATCATCATTTGATAGATATATGCGGCCTGTTTTCTAGGGATACTGATTAAGTGTTATTACAGTTTCAGACCGTTTGGGTATACCATAACGTTCATCCACATTGGTCGCATGATTTATAACTTCATTTTAAGTTTGATCGACACATAGTAGCTGTAATAGTATAGGGCGTGTAAGTCTCGCGCGCGAAAACGAGGCTGGGGGCAGTTGGGGGCAGAAAGTCCATATTCTCCACGTTAACGTATAGGACTTCGTTTTGTTTTTGGTTGTAATAATCGAACTGTTCCAGTCTAACTATTTCAGTTATACTGTCCGAATGATTATTACAAGCAGAAGCAGTGAAACACTTTGCCGGTGACAGTGATCACGGAAATCATGAATTTTAATCGATTATGATGGTGGTTGCCATGGCAACAGCGGTAAGTACTTGCGTTTGGCGATCTTTACTAATAATGAAAAGTGCCATTTGTCGCGTAATACAAACTGTTTGGGGCAAACGTACACATGTATTATGATTATACGCATTTAGGCAACTTGTCGGATATAAGTGCTTATGGAAACAACAACGTACAGCAATGTAAAATGCAAATCCCGTAAAATATTTTATTGTGTATGATTCTTGTGTCCAGTCCTCAATTGTCTCGCTTAGACCCCAATAAGCTCCAATCGCGCGGAGTCTCGCCATGTATCGTGACCCACTTGCACGCCCTATTAGTATTAGTTAAATAAACGTTTTGCAACATAAACTGTTTATATTGATTATTCATTCTGGTATAATAGAACATATTTTAGAGCTTACATAATTGAACACAAAAGTGAGATGTTATCGAAGTGTGTTTTGGTTATAGCTGTGATATTTGTAAGGCACATTTATTCTGAGTAAGCCTGTTTTTTTTTATTTGATATATATATATATATATATATATATATATATATATATATATATATATATATATATATATATATATATATATATATATATATATATATATATATATCAAGCGAAAACGGCTATACGTAGATACCGATATATTGCGTTGCGTCTTCTGTCAAAGCAGTACAGGCGACCTGCGCACAGCATCAGCAGATGGAAAAGCAAGAACATGGACCGTTGGTGATCAAGGAAGACAACTTCGTGATACCATCTGACAAGTTTTGCCAAGACACACTGTGGTAATCCGAGCTTCAGGATATGGTCTACGTACATGGACATGGTGGAGATTCTGCTGGACTTCATCAGAGCTGAGAGGGATGGTAACTGGACTCTCCCTCTGGAAGCGTTTGCTGCAATGTTGTCATGGCTAACAATTTATGACTACACGAATTATGCCCGATGGGGACATATGTATCTTGCAGACATGAAACTGAATTGAATTGACAGCACCTGAGGTCTACGCAGAGTTTATGCACGGGAACTTCGTTGTTGCGAAGAGAACCAAAACACGATTCAGCCAAGTTCTCGCTGACCAGGCAACTGAGTGTAAAAACCAAACATGCAAGATTGCATAAGCATTACAAGAAATGACCAAACAACCATGCACAAATACGTTTTGTGTCACCTGGACCGCTCACGAATCTCTCAAGACACGAGATAATTCTTCAAACTGGAAGATCTGGAAGATGAGGAGGAAGAGACCACTTTCACTCGCAGTGACAGTCTTCATTCCCATATGAAGTGTGATGGTGATGACATGAAGAAGCTTTTCACCCAGCTTACACGTTTGGACGTGTTCGGAATAAACACTGGTTTGAGAGAAGAAGACGACGTAATCGCGAATGGGATCAACTGCATGTTATCACCAACGTGAGCATGAGCTGTCCCCAATCCCGCTGTCTCTGGCGAAGCATGGAGGCGACATGAACTCGGCACAGAAGTCAGAGCTAATCAGCGTTCTGGCGGATGGGATTCACATACCCTCGGCAATTCTAGAAGCCAACATGAAAACGTGTGTGGTCATTGACGGTCATTACCTTATCCAAGCTCTTGGAAAGTCTCATAGGTGTCAGGCGACTATGCTGATGAGTTCATTAAAAATGTGACAAGTCACTTCAGATGTCACCGAACAAGAGTTGATCACTACACCGGGCAACAATCAATCAAGGCAGTGACGAGGTCAAAGCGAGTGTGGAAGAATAAGGCAATTCGTAAGGTCACCAATAGACCAAATGTCCTACTTCTACAGTGTGGAGTAATTTCATTGCATCTGGTGAGAACAAGGCCGATCTCGCTAGCTTCTTTTCCGAGATTATCGTGACTAAGGGTACGATTCTACCAGAACAATGTGAGCTTGTAGCAGGAGGCAGATTATCTTATGTTACATATGCGAGATCAACAAGGAGGAGAAGAGTTAGAAGAGATGGACACCAGGCTGATACTCCATTCGTGTGAGGCAGTCAGCCAGGGACACAAAAGAGTATCGGTCATCTGCAGAGATACGGGTGTCATGTAGCTTCTGGTCCACTGTATATCAGCACAAACAGCAGAAGTGTAGATGATCTCTGGAAGAGCAAATAAGAGAAATGCTATCCAATACATGCACTGTCTGAGAGACTTACACAACCTCTGAGGGACAACCTGCTGGGCTTCCAACCGCTCACGGGTTATGACACAACGTCAGCGTTTAGTGACCATGACAAGCGGTTTTGTTGGAAAATGTTTCTGAATCTTGTGCATCTTGTGCAGGGGATTGGTCGTAACGGAGAACTCGCACAAATTGAATACTTTTGTGTCACCTGTATGGCACACCTGAGCAGCCAGCTGTCGACAGTGCCAGACTTCAACTTTTCGGTAAGGCCAAACTAGGTCTGGAGATGTTGCCCCCAACAAGAGTCGCCCTGGACATTCACACCGCGCGCGCCAACTATCAGGCAAAGATCTGACTGCAGACAGATCAGAAGCGTCTGGACAAGCTATTCCAGATGCGTGTCTAGAGCTGGTCACTTGTGCAAGGCTAAGTGCAGAATGACCCGATGCAGTTGCTTCAAAACGAACCTCAACTGCACGTACGCTTGCGGGTGTGATGAGGTGGACTGCTGCAGCCCAGCTGGCCAATAGACCTGGGTGCAGGTGAATGTGACACGTTATTCTACATCATAGTGCATATGGGAACAACAGATTATATAATTATGGTTGCACGACCTCTCCAATATCTCCGGAAGCGGGACTTGAGTGGGTTTATTTTCCAGGCCTGAACCATATCGTCTGAGAGACGACGGGTGATAAAGCACCTTTCCGGTTCAGGAAAGTTTGCAAAGTGCAAGTCCTGGCTATTTTCGAAAAAGCAAACGTTTAGCTACTTGAAATGCATTAATTGTACTACAACTGGAAGCTTTGAGTGGTAGAGCCAACGTGTTCACCAATATGATTAATAATTCACTGTGATCTCGCAATTGGTTCTATCGCGCCAATTTGTGACGTCAGCGGGGAATGTGGAACCAATCAAATTACACAAAAACTCACGCCGACTTTAGACGTAAATTACGTAACTTGAACAATCGAAGAAAACACGCGAAGTGTTCCCATGGAAACAGTGTACGTAATACGTACTGTCTGTCCCACGCTGACGTCATCTCTCTGAGTTTCTCTCTCTCTATTATTTCCTGGCGTAAATTGTAGTTTTCTACAAATATTTGCCTACATCACTTGCAAAAACATTTCACAAATTAATCACTCCTATATCTTTCGACTGATGTCGTCAAAACAATCACAAGAAAATAATTTGAAGAACAAAACTGGTTGTTAAATGTAATGAGTTTTTCAAAACGCGAATATACATTGCCTTATTATCGAGGATAATACGTTTAAGACATATCAATGACACTGTCTCGCTGGGGGACGTGACGTTAACAGTTGCAATAATAATAATAACTTCATTGTCCAATCATAGAGTGGAAATACATGTTGTCAGGTATTCAATATCATTGTTAAGGATCAAAATTGATTGTAAGGTACACAATTAGGGCCGAGTTTCATGAAGCCGTGTAACCTTACGCGCAATTACGCGGTCTACTGGTCGCAGATAACAGCGAATAGTCAATACAGCTTGTAGTCCGGCAGTATGGCTCAGAACCCAAAATTCTCTGATAAAGTTTTTTTCTCTGCTGATTATTAATGTATAGGGTCTCTGTAATGCTATCCAGGTTGATGTGAAGTTCTCACCATTGAGCAATTTGAAATATTCACATTTGAATTTGGGCACCGTCACCCAAGATTTCATGGGTCACAAAATACTCAGATATTGATATCTCAGTCTCTAAATGACATAGAAACATGATTTTTGTGTCTAAATATATGTTTTGGGGTCAACAAATGCAATGGGACAATTTTCAATTTTGAGTCTTTGGCGGCCATCTTGAAATTTAAGATGGCCGCCATGGAGGTATTGATTTCGTTGATTTGTTTATAGAAATTTGCTGTAAAGTTGCTTCTGTAAACTGGATATCCATTATTAATCGTAACATGTTCTAAATTAGCTCAAGATAGAGCAGCAGAGCTAGACTTCCAATTCATGCAGGATATGAACACTTTGTCCAGCTGTTCAGAATACAATTGGTACAACACCATGGTTTGTCGTGAGCAAGGGCACATGCTGAGAAAGAAGACCCAGATAGTATATCTACCGCTCATTGACAAAGCGCCGGCGGACCCAGCAACCATAACGTCTGCTTTGTCAAAAGCCCAAGCTGTGCCCGGAGCCACAGGTCAGGAGTACGTCATTTTCACCGCAGTCCAACAACTATATAAGGTAGCAGTACATGTGATGTGGGAGAACCAGGCCCTATTCAGTAATGTTTACCTACGATTAGGTGGCATGCACCTCATGATGAGCTATGTGGGGAGCATAGGGTCCCTGATGGCTGGATCCGGAATGACAGAAATACTGAGTGAGGCATTTGCCGGGGTATTGAAGATGCTGACAGGCAAAAAATATCCTGACAATGTCCGAGCTCTCCGTATGCTTGTGGAAGATATTATTCGGCCATTGTTCCAAACACAAAACTTGGGTTGCATGGCTGATCTTCTCCAGGCATTGGATGATGCAGCATCACACTCTAGGACAGCCAAACTCTGGGTCAATTGTCTTATTAAGCCAGTCTTCACCATCATGAAGTATATTAGAGCCGAGAGAGAAGCAGATAGGTGTCTCCACCTGGCCTGTGTCCGCGAGATGATGCCCCTATTCTTCGCGGCTTCCCACTGCAACTATGCGAGATGTGGACTCTATTACATACGAACAATGGCAGCAATGCCCGAAGATGTCCGCCAACACTTCGTGAATGGAGAGCATACCATGAATCACAATCCAGGGCTCTTTAACGGCATCTGGAGCGATATGGCGATCGAGACCACGTTTATGAGATATGGTCACGGGCAGAGCGGCATCATAGGGATCACTTTAAGACCGGAAACACTCAAAACATGGGCCTATAGCCTGCACGCATGCAACACAGTCGTCAGTAACCTGGATGCGATGAGAACACAGGAGAAATCCGAGCCAACCTCCCAAACTCACCACAAGGAATAGGCTAAGGCTAGAATCCAGACAGATGCAAAAGACAAAAAGGCATTGCGTGACAAATTGGAGGTCTGTATTGATCCACTTAACACCGAGAACAACCAAGAGGGCCTTGTGAATATTGTGACTGGACAAGTATTGACACATTCTTCGGTGAATGTTGACAATGCTCCTGAACTCGGAGAACAACATATGGAGGAATTTGAAAGGGGTTTGCCAGATAGCTTCCATGAAACCATTCACAGGCGTGTAACTACAACGGCAGTCTCTCAGAAGCATATCAAAGTAAATGACATGAAGATGTTTGACACAGAGATGATATATGTCAGAGCTATGGCTCTACAGTGCAGTCTACGAAACTATGATACCAAGAATCTGATGGCACATGAACTGTCTCCCAGACCCGCATCAATGTTTGATGATAGTGGAGCCATGAAGGTGGCCAAAACCAAGTCTGTCCTCAAGAATGATCTGAAAGTGGAAGTAGCACGGAGACATGCAGCAGTTGATGCTTCATTCTTGGACGGATGTGCAGTGCTGTGGGTCGTGCCATGGCCAACAGGTGGAATTGTTCAGGATTTTCTGGACAACTTCCGACGTCACATCAAAGGTTATCTGGAATCCAGTGATGTGTACCTAGTATTCGATAGATACACAGCTGGTAGCATCAAGGAGTCAACCAGAAAGGAGAGAGATCAAGGGGCCAGTCGTGTGTACACGCTACGTCCTCCAGCCAGACTACCAGCACAGAAGGTAGTTCTTACTGTGAGCAGTAACAAGACACAGTTGATCGACTTGATCCTGGCAGATCTTGAAGCCCACAAGGATGTGTTGAATGGGAAACTCGTTGTCACAGGTAACGATCCTGTACCTATTCAGATCTATCAATGTGTGGTGTCTAAGATGGAGGGAATGGCATCACACACGAAGAAGCTGACACAATGATCATTCAACAAGTGGCTTATGTGGGTGCCACCAACGTCCTCGTAGTAGCTGACGACACAGATATCTTTGTACTTCTGTGTCACTTTGTGTCCCGCGGCGATATCACTGGGCATGTTATGATGATATCTCCGATCCGGGGTAGGACAGTTATTGACATCAATGCTAGCGTAGACAAGAACCCTGCTATCATGGGTGATCTGTTGGCTGCACATGGTATCACTGGCTGTGATACAGTTGCAACCTATAATGGTATTGGCAAAGGGGTTGCACTGAAAATCCTAAGATCCAGTGGTTTCTCTCTGTCCAAGGTTGGTGACATAACCAGCTCAGTACAAGATGCGCTTGGACAGTCAACACCCTTTGTTCTGTCTTGCTATGGCCACCCGGAATCGGCATCTCTGACGGATGCTCGCCAGAAGATATGGTCTAGTAAGGTCTCACGTAGTCTCGGTGCAGCACCAAAGCTGAAAACCCTGCCACCTACAAATGAAGCGTTTGTGGAAAACGTAGCCAGGGCACATCTCCAGGTAGCCATCTGGAAGCAGGCCCTACAACGGAACCCGCCAAATATGGATCCTCTCACCCATGGATGGACGCGACGTGATGGATCCACATCTCTGACTCCAACTACCGTTGCTGATGGGGTAATTCTTGCTCCAGATGACATACTGAAGATGATCAAGTGCTCTTGTGGCAGTACTACGCCATGTAAATCTAAGCGATGTGGATGCCACAATGCCAACATGGCATGTACTTCATTCTGCGCCTGCCAAGGTGGTGATGGTTGCTTCAATGAGAAGACCATGGAACGGATCCAAGCAGATGATGGATCAGATGATGATGATGATGCGAATGATGATGACTGATGATCTTTAATCTGGTGATTGACTGTTTGATAATTCTGACATTTGTTCATTGTGTGTGTACAATGTGCATTAAAGAGATTGGAATATTGATATACAACTTATTGAGTCCTCGCAAGTTGAACACAATATCATGATTGTGGAAAATAACATAAAAATACAAAAATTATTTACATGATTTATTTTATGCCAAAAATGTTCATTAAGAAACAACATTTATGTTTCTGGCATATTTGAATGCTAAACTTTACAAATTTTCAGCCGATTTGTCCATATTCGGTCAATTCTAAAATTACCCCCTTTGCCATTGATGACCCAATATGTCGCAATGAATGTGATTTATGATTGAGATCTGTATATTATTCATCAATAAAATTGACCTACAGTAGATTTAGGCAGTTTTAAATATTGAAATATTGATTTAGAGCGCATGTGTAGATGATTTCAAGTACAATTTTTTCAATGATAAACAAAAACAAAGGTCACATGTCAGCCATCTTGAATTTCAAGATGGCCGCCAAAGACTCAAAATTGAAAATTGTCCCATTGCATTTGTTGACCCCAAAAACATATATTTATACACAAAAATCATGTTTCTATGTCATTTAGAGACTGAGATATCGAAATTTTGGTATTTTGTGACCCCATGAAATCTTGGGTAACGGTGCCCAACTTCAAACGTGAATATTTCAAATTGCTCAATGGTGAGAACTTCACATCAACCTGGATAGCATTACAGAGACCCTATACCTTGATAATCAGCAGAGAAAAAAACTTTATCAGTGAATTTTGGGTTAGGGCAAAAATAGCCATCTCACTGCCGGACTATTGCGGCCGGTTTCATGAGACCAATTTAGCATTCGCGCCACTAAATCGCCGTAGCACTGACAAATAGTTAGGTCGCGGTGGGCAATCCCTGAATTTATGTTGTGTATGAACAACCTTTTTCTTTCTAGCTGCTACCTTTGTTGTTTGCATAGCAAATGGGAAGCTACGATGAATGAAAAGGATATCCAGTGTAAACATTAAAAATAATTTTGTTGAGAATGGGCGTGTCGGGAGCATACCGTACATATTTCAACTTCGGGAGCATACCGTAAATATTTCAACCAGCGTAAAGTTACGCCTACTAAATACATGGTGCAGCTAAGTGCAACTACGGAGCAGACTCGTAAAACGCCCGCTACGACGTCTTAGGTAGGCTCCATGAAACTGGGCCAAGGTATAAATGCTCTTAGCAACGGCAGTAAAATGAGCCCCAGGTATCTGAGAACGATGGACTCAAAACACTTTCTTGACAACTGAGGTCAGTATCATTGGACATAAAATTATAATAATAACATTTACTATTACTAGTTTGATTCGTCTGATGTTCACATCTTGCGTAGCAGACGTAGCCACCATATTGGCTTGCGTATATTATCTAGTTAAAGGTGTATCCTAAGTGTTGCATAATAGTGGAGCCGCTAAGTGACAAAATATGACCGAATTGTGCGTTTTATGATAAAAGCATGAAATTTAGCACACACGTAGAGTATATAATTAAAAAAATATTTGGATATAGGGCCATCTCAGATTTTGCCTAGAAAGGCGTTGGCAACCATTTTTAAACTGGCCGCCGAAAACAAATGTCCTCTATCTAAAGACTTTTGCAACGTAGACCAGACGTTTTTGAACCAAAACATACAACTTCTGGGTCAGTGATTTCAAATATGTTACATTTGATCTTCTACGACATTCAAATCCGCCACAATCAAGATGGCGGCCGCCAAAACTAATGTCCCCATATCTCATGAACTACGTTACTTGGAGTAAGTATGTGGGCAGCCGATGTCAGTGATTTACATTTTTTGGCATTTGACCTTCATCGACCTTCGTACTCAACATTTTATAAAATGGCGGCCGTTGGAACGACGACGTCTCGCCTTAAATATTGTCCTATTAGTTCTGTCAGGTGCCGATCATCACTGTGGATCAGCCATTGTACACCCTTGCAAAACAAATCCAGTGGAGCTGGCCTGCAAGTCACGGAGAAGATCAGTTTGTGGTGATGTTTGGTGGGCTGCAATCGAGATGGCTGCTCTTAAAGCACTCGGCGACCTTTTGGAGAACAGGGGATGGACAGGTGCACTCATACAGGCATACAGGCCAGTCTTGCCACACCTGGGACAGCAGATTCGTTTCTGAAGGCATCTCGCGTGACACGCACCAGACGTGCTCATCAGATCACAGCTTGTAGCCTGAATCTACTTCAGCAGAATGCGTACACCGAGAACTGTAATGGTGTGGAAGAGGGGTGCAATAAGATGTCACTGGAAGACTGGTGTGATCAGAGGGTTGAAACTTGTTCTCTGTTCCTGTTTTGGTCCATTACCTTGCAGTTGGAATTGGAGGTGATGGTCTACGTGAGAGCGATACGAGAGGGATACTTCCTGCTCTATATAGACGCACTGACCAACATTGTTCCTTGGTTCTTCGCTTTGGGTCACACAAATTACCCCAGATGGACACCTGTCCATCTGCGTGACATGGTTTGTCTGCACCACAAGCATCGTGGTGTCTTTGCAGAGTTTCGCAAAGGAAATTTTTTGGTCAAGAAAACAACACACGTGTTCTCTGGTATTGCGATTGACCAGGCTCATGAACAGAATAATGCCTCTGTGAAGGGTGATAGTGGGGCTGTGGGTCTGACTGAGAACCCTGCAGCACTGCGGCGTTGGATGGTGTCTGGCCCTGAAATGGCACGTCTGATTGGAGAATTTGAGGTTTCAACCAAGAAGAGAAATAAAAAGAATTCCGGCATCACGAGCAGAGGAAACATGCACAGATGACATTCGGACGAGATATCACGTTATTAACTGATGTAATAAAAGAGATGGGAAATCCATTCGCTGAAAACAGCAAGGCAATTTGCTTGTACTGGATAGCAGAGACCTTGCAGATCCAGCTGTGATTGACACGTTGCGTCCGATCAAATCTCTCGGACAAGAGCAGTATGACACCTACGTCACCGAGCGCCTGGTCAACCAAACAAATCCCATTACAGATTCAATGAAGAGAAATAACCTACCACTGTTCAGCCGGCCTCCAGTGCGAGAAAAATCAAGGGCACAACTACAGCTGTCGTCACTCAAGAATGACTGTTCTCTGTTCTCCAGGTTGTACATTGCGTCGCAAGTACGGAGTGGTGATCTCGATCAGTTCTTTCAACATGAAAACCATGCGTATCCACCTGCGTTATCACAAATGGGGAAACAGCGGACAGGAACAAAGTCTGATCTCGTCGGCTTCTTGGAAGATATTGTTCCTACAGAAGACCTTTCCCCCACTCCATTCATACAAGTCGTCCTGCTTGATGGGGCTGCAATCGTTAATATGCTTCGACTAGGTTTTGCAAATATATTTTCCGATTACGCGACCCAAGTGTTCATACCGTACATCACATCGCAAATGCAACACGTGAACAGATTAGATGTTGTGTGGGATGAATATATCGCAGATAGCTTGAAGGCCGAAACACGAACACGGAGAGGGAAATGTATCCGCCGACGGGTAGAACCATCCAACTCAATTTCCGGGAACTGGCAGGAGTTTCACCGCATTAACGATAACAAGACCGAGTTATTTTCGTTCTTGGCGACTAGTGCAGCAACCATTGCCACCGACAAACAAGTTATCAGCACATGCCACACTGGTGTGCTGTGTACTCAGTCCCGAGGCGTGTCAGGCCAAGCTCCATGCACCCATGAAGAAGCGGATACACGAATCCTACACCACCTGGAAGATGCTTTGAAACACGGGTATAACAAGGTATCCATTCGAACAGCTGATACGGACGTGGTTGTACTTGCAGTGACATCAGCTCAACGGCTCAACATCACCGAACTGTGGATTGCCTTTGGTGCTGGAATGAACTTTCGCTATTTACCGGCCCACGAGATGGCCAACGCACTGGGTCCTGATCGTTGTGTTGCTTTGCTTAGCCAATGTTTCATGCCTTCACTAGCTGGTTGTGACACGGTGTCATGTTTTGGCGGCAGGGGCAAACGGACTGCATGGGACATATGGAATGCGTATGACGAAGTCACACCAGCTTTCTGTGCCTTGGCTGCTACCCCGGAATCCATAGAAAATTGGCTGGGTCCACTGGAACGATTTGTAGTCCTGCTGTACTACCGTACTAGCAGCCAGGAATTTGTCAATGGAGCCAGGAAGCAGCAGTTCACATAGAAATGTAGAGCTATTGACGGTCTTCCTCCGACACAAGCAGCACTTCTCCAGCACACAAAGCGGGCTGCTTACCAAGCCGGTCACTGTTGGGCACACATGATGATCGCGACTCCGGAGCTTCTATCTCCAAGTAAATGGGGGTGGAACAGAAATGAAAATGGCGGTTGGAAAATATGCTGGACAACTCTTCCTGAAGCCACACAAGCTTGTCGAGAACTACTGCGCTGTGGTTGCAAGGAGGGATGCATGGGACTATGTAAGTGCCTCAAAGCAGGAATTCAATGCACTGCTCTTTGCTACTGTGGTGGACTGTGTGCACGTTGTTAATATGCGACACAGTAAACATTAGGACATCTAGTAATTAGGAACCGTTACATTTTGCATAGGACGTTTTGGTCATGGACAATGTGTATACACTTATCGTGTGACATACACACATGTGTTATAGGAATGCTGAACTGTCACACACGATATAGTACGTTTCTGCTGTTGAATGTTTCTGTTGACATATCACAAAACATGGAATCAAACAACATAAATAAAATAAACAATTAGTTAAACTAATGAGGCGTGTTGGAGTTAACGTAAAGTTTTCTAAACATCAAGACAGGGAACGATTTTTGATACTCCTCTCGTGAATATAGGCTAGCTAGTAAATAGCGTTTGTTGATAGCCACTATAGAATCTAACCGCCATTTTTAGTCGCCATTTTGAAAAAAGACCGATACGAATGTCCGATAGGATCAAAAGTAGCGTATTTAAAATAGCAGCATGTAAAATCTTAATTATGAAGACAGTGTTATTTCTCTATCTGGTTTATTTCTCAAGATGTGAAGAAATTTGGCTTTTAAAGCCGCCATCTTTAAAAATGGCTGATTTTGATTTTGGAGAAGGTCATATGTAACATATTTGAAATCGGTACTTAGAAAAACTTACATTTTGACACAAATATAGCGGTTCTGACTGAAGCATTCGTAAACGTGTGGACAAAATTCGTTTTAGCGGTCGTCATTTTTATAAAATGGCGGATACTAAGGTCAACAAAAGTCAAATACAAATTATATTTACACACTGGAATCGGCTGTCCACATACCTATATTGTGATCATAACTTTACCTCTCTAGGTCGCGCAGTTCATGAGATATATGGTTATTAGTCTTGGCGGCCGCCATCTTTAAAAATGGCGGATATTAATGGCGGAAAAGGTCAAAAGTAATAAATATGAAATCGCTGAAACCGAACATCTATGTTTCAATACCGAAATGACTGATTTATTTGACGCGGTTACTAACATATGAGAAAATAGGTTTCCGGCGGCCATCTTGGAAAATGGCCCCCAATGCCTTTCCGGGCGAAACTTGAGATGGCCCTATAACCAAATATGCTTGTGTTTATGTGTTCTACGTTTGAGCCAAATTTCATCCTTTTATCATAACACGCACAATTCATTCACGTAGCGGCTCCACTATTATGGCCGTTGGCAATTATTTCCACTGATACTGTCAATACATTAATAAAACATGCATTTCTGATTTCACCTGGCCGACAAACACACGTTCACAAAGAAATATGCACGCACACACATGCATGCATGCACGTCACCCGCCCGCACACATAAATTCACTCATACAAATACACCATGTTACACACGCATACACACCCACAGAAACAAACACACAAACACACGCGCAGACATACACACACGTACAAACAAATACACATACGCGCACGCACGCATGCACGCACACACACACACACACACACACAAACACGCACGCACACACACACACACACACTCATACACACACATACGCACGCACGCACGCAGTGTACCTACCCGATGCGCCCAATGCTACTGACGTCATCAACAGGACCGCGCCCGCGAGCTGGACTGGTGACATTTGTCAGTGTTGCTCTCACACTTCAGAATTCACCGACAGCCACATGACAACGGATAACTTCTGAGTGTTGACTTGACGCGCTGTATCAGTACAAGTGTCCTATGACGTCTTCTGATCCACAGGTCCACGGAAAAGTCAGTATTCTGGGACAATTGTTAGACACCAGCTCGGCGTGGCACCAACTCTCAACTGGCATTCATATGTCGTTTGGATTATTGATTTAGAAAACACGCAGTGGTAATGCTACTGCTAACCTTTATTGATTATGTTGTCCTGGTTCTAGTGTTGCTTCTCCCCGGTGTTCGCCAACTACTAACTATTAATTATTAACTAGTGTGACACGTTGATAGTCGCTATAGATAATGATGTTCGTGAGCATACTGCGTGACCACACTGTGGGGTATTACTCAGCCCGGGCGAAGACTAAATACACCAATATACTATCAGGAAATGTCGTGTGGCAGGGTGTTGTTGTTGCAATATGCACATGCTTACGTCACCACCATACACTGCCTTGTGTCTGATGGCGACAGAACATGCGATATTCGTAACGACGAGAAATCCGATAGCCAATCAAATCAGCGCATAGCAATGCATTGACACTGTCAGCCAATGCCGTGCGACAATGCAGCAGTCTAATGTTTACTAGATATGTCGAATGGCTTCCTGCTGCAACACGTTCAGACCGTGTCGAACGGAAGTGCAAATTTGGCTGATGGTTACTCTTTCACTGTTTCACCGAGGTGAGGGTGTCATTGCGATGCGTTATTCTCATTGGCTATCGGATTCCCCGAGTTGGGTAAGAATAGCGCATGTTGGATAGCCATCAGACACAAGGCTGTGTCTGGTGGTGACGTAGACATGTCCGTATTGCCATAGCAACGCACCCGATAGGTCACTACCGTACGGCATTGCATAATAGTGTATCAGTACCTCTCGGTGAAATAGTGAATGAGTGACCTTCACCCATGGTCGTACTTACGTCCGACATTGTGTGAATGTGTGGCGGTAGGAAGCCATCCGAGATAGCTAGGCCTAAACATTAGACATGCTGAATCGTCGCAAGGCAATGCCTGATAGTGTACATTGTCTATCCACCATAATTCCCTAGCGCATCAGTCAATTTGTTGACAACTGGAATTGTTTATTGACTCTAAGATCGATAAATCATTTGGTTTTGGTGTGCCCCTAAGCTTTGATTACAGGGATTAGGCGTAACAGAAAGTATATTAGGTATTTAGTATTAGTATGCATTATAGTGCGCAGGGTGCTTCTTGTCCTCGTGTGTCGTTTTACCTTCCAAACAAGGCGAACAGACAGTTAACGTGAAGTCCAAATCTCAAATGAGTTTTGAGAGCCAAATTGTTATACCAAATATACCAAGCTTGCCCGCTCCATGTAGGCTATTATAATAATACTGACTTCTTTTGCGCCACTATCCTGGAAGATCAAGCTCAGTGGCGCGACAAAACCAAGGGATTAAGCAAACTCGTAATCGAAAACAATGCTTGAGTCCAGGACACCCGCATGTCATGTGAATGTGCTAACCACTACATTACTGCACGACTCAGGCTAACTGTCTGGACTAAAGGAGTCCATAAGCTAACCGTATTGCGGTGTCCTTGCAAATCAGCTTCGCCAGCCCTGGACGAGATAATTACACCGGTCTCACATCTACGGCAGGTCGACTTGTTGAAATGTGGAAGTCTGGACCTTCGCCAAATAATGTCGTTGCCTTTCGATATCCGACGGTTTGGGTTCGGGCCAGTCGTGAATGATTTTACATGTAATGTTCGGAAAGTAGAAGTAATAATAGTAATACCGGAAGAAAGCAAGGACCCCTCCTCAGGACATAGATGGAGTAAGAAACAAGCTTGACAGAACATTTCAAAGAAATACAGAAGAAACCACCTCCAAAAAGATGTTATGATAGAGGAAGCAGAAGTAGCCATGGAATTAACAGCAAATGCTCATCAGATAGCATAAATCATGGCAGCATTCAGGACATTAAAGAATGGCAAGGCACCAGGCCATGATACACTCAATGTAGAACTGTTCATCGACAACCCTGAGCCTGCCGCTTCCATCCTGCATGGAACCCATGTTAAAAACGGGACCAGTTTAGTTTCCTTTGAGTCATGAAGGTGTCATTCGGACGTCGTTGTAGTCTTTGAGTTTGACCATTATTGATCCAGGTTTACGATATGTTTCTGTCCTTGGCCCGGGTCGGTGCCTACGGTCTATGACGTCACGGTTCACGACTAGGCCGAGCTTTGTATTAACACATATATGGCAGTTTTCGATGTTCATCGTTCTCCGATATTCCATGGATGTAGAGGCAATTGCGTCTGTTGATTTGAACCATATAGTCTGTATCGTCGGAATCGTGCCATGCTTAATATATGTAGTGTAACTTACCGCGCACTTGTAAGCCACCATCGTATTTGCATTCTGTTTCTGTTGGTTAGCTGATCACTCTATATTAGCCACATGTTTATGGCCTTCTCTAGAACTAGTGAGTCCACTACAGGGTATACAGTTGCCCACTGTGTGGGATCTTTTACTTCCCCTGGCAAAGATACCAGATAGAAGGGACCACCGGTTTTAGTGTCTCTTCCGAAAGACACAGGCAATGTGAGATGAACGAAATTGCCTAAGTTTTGAGAAGACGGGAGATGGGATTGAACCACCGACACCTCGATTGACAGTCCGGCGCTCTACCTCGCTACCACCGCTCCTCAATATTGATACGAACATTAATTATTGGGAGTATTGCCAAATTCGCCGTTATTTAAATACGTACCTTTATTACTTTGCCTGTCAACCATAGCTCCCTGAAATATCACTAAATTTGTTGGCAACCGGAATTGTGTATTATCTCATAGATCGACTACCCTTTTGTACTGACGCGCCTCTGAGCTTGATTTCCAAGAATAGAAGTAATTATTATTAATAATAAAAGCAAACCAGTATCATCGTACCAACGTATGTGTTTGAAACATTACGCCGTACAAATACTTCGTTACAATACTTAAATAGTGTCTTCAAGTAGTCGGCATATAACGAAGTACAATGTAATTGAAATACGTTTGCTTGTAACGCTTAATAAAGTGGTTCCTATATTGCAACTTAGTTTAGTTTTTATTGTTGTGTTATGTTTCGTCTTCCATTTGTGTGCCTGTTGTAATGTTGCACTTACTTCAAGTAATTGTAAACGTGTATTTTTACTTCAATAAATGTAATTCCAATGTACGTTTACTTGTACTCAAATACACAATAAAAGTAATCCTGTCAACACAGGTTAAACATAAGTCACATAATAAAAGTAATCCTGTCAACACAGGTTAAACATAAGGCACATAATAAAAATCGTCCTGTTGACACAGGTTAAACATAAGGTGAACTAATTACCAACAATTATAATATAATCAGTGGTGATCAGTAATGATCTAGCAAGAAGTCTACATTATGCAAGTAGTCAATCGTTTATTCATGTATGATACGTAAAAAGAAATGTTCAAGACTTATTGTTTATCATTAGTATTCAGAAGGTTGATATATATATATATATATATATATATATATATATATATATATATATATATATATATATATATATGTGTGTGTGTGTGTGTGTGTGTGTGTGTGTGTGTGTGTGTGTGTGTGTGTAACACATTATATTAACCTTTGATTCATATAATTTATAATACGATTAAACATATATTTAATATCGCACACATTTAGACAGACGCACTCAGTATTTCGTATAGCAATATCGGACTTTCAATGTCCGGACAGACCTATTCATCCGAATACCATCTCGACTTCTTTAGAAAGTTCTTAACACTACTGCAATTGCTCTACGTTGCTCTACGAACATTGCTTATACATACCCAATACATTACTTAGCATGTTAATCAGTTATACAGGTAAGTGTCCTGAAGCAACATGATGGGGCAGTAATTGGCCTAGCTCAGATAGAGAGCAAGACGATTCCAAACCGGACTACAGTATGCAACACTCCGTTGTTCTAATAACTGCGCTACAACGCCTTCACATCACACATAGCAACGATTCGTGGAATTACTTGAGGCAACGCTATATATACCGTAATATAACTAAGTCACTGACTAGTGCAATCGTTAAGGCGGGACTTCACAAAGCCGGCCGGCCGGCCGATTTTGCGTCGGCCGATCATCGTGGGACGTCGTGGGGCATCGGCCGGGCATTGGTTACGTGAGTTCAACAAATCGTGGCATCGGCCGGGCGTCGTGCGTCGAGCCGATGACCGCACGACGACGGCCGGCGGTATCAAATATGTTTAATACTGCCGGCCGGCCGACGCCCGGCCGACGCCCGGCCGGCATATGTTACGCACAGTTTCAACTTATTGCCAAGCAGTTAAATAAAATAATTGCAGATATATGATATAGTCAGAAATATGCATTATGCAAAACATATGTGTTCTTTGTTAACATCGAAAGTTGCAAAATATTATAAAATAATCTTACCTAAATAGAGGAAAGAAGGCACTAGGGTCCAATGACAACAAGTATTCAACTGTGTATATTAATAATATAAATAGGGGGGGTGTTAGACCAAATATTTTAGATACCCCCTCCAAAAGATGGAGGTGGTCTTTCTGAGTGGGGAAATAACCGCCGTTCGTCATCTGATCGATGCTAACCCCCATGTACATACCCCTTGAAACTAAGGCCCCTCTAAAAGTAATTTTGCCTGGAAAATTATCTAAAAATGAGCATAAAACATTTCAAATATTTGTAATCAGGAACAGACATGTAGTTGTGTACAATAAGGATGGTATATATAGACGTATTAGTGGTAGATTGCTACCTTAATTTAGGTTAATACTGTTTAAAATGAGAGTCATTACTATCAGGCCATGACATTGTATATATATGTACAGTAGCAGACATCAATGGTCTGGCTAAATTAATCCAGAATAACTGCTGCATTCAGAGTCGAATAACCGCCGTTCGTCATCTGATCGATGCTAACCCCCATGTACATACCCCTTGAAACTAACGCCCCTCTAAAAGTAATTTTGCCTGGAAAATTATCTAAAAATGAGCATAAAACATTTCAAATATTTGTAATCAGGAACAGACATGTAGTTGTGTACAATAAGGATGGTATATATAGACGTATTAGTGGTAGATTGCTACCTTAATTTAGGTTAATACTGTTTAAAATGAGAGTCATTACTATCAGGCCATGACATTGTATATATATGTACAGTAGCAGACATCAATGGTCTGGCTACATTAATCCAGAATAACTGCTGCATTCAGAGTCATATTGTTCAAATACAGTATACAATTGACCACATAATTATTGATCTGGTATTGATCCAGTAGTCCTTTATTAGGTGAATCATGTCACTTATTTTTATGGTAGAGAAAGAGATGTGTCATAACGAACCCCATGTAGCTACGTTATACTTAGTTTCCATCATCTATATATGTTGCTGCAATGTGCTCATCAAATGCATCAGCTAATGTGAGGGAGCCTCCCAATGTCCTAAGTGTGTCCAAGTCTTTAATTCACCCATTATTTATTGCTAGATTAGCAATTTTTCTTATCATGCAGGCGTTGTGTCTTTAGTTCTTGCTGTCTTGTGTTCCATATCCCGATATCCTGCCTCATTTTATTATCACACAGACATCCTACCAGCCAGAAAGACCATGGCTCTCTTCGGTCAATCAGATATGTTGCCTTGGATTAAATTACACTAAAGATACTTTGGCAAGCTGCTTGGCTTCTTGTCTAGAGTTCTTAGTTTATGAAGCCAACACTCCGCTCAGCACCCAAACTGTTGATGGGTGCCTTCTCTAGCTTCTGTCTGTCCATATGGGAAACTGAATACTCCGCAGACTCATCATAGTTTTAAATGTTAAACATGCCCCTTTTGCTACTTCTCGACTACGTCATGAGAAAAACATACCAGGGCAGAGAGGAAGAACTTGGATTTCACCTACAAAAACGACAAAGTCGACGCGTTCCCCCAACAATAGTAACTGACCTCGACTTCGCAGACGATCTCGCCCTAATAACTGAAGAAACAGAGCAGGCACAAGAGGTACTAACACGCTTAGAACAAGAAGCAGGAAAAGTCGGCCTACACTGCAATGCAAATAAAACAGAAATTCAAACATTCAACCATGATACACCGATAATTGTAAACTCAAGTGACGGAACAAAATTAAAAATCATTGAAAACTTTAAATACTTAGGATCATGGATGGAAAGCACAGACAAAGACTTCAAAGTAAGAAAAGCTCTTGCCTGGAGTGTCTGTCACAAACTAAGAAAGATATGGTCGTCAACACTCTCAAAAAGGATAAAAATTAGACTGTTTATTGCTACCGTCGAATCAGTTCTCCTATATGGTGCGGAAACGTGAACAATAACAAAAACTATGAAAAAGCAACTTGACGGATGTTACACTAGAATGTTACGGATGGCCCTTAATGTCTCATGGAAACAACACATAACCAACATACAACTATATGGTGAATTACCACCAGTATCCACCAAAGTGCAACAGAGAAGAATGCGGCTCGCTGGGCATTGTGTCAGACACGAGGATGAAGTCGCCAACAAACTTGTCCTGTGGCAGCCAACGAATGGACATGCAAACCGGGGAAGACAAACAATGACTTATGTTGACAACCTGCTGCAAGATACAGGGCTGGAAAACCGAAGTGAACTGCAGACAGTCATGATGGACAGAGGGTGATGGAAGGGTTGTGTATTCAACGCGGGGCGTCTTGAAAGACGACGTAGGTGAGGTGAGGTTTTGCTATTGGAAGCCAGTTAGCAATTTGGGCATAACATCTTTTGAACCTTTAGCACTTGGGGTTAAACGAATTCTGGTACCATGGCTATGGCAACACGTGTTTCCTCAGTGGACTTAAATTTGAAGGTTATCTTTCAAGAGAATATTTGCATCTGTGTGTGTCAGCTCCTGGCACAGCTTTTGGAAAGTTAGGATGATCTTGGTACATGTAGTATCGTCTGACGTGATCAGATACAGGAATGATTCAACCAGATATAGCCCAATGAGAGCCCCTGCACCTATAATCTTCAATAAGTCAAAACCGAAGAAGTTTCTGATGATGGAGGCTAACTAGTTCGGGACATTCTTACGCGATCCATTTCAATCAGCATACCGCCATGGACACTCAACGGAGACGGCACTACTGCGAGTGAAGAACGACATCGCCGCGACGTTGGATGAGAAGGGCAAGCTTGTACTTGTGATGCTTGATTTGTCCAGTGCATTCGACACAATCAATCACGACATCTTGATTAATCGACTGCAACATTCGGTCGGCATTACAGACGCAGCACTTTCATGGCTACATTCGTACATCACTGAACGTTACCAGAGAGTCGCCGTGGACAGCGCAACATCAGCTGATTGTGTCATGAAGTGTGGCGTGCCACAAGGGTCAGTACTTGGACTAATTCTGTACTGCATATACACGAGACCCATCGGTGACATTGTTGCACGACATGGCCTGAAATACCATTGTTATGCTGACGACACACAAATATATATGGCAGGAAACATAACCAGCCAATCACAGAAGCCATTATAAAGATCGAACAATGTTTGACGGAGGTGACTGACTGGTATGGAAAGAACCAACTTAAGTTGAACACTGAGAAGTCAGAGGCAGTCATCTTCTTAACAAAACCAAAACGAAACGATTTGCCTTGTGACATTTCCGTGACAATTGGTGGACATCGAGTTGTACCTAAACCATCTGTACGAAACCTTGGAGTCATACTCGACAGTGGACTCACTATGCAAGCGCAGGTTGCTCAGATAGCAAAGTCTTGCTATCACCAGATCCGCAATATCGGACAAATCCGGTCAAGCATCACTGATGAAGCGTGCAAAACCCTAGAACACGCGCTGGTCACTGCACGCCTCGACTACGCGAATGCACTGCAATACGGCCTTCCGCAGACAACGCTGCAGCGTTTGCAACGTGTGCAAAACTGCGCAGCCCGGCTCGTCAGCCGCACTAGAAAGTACGACCACATCACGCCAGTGCTGCAACATCTGCACTGGCTACCGATTTGTGTGCGCCCGACATACAAAGTGCTTATGTTTGTTTATTCGGTTATGCATGAACAAGCACCGTGTTGCCTCGCGGAACTACTGTCACGTCGTCAACCCAATCGCCGACTGAGGTCTGCGTCTTTGCCACTCCTGACACTACCTGCATCGCAGACGGTCACTCACGGTGATCGCCGTTTTGCCGTAGCAGCAGCCGCTCTGTGGAATGGACTGCCGGACAGTGTTAGGACGGCAAAGACACAGCCACAGTATAAAACACTTCTAAAGACACACCTTTTTAGATTAGCGTTTCTGTGACGTGATAATGTGGACTTTAATGAATACATTTATCAATAAGCTATACAATTTGTATTACGCAATTACCCAGTAGTATCATTATTAGCATTTTAGTATGATAGTTTTTATGATTGATTCGCTATGTTATTATTATTATTATTTTAATCATGTATATATTTTTTTTTGGCATACTGAAGAATATTAAGTAATGTAACGACTGTGCTATTTTACTGTTTCATGTATAGGCTTATATTTGTAATGTTCATGTATATATATATATATATATATATATATATATATATATATATATATATATATAAATATATGCGTGCGTATATGTATCTATCTATATATGTATATATATATATATATATATATATAAGTTTATTTACCTTAATAATATGTTATCATCTATATATACATATATCTATTTTAGTAATCATTTATCATCCAATTTTAGCTACTATTTGTACATTTATGTGAAGCGCCTGAGAGCAATAATATTGATTCGGGCGCTATACAAATAAATTATATTATTATTATTCTCGTACTTCTGCAGGAAAAATGCCAAATCATCCACATGATGGGTTGGCTAACTACACAGATCACCGTCAAGCGATTTAAATGTTCATCTTTCAGATTGACAGACTTGTTTTGTCGTAGGGCTATGCAGGAGACACATTTATTTTAGTTATGGCTTGTGGACAAGGGTATGACTCATGAGCCGACTCAGAGATTCAATGGCTTTCTTGGTGACACCTATAGCGGTTGTTGCGTTGACCAGAAAGTGTGTGTAGGTATTAACTGTCTACATAGTACCTACACATTCTCTATTCCTGTATGTTGCCTTGTGATAATGTTAAATATCACTGTTTGGTGTACATTGTAGAATAGACGGTTATGCTCTGTGTATAAAGTTTCCACTACAATTTAATTGACACTGAAGTTGTATCCTGTCTGATCTGTTATTACTAAGTCAGTTTTCTCAAAGAAAGATTTAGACTTAACACCACTTGTTACCTCACTGCATTGTTTCTGGATTCCTGCTTCTTGGATTCGTCTGTTCTGTTCGATGTTTCTGTTCATCACACTCAGAGTTCATGATATCTTAAACAATTTCGTTTAATGCCAGAGCTTCGTTGAAATGTCGTGCTTATCTTAGACTGCTGGATTCAAACAGAGTGTTCAAATTTATGATGTCTGGCTAGTCGTGTTGTTTCCAAATTTTTCCAAACCATTTGTTCCCTTTTTGTGGGATGACAGCTGCTACAGCTTGCAATGGGGCTCAAATATCTGGTAGCAGCTCGATAGCTCATCAACAGTCTCATCAAATTCACTCAAAACGATTTGATGCAACCCTTGCCAAGACAACCTATAGTTTAAAGTTGTTTTTCATATATAGGCGTGCTGACGAATCCATCCTAGAAAAACAAAATCCCTACGATGAAGGTCAAGGGTGGATCAGGACTGAGGATGGAGTGTTGGAACCGGTGTGGTCCTGCGGTGCTGCGTTGATTTTCTGGACACTGGGGATCGTGACGATGAAGAAGAGGAGGAGGACGAAATCGAGGACAGACGAGTTTAACTTTTAACTTTGACGATATCAGTTAAGGCGATGGTGAATTATGATATAATACTTATCGTATGAAGCCCATGGGAGGTTGAGGCGCGGCAGCTAAGAAAATATCATTCTGGCTTGCTGTTTACCTGGATCAGTAAATGAGTTGGTAAATGAACTTATTGAAATTTATTTATTCACAATACTTTGAATTGACCCCATATCAACCTTTGGTCGTAACAACAATACAATTTCGTAAGTAGATGCCCTCAAAAACCCAACTTACCTGCAATATTGGTTGAGATACAGTGTATAGGTCACATTTTTGAAAATGCTGGTACTTTATTATTTGCATAGCATGCCAGGAAGACATGTAGTTAATTCAAGAATGGTCATTTGATGATCGTTGACCCTGAAAACATGGGCCTGGTCACCTTGTTTGTGCTGCTATGTGCAATATTGGCCGAGATATGGTACAAAATTGATTTTTTGATAATGGCGGCACTAATTTGCATATTAAACTGTCAAAGACACATGTGATCATGTCAACAATAACTTTATTATCGTCGCTGACCCTAATAACATGGGTCTATACATCTTATTTTGTCGGATATCTGCAATACTGGCTGAGATATAGTAAAAAATAGATTTGTCAATAATGGCGGCTCTAATTTGCATAAAAACAATACGTGGTACATTTTGCTGACTAGTTGACATAGCAATCCGTTTTCTACAATTTTTTTCCGATCTAGTGATACCAATAAAAGTATATTTCACGTGGTGCACGGTACCCCCTCTTCCGACTAGACTAATGATTAAACCATTTTTGATGTATTTTGAGGGGCATGACCTTCAGAGGGTATGCACAGAGGGGTTAGAATCAAACGACCGGTCAAAAAATTGTATTTTTGTACTCTAGCATAACATGTCCATGTTTTCAGGGGGTACTCCATTAAAAAAAAATTGCAAAATAACACCCCCCCCCTAATATAAATAAACACTTTCACGTCGTATTGTTTAATATCAGTATGCCGAAGTTTGATATATATTTTACGCATTATATTAACATTTGCTAAATATAATTTGTAGTATGATTATATATATATTTATTATCACACACATTTAGATAGAAATTCTCTGTTTTTCGTGCAGCAATATTACGCATTCACTCCGCGGACAGATCTAAATAGGAAGTTCGTAACTATACTACAATTGCTCCATGAAGCTTACTTGTTAATAAATTCACTCATACACACTACTTATGTAACCTGTTAATCATCTATATCAGTTGAGTGACCAGAAGTAGACAGCAAGCAGATTCCAAACGGACACCGATATGTAAAAGTCCTTTGTTCCAAACACTACTCGACAAAGCCTTCATCCCACACTGCAGCACTTCGTGGAAGTACTTGAGACAACGTTAGATGTATACCGTAACATAACTAACTCATTGACTTGTGCAGTCGTTAACCACCAATGCCTGCCAAACTCATGAGAGGGTGTAGTCTCGACCTCTTGACATGGGTTCAACCTTGGTGCCCCTGTGGGTGATGTTGCGCCATCCTTCCTTCAGGTTCTTCACCATCATCTTGAAGTGCGCTTTCAGGATGTTGAAGTCGGAGACAACGAGGAGCACGACTGGAACCACCATCATCACTATCCCGATAATCCCTATGGTGATATGTGTCGTCTCTTTATCGGCTTTCTTGATGCCAATAGAAGCCATCACTCTCTCAGCCTCCGTTGTTGGTTCCTCGTCCTCCGGCACGAATATAGACACTTCCTCTCCGGTCGCTGCGAGCACATAACAAAGATTAAGTACTGAAAGCAACTCTGACAATTATTTGTATGAAATGAGTGGTGTAAAATGTGTTATAGTTGAGACATATTAGAATATACTTAATGTTTTCTATCTTCGCGTGATTATATTTTACATTTTACATTTAAACTGCTGCAATGAACATCAGTTATAAGATTTGTTTCTAGCGACATTCAAACGAGTAATATATCAATATAAAAAGTAAACATGTCACGTTGCGTAATTCACTAACATTTGACCAGTTGACCACCGTTATACAACTTAACAAGGACACCTCGAACGGTCAACGTCGTAGTTAGATTAAATCTACCTGGGCGTCTGTGTCTCGCCGTGCCTACCTTCACAGACGGGGTCTTGGCCGGTCCAGTTGCCCCGAGGCCCACACTCCTTCCACAGCTGCCCCGACAAGAGCCGGTAGCGGGGCAGACACTGGTAGATGACCCTCCTGGTGAGTAGAGACTTCTTGTCCTCGTGCCACGTCGTGTTCACCACGTCCGGCGGTCGACTGCACTCGACCTCTGGAAACAATTATCGTAGGATGTGAAGTATTTTAAGATAAGTAGAATTATTTATTAACAAATAGAAAAAGCATTTCAACAAGATATTGTTGTGATTTATCGCTTTCAGGGGAGAATGTGCCACCTACTGCAATACTGATGCAAACTAGTTAACTTTAGTGTTTTCAGTTGTGTTGCTGTTCGGCATATTCTAACCCTTATAATGCACATCAGGAATATTTCTTTACGTCAATAGTTGACTCACTTTCACACGTCGGAGGTTCTCTGCTCCAGGTGCCGTTTTCCCCACAAATCCTCACCTCGTCTCCGCCGGCCAATTTGTAGCCGCGATGACAGGTGTACGTGACTCGAGACATGTAGGTCAGTGCGGTGAGATTGCACGTTGCCATTGGTGGTAGTTCAGGGGCCGGACACTTGATTACTGAATCATATATTAATTACATTATTCACTGTTGTTGTAAGTAATGCAGTAATGTTTCACTCTAATAGTAGGATAGCTATCGTCGCCCTACACCGGTGTATTGATGTATGGGGGATGTTACATTTCATCTCGGACGCCAAACGTTTAGGAAGTAATGTAGGCGAACGACTCTTTGAAAGATCAGTATCGTTTCTTAATTTGGAAAAAAATACTAGTTAAGGAATGTTACACGTTTGCAGTTAGTTCTATCTGGACATTAGACTGTCTTATATAGACTATTCGTAACGATATGGGTAAGTTCTGTAATTGTTCCATACTCCTAGATATGGTATATTGCACCATAAAAGACATCCACTACGAATACGCCTACTTCAGCAAAGAATATTCGACATATGTGTGTCTATTACGCGAACAGGGTCTGGACAGTTGGCAAGTCTGTCCAAATACAATACCAATTACCAGCACGTTTTGATAAAGCTGATCTGTTTTAGTCTCTGTAAGTTGGTGGTCCACAAGTGCCAATAGTTCACAGCGGCATCGTTTGTATTATTATTTATGTTTCATGCCACGAATAGTACACGCAGTGATATCCTACTATCTTGATTCAAGCAGCAGCATCTGTTTTTGTCACAAAGAGTAGATAAAAAAAAACAATTGTTAGTCTAGAGTGCAGAGGTTCGTTACATCGAATAGTTCAAATGAGTAATATGGTTACTTATTACACAGTCAGTTTACATTTGTCAAGATGTTTTGACGGCGTTCAGCAATTGTTCTGAGACGGCTAACGCTAGGCGGCGACATGGTAGTCACTCTGCACAATCGTTCTGTCATTGTTGGGCAGCCCGTTTTGAGGCAGATATACGTCTCAAAGGTTAGCTACTTTTAGCCGCTTATACATTGGCTGACAGTAAGTGCCGTGGTGAACGTAGGTTCCGGTTCTGTCATGCGTATAAATATGTCAAAGGTAGCGGAAAAGGAACATTATCTGAGACCGGAAGTTACGACTACCAAGCTACACCAGCCTTCGTCTCCATTCAAGCTGACCGTTATTTTTCTTACGCATATCGCATCTTTGTTTACTCTCATTCTGTAGTTCGACGCTATGTCTACACGAGTAGCCCATTAAGCCCAATCACAGTCTATTGGGTGAGTTTGTTGAGTCATGTGATCAGAGACCTGATTTGTTCAACTTGTTTATGTATTTTTTTTTATCTCAGAGTCATGTGTGTGTTCTCTGATGCGAGTGTCTGAATCTCGTCTCGTCACGTTTCTCCTATGTGTGATTTTCAGTGCATAATTTGTATTCTGCGGCATGCACATCATGTCTGATTCCACTTTGAGTTTCGGTTTACCAGCTACCACTGACGCTCCAATGCTATGATACTTTTGTATGTTTTCATGGTCCGTGATGTGGTATCAGGAAATACTTGGACGAATCTCCTTCCCCTTTTCACAGTCTACTTCCTGATACCGCCTTCCTTCATCTGTTCACTTTGCTTCTGTTTGCTCCTGACGAGCCTATCCATCTTAATGTAGTTTAAATGTCAAGGAAAAAGGATAAACTGCCTGAAAAAAAATAGCATTCCATCATATGCGAAGTCCGGCATATTACATTATGAACTTTATTACAGCCAAGAGCACTAGATGTACCTTTGCACGTGATCTCATCTCCTTCCCAGTGCCCACGTTCACCACAGACGAGCTTCCGGTGTGGACCTTCTTGGCGGAAGCCGGTTTCACACGTGTATGTGGCACTATCCATGTACCTCTGTCCTGTTGTGTTGCTTCTCGCATTGGCGACCTCCGGAGCTTCACCGCAGCTAACCCCTGAAATGTATTACAAGCACGCATTGTAATGTCGTATATGTGACTCAGAGAGAGAGAGAGGGGGGGGGGAGAGGGGGGAGTGAGAGATATGTGAAGCAGCATAATATGCTACTCACGAATACATATCGACTACTCACGAGTGCACGTCGACTACTCCCGAATAACTATCGACTACTCACGAGTGCACATCGGCCGTCCACAACTCCACTTGCCAGGGGCGACACACTCGCAGGTGACGTTATCTGTCGACGTTTCGTAACCGTCGACGCACGAGTATGTGACGCGTGACCCGATGACGACGCCATTGGTGACAAACTTAACGTGCCAGTCTTGATCAACTTGAATTTCAGGACAGGTGATTTCTGAAACGAGTGTGTCGTGTTATGTGTTCAATGCAGCACCAGCGTGAAATGATTTCAACAATTCAACGAAGTCAGAGTGGGTAGACCAGCAGGCCATGTTATAGGCATTGGAGAATGTTATAAAACTCCAATTATACACCAAGATAATCACTGATTTTCCTTTGGCAATGCTAAAAAACACGCAAAATCACACACTTCGCACATTATAATTATGTAGGCTGCCACATCTTCTCGTACCTTATACAAACACTCCGACGAGAGCATGATACTTTATTCACTGTTAAAATGTACCTGGTTACAATGAATATTACATAAGCAGAAACGTGTCTTCAAGCATTTGCAAGCATCGACAAAATCGTTAATTAAATTAATGTTATTTGTTTACTCTTTCGAAACTGCAACCGCTGTCACCGTCAGGACCGGTGTAGTCGACCCGATAAGAGGAATGTTACCTTCAAACACGGGCTGCTCCCCCGTCCACAGTTCGTCCTCGCGACAGGTACGCACCAAATCACCGCCGACATAGCGGTAGTTGTCCTGATGTCGGTACGTCACTTTAGATCCGACGGTTAGATTGTCGACCGTAGCCACGGCGCCAACAACGTTCGCAGGAGCGAGACATTTTGTTTCTACAATCAGTGAGCGGAAGTCAATGATTATAAACTATTGTGAAGTGGATTATTCGGTAACTGCCATACTAAATTCAGGGTAGTAGGCTTACCTTTCTAGGCCTATATCTAGAAATGTGTGTTTAATAGTTGACAGTGTTGTTATCAACTTTGATAAATTCATTTCAGACTAATCCGTTATTATAAAGAATGTAGATTATTGGTAGGTTTTTGTATACTTACATTGTCAATGAATTACTTTATATACATCACCTGAAGCGGAGCCTTTTCCTCATTAAAGCCAGGCTTTCGACACTGGGCGTCCAGTGACATGGTGCTGTTGAAATGTTAATAAAAATAATAAAACTAAATATGTAATTTCATCACCTAATGGCTATGTAAGGTATTAGGCGTGTGTCGTTGTAAGTATCGATGCAATAATTAGCAACGGTTTCTTTCTTTACCAGGCTAAACATGACACGTGTGTTATGCGTTATCGTTTATGGCACATCACCGGCACAAATACACTGACTAATCATTAATATAATTATTGATGTTATCCACAACTATACTGATTATTCATTTATATAGTTAGCTATATTTGCTAGGGATATCATGCTCAGAGAAACATAGACAGTCGTCGCCGTACGTGCACAGACGAGAGGAGTGCCCGACCACGCCCCTCGTCCTAGACACGTCCTCAGCTCGCCGCCTGTCACTCGGTGGTAGCCATGGCGACAGTGCAACGTCACGACGTCCTCGTAGTTGTCGCCTCTCTGGTTTGTCACGAGAGCTCCCTCGCCCCTGCCGACGTCACCACATCGGATCTCTGTAAGTAGAGACTTATTATAGTGTGTCTGTTGTCGTTACAAGAAGTAATTATAACGCATGTCCTAGTTATGAATTTGGATTTATCTGAGTGTCGTAATAAATATAAATCTCGTATAGTTGATAGAAACCTTATTCTGAATCAAGGTGTCGTGTACGTATGACATTGAAACATGTCATGCGAAGGTCATTTCGAATGAATGCAATATAAGAACCGATTCGACACGACACCATCTAGCTCTTAAATAGGAGTAGTCTTCTGAGTTAACTCAAATAAAACGGCTAAGTGTATATGTTGGGCGGTTGTCTGGACAAATAAGAAGTTGACTTAGTTACTAACGGTGAGAAGCATGAATGACTGTTCCGTCTAGGTGCATGTTTCACAGGTTGTTTTTGATATTCACAATATATCTAGAAAAACATGTTTCCCGTCTCTGTCAACTTTATAGTGAGAAATTGACATTACAAATAACATACTTGAGCAAATGAAATATACTATTGTCCTTCTCCATCAACTACTTGCGACTGTTAAAGTGTACAACACATGACATACTTGAGCAACTGAGAGACACGGGTGTCCACTGTCCGTCAGTCTTGCAGTAAGACCGTTTTGAATCACCGACGTAGCCGACGTCACATCTGTAGTTGGCGACACAGCCACGTCGCTCGCAATTTGTCGTCAAGACGGCGTCTTTCACTGGAGCTGGCATCCCACATCTCACTTCTGACAACATGACAAGTGGCCGTACATTGCTCAAGTTTATTAACGTGAATGTTCTGCACTGATGTACACTCGGTTTTTCAACCATTCGTTTTTGTTGCAGCTGCTTTATGTTTTTGTGTGTGGTGATATTGTTGTTTAGCATTGTTGTCGTTTGTTGTTGTTTTATGTTATTATTCTTGACGATATAATCATTTATATCATAGCTATGTAACTGTAGTAATATTCCATTGCAAATATTAAGCAAATATCTTCACAGATTATGATATAAATAATATAATCAGAAATAAATATATGTCAAGTGATCCCATTGATCTATTGACGCACCTTCACAGAATAAATTAGGTGTGGTCCACTCTCCACTTAACGGACAACGACTGAATCCAGAGCCAGACCGTCGCTCGTAACCATGGATACACGCGTACATGACCTTACCGCCGACGGTGTCGCCACCGGATGTCAAGTATTTTGTGAAGTTGAGCTTTATCGGCGGCCCACAATGCACCTCTGCAAAATATGTCAAAACGTCAGAATGATATAAAAAGTACTATTAGGTATATCACACGGAACGGTAAATCAATTTACCATTACTTTCCATGTAATGTCATTATTATAGTGAAATATATACATTACAAGCATTCAAATAGCAACGGAAACACAATTTGTTTCTGTCCCAATCACGTGACAACTTAATAACTGGTTTCAAAATGTTCTGTGGTAGAACAAATTGCAGAAAGAGAATGAATTTATGAAAAGGAAATGTGACATTGGCAGAAGAGATGAAAGGCCGATATATTGATAACAATTAGAATGAGCATGCAACTTAGAACAATTTGTGACAAAGCAAAGTTGGATCTATTTTCGACATTTAACCAGGAGTGTTGCTTGGATAATGCGACTTGTCAAAGGACGAAACACAATACCTATACGGTTCGATGACGTTACCATCATGAATAAAGACAACCTAATGTTGAGGATATTGCTTTCTGTGATGGAACGAATATGGCAAAAGTGATTGAATGCGATATGTTAATGTTGATGATATGATTATCGGGGTAAGTGGTAAGATTATCTGGATGGTAATGACGGTGATGGTGATGATAATTAGGCTAAACGCATGAAAATGATAGAAGTCATAATAATGATGAAGGTGGTGGTGATGATGATGGTGAAAATTATGATGACGATAGTTATTGTGGTGGTGGAACGCAATGATGGTCCAGCACTACGTTACTTTTATAGTCAAATGAACGAATACATTATTTGTTGACGTCAACAATGACATGACGTCAGTCTCACCGATGCATTCTGGGTCGACGTTCTGCCATTGTTCCTGTTCATTGCACACTTTAGTGAGACTGCCGGCCCGCAGTCTGAAGCCCGCCAGACACGAGTAGGTCGCTGTGTCATTCACTCGCAGCCCGTCTGTTGTCACCGACGTATTGGCGACGACCGGGGGAGCCTGGCAGAGGATTCCTGTAAGTAACCAATTCCACGTTTTCACATAATTGTTTACTACACGATGTGAATAATACGTGTTTCTAAACGGCACACAATAACGAGCCGATAAGGCTTGATATAAATTCGCACAAACGCACGTACACACACCCCGACACACACACTCACACACACCTCCCCCATACACAACACACACACACACACACACACACACACACACAAACACAAACACACACAACACACAACACACACACACACACACACACAACACACACACACGCACGCACGCACGCACACACACACAGACACACACACACACACACACACACACACACACACACACACACACAGATGAAAGCAGATGAAAGACGTGTCATGACTTACGGCTACAGAGCGGTGCAGTTCCGCTCCAGCGTTTATCTTCTTGACACTGTCGTGTCCAGTCGCCACCCGCCTCTCGCTTGAAGCCCGGCTTGCATTCGTACGTGATATTCGCCAAGTACGCGTCGCCTGTCATGCTGGCGAGGGCGTTTGCTACGGGCGCAGGTGGACCGCAAGACACGACTGTCAGGAAGGGAAAAACGTGTAAACAACTAGCTGGTTGTTTCTCAAACACGCTGGTTCATTGTGGACTAATAAGTTATTATTTGCTAATACATCAATTCAAACGTAAAAAGGCACATACGGATAATATTAACGTATCACTAAAATGGAAATTTGATTAAGTACTGTCTTTCTAACAGGATCAACTTACCTGAACAGACTGGTGCTTCACTTGCCAAAGTCTTGCTATCGTAACATGATCAACTTAACTTTTCAGACTGGTGCTGCTTAACTTAACTGGTGCTTAGCTAACGTCTACAGACTCGTGCCTCACTTGACCAATGATGCTATTTTAACAAGACCACCTTACCTCTACAGACAGGGGCGTCACCAGTCCAAGTCTTACTGCTCTGACAGGTTCGGGACACATCTCCAAACATCAGGTCACAACCCTTCAAACACCGGCACTCAATTTCCGTGTTGAATACGTGCTCATTTGGGTCACCGCTAACTACTTCCGTGTTGTTTGGCAACACCAAAACAGGACATGTTATTCCTGAAAGAGAAACCGAAGACAGACACGTCTTGCAGCTGTTTCCCACGTTTTTACATTTAAGAACAACATACATTGAGTGAGGCTTGATTTTGAATACATATTATAGTTCTTCTTATGCTTGTATCTTCTCGTCAGTGCATCTTACATCCACCGAACAATTGGTGTAATATATCAGTTAAATAAATATTGCATTTCCATTACGTGTATAGCAGGCATACGCAATAATGATTAATAACTGTACATATAGACTGACATTACCACCAACTTAGTTGGGAGATGACTACCTATTTAAGGAGTACATATTCCACAACATATGGTGGTATCTAAGCTTAATATATATTTATATATCATCTTGTTAAATGTTATCATGTTATGTACACTGTTGATGTGACAATGGTATATTATCATGATATATTGTCAACCTTCAGAGTTTCCTCTCCCAGTGACGCAGTATGTGACCATACCTGTACAGTGTGGTGACGTCCCTGACCATTGGCCGTCCTTCCTGCACGAGAGCTCCAGGTAACCGTCGGTCAGTTCATGACCCTCGTTGCATTCGTACCGCAGCACAGTGTCCGGTTCGAATGGGCCATTGCCGGAAACGAGACGCGCCTGGACCGTGTCGGTGACCTCCGGACACAGGCGAACTGTGGAGAAATGTCCCAGAGATCAGATCATATGATTGGGGCAGATGAGTTAATACACAATCACTATGCATCAGCTACACATAAGCTACACCAGCATTTTTTAATATGTGATTATGTGCGCTCGTGCATGTGTATGTTGTATGGGGCACTGTGTAAATGTGCATGCGTATGTGCGCGCGTGTTTTGTATGTGCGTGTATGTGCAGGTAGTATTCGTGTATTTGGCATATGGTTTGGACGGAAACTCTTCACAGAGTATGTCTGAAGAACAATAATTTGCAACACATTTAAATGTATCTGTATTCACGCACGACAAAACATAATAAGGATAAAAGGGTGAATATATATATATATGTGTGTGTGTGTGTGTGTGTGTGTGTGTGCGTGTGTGTGTGTGTTTGTGTGTGTATATATATATATATATATATATATATATATATATGTATATTGTATATATATATATATATATATATATATATATATATATATATCCACGAACTCAAGGATAATGACACTCACTCGCACACACGCATATACACAGCATATTGAATTGTGGAAAAATAACCTCCATAAACTGACCAATGCAGTGAACACGCGAGTTCCAGTCGCCGTTCAGTTGACACGTCTGCTCGGGGTCACCGTTGGCCACGTAGCCGAGTTCACACTCCAACTCACAGCTGTCGTTGTAAAACATCTTCAGCTGTGTGCAATTCTCATTCGTGTACTTCCCGTGTGGGTCGAACGACAGCGCTTCACAGGTTATATCTGAAGACCAATTATTTTGTAAAACAATTAAAGGATAGCTGTATTTCTATATGACAAAAATGTTTATGCAAGCAAGAACAATTGTAACTATTAATAGCAGTGAGTTGTTTGTACGTAATCAGTAGTAACTAGAAGATCGTTGCAGAACAAATAATGAATGAATTATTTCGAACGTTCTATGCCACTTACGTTCACACGTGACGTTGTTGCTCCACGTGCCGTTTTCTGTACACTTGTGTACGCCGTCACTGTTGGTCAGGTTGTAGCCGAGTTCACACGACACTTCACACGTGTCGTTGTAGACCTTCGTGTCCCTTGTACACGTGACATCGTAGATCTCACCGTCGGTCTTTGTGATCAGTGGACATTTGACCACTGAAACAATTTTATATACTTGATATGGGTATTAAAATGCATTATATAACAGTGCAACGAAGTGCCCGCATACACTTTCAGACATTTTCCTCTGTTAGCTGGTTTGTTTATTCTCAGACTTATGAAACATAATTTCTAAACACGTATGAATGAGTATGATACCTGAAAATGTATAGCGTTTTAAAAATAAGTATTGAATTGTGACTACTTTTTAAATGTGACATTTGAACACATTATTTATGCAAAGTAATATGCATTTTCAAAACATAGAGAAAAAGATCAACAGTTCGAGTGAAAGAAACTATCAACATTGTTTGTTCGAGTTAAGTTCAACGAAACGAACATATTATGTAAATACCAGTTCGGAATCAAGTAAACTGAATTTATTTTGTCTGTAATGATTATGTATTCGCTTCGACATCCGTCGTTCAAATCAAGCAACCATTGACAGATTGCGTTAAAAATGGCATACGTTCACACGTGACGTTGTTGCTCCACGTGCCGTTTTCTGTGCACTTGTGTACACCGTCACTGCTGGTCAGGTTGTAGCCGAGTTCACACGACACTTCACACGTGTCGTTGTAGACCTTCGTGTCCGTTGTACACGTGACGTTGTAGATCTCACCGTCGGACTTGTTGATGGGCCAACATTTAGCCACTGAAAATTTCACTTTACGCGTTTACTTTTATATATTTGGACTAAACAACATACCTAAATGCTCACTATGTAATAGACCCTGTCTGTTTAGAGATTGTAAATTGAAGTAGGGTCTAGTCTTATAGTAAGAATCAAGTCAGGGTTACCACTTATACCACTTATATTTACTCTAATGTTTAGAGAGCTTAGAGACACTGTCATAGCGATGGTGAAACGACAAGCGTTGCCATCTAGACGGTATTCCCCATTGTCGACATATGATACATGCCCCAGAACTGCCCATTTGCTTCTATATGTGTACAACATTTACAGTATAGTTGTCGTATTTATATATTCGTATAAGCTGCCTTACACCTATGCAGTGACAGCGGCTATTATCATCACAGTATTTTGATTATAACTCTTTCTTTTGACAATTGGTTTCTGAAGTTACACGTTCGTTCAGGTAACGCGCACAAACGATGACATTTTGTCACAGGTTCAGTTATAAGTACGAACATCCAACAGCATAGCCACACATAGCGTACGTGGCGCGGCAATATATGTACTTATCATATATGTAGCCGCTAAGCGGTGCAAATTAAACGTTTGAAGCGGTGCGATATTTCCATTATGATACTATTGTAAGAGTACTTCAACTAATATTCAACAGAAAAACAAAACCTATACAGGTAGCATACGTTCACACGTGACGTTGTTGCTCCACGTGCCGTTTTCTGTACACTTGTGTACACCGTCACTGCTGTTCAGGTTGTAGCCGAGTTCACACGACACTTCACACGTGTCATTGTAGAACTTCGTGTCCGTTGTACACGTGACATTGTAGATCTGAACTTCGGACTTATTGATCGGTGGACATTTGACCACTGAAAATTGCATTTCACTTTTCACATTTACTGAGATAATGGAGCACACAATATACCTATATGGTCAAATAGCGAATATTTTGTCTCGGTTATTTATTCATGTGTAGTAACTTACACTCATGAAAGGGCAACAGTTGATGTCATTACAACATGTCCCCATAGTTCGTTCCGGCTGACCATTTGTTTCTGTTCTCTCCATTTCCAGTATTGCTTTCTATCGGTAACAACTGTTCACAGTTTCAACTACAAATTGGGAGCTAAGACGACATCAACATACTTAGCGTATTGCCAATTTATTTATCTTGTTTGAAGCGGTGCTGTATCTGTATTACTATATAATTGCAACACCTTTTCAACTGATATTGAATATCACGAAAACAATACACATAGACATACGTTCACACGTGACGTTGTTACTCCATGTGCCGTTTTCTGTACATTTGTGTACGCCGTCACTGCTGGTCAGGTTGTAGCCGAGTTCACACGATACTTCACACGTGTCGTTGTAGACCTTCTTTCCAGTCGTACATATTGTGTGTCTGTAAGTCTCACCGCTAGTCAGGGTCAACGCAGGGCACGTGACCACTGATAACACATGAGATTTCTATATTATATGCATGCATACCATGCGTGCGTGCGTTATTGTGTGTGCGAGTGTTTGCTTGTGTATGTGACAGTGTGCCAGCGTGCGTTTGTTGATGCTTGCGCGCGTTTATGTATTCGTATGTAATGTGTACGTTCTTACGCAAGAGTGTGCGTGCATTTGTGCGTCAGAGTATGTGTCTGCGCGTGTGCGCGCTCGTGTGTATGTGCGTGTGTGCAAGCTTGCGCGTATGTGTTTTGCTAATATGTAAGGGTGGCTGTACGGTTTCGATAGTGTGTGTGTGTGTGTGTGTGTGTGTGTGTGTGTGTGTGTGTGTGTGTGCGTGTGTGCGTGTGTGTGTGTCTGTGTGTGTGTCACTGTGTGTGACTGGGTGTGACTGGGTGTGTGTATTTGTTATGGCGCGGGTGTGTACAAAAGTGGTGCGACTAAGATTATAATACTGCTAAGTAGAACCACTTCAACTAATATTCAACAGTAAAAAAGTATTTAAAAAAAACATAACATACGTTCACACGTGACGTTGTTGCTCCACGTGCCGTTTTCTGTACACTTGTGTACGCCGTCACTGCTGGTCAGGTTGTAGCCGAGTTCACACGACACTTCACACGTGTCGTTGTAGACCTTCGTGCCCATTGTACACGTGACATTGTAGATCTCACCGTCAGACGTTTTGATGGGCGGACACTTAACCACTGAAAATGTTAGATCTAATTTTAACTTGCATTAACTCATTTGCAATATTATGTATTTGCATTCATGGTCATCATTAAGTAACATAATATACATATATTTACCCATATGCATATGCATATGTACATATGAGGAATGCCAATTCTAACCTAGTGTTTTTATATCGTCAAGGATTCTCGAGTGTATCTTATGCACATCAGCCGGCGTGTGTTAATTCGTCCCGTCTCTAGCCGGCAGCTGAAAGTGCTGGTGTTTGTTGTAAGATCGTATGCTTGCTCAGGCATACGGAGAAATACAAAACAATGTTATCGTAGTAGATCCTATTGACATATGACGATTGACGTTACGTACGTTCACACGTGACGCTGTTGCTCCAGGTGCCGTTTTCTGTACATGTGTGTACGCCGTCACTGCTGGTCAGGTTGTAGCCGAGTTGACACGACACTACACACGTGTCGCTGTACAACTTCTTTCGAGATGAACATGTTGGTTCTTTGTATTTCTCGCCGACGGTCGGTGTGAAGGCTGGGCAGGTGACCACTGAAAACATATGTTCCTTTAAAGTAACATATTATGTTTTCATATCGTTTGTTTGTTCGTCTTCCAAATATATTGTTAGCGACACACTCAAACATGTTACTGGCGCGTTTAAAGAGGGTGTAGTGTGTATGTATGTTAAGGTTATATGTGGTGGGGCGTGTATTTGTGTGTGTGTGTGTGTGTGTGTGTGTGCGTGCGTGCGTGCGTGCGTGCGTGCGTGTGGGTGTGGGTGTGGGTGTGTGTGTGAGTGTGGGTGTGGGTGTGTGTGTGGGTGTGGGTGTGGGTGTGGGTGTGGGTGTGGGTGTGGGTGTGGGTGTGGGTGTGGGTGTGGGTGTGGGTGTGGGTGTGGGTGTGGGTGTGGGTGTGGGTGTGGGTGTGGGTGTGGGTGTGGGTGTGGGTGTGGGTGTGGATGTGGGTGTGGGTGCGGGTGCGGGTTGGTGGGTATTCGTTTGTTTGTTTGTGTGTTTGTGTGCGCGCGTGTATATATTTCTCCGTATATTACGTAGATGTACGTTTGTATATGTAGATCTACATGTGTACATGTACGTATGTATGAGTGAGTGAAGAAGTAATACTAATGAAAAGAGGGGAATAGTCAAGTAAAGTGTCATAAACGTAGACTGTATTAAAGTCAGGTGACCGTTTGAAGAGCTGTTGAATTCATCATTAAACAACATACGTTGTTAAATTTAATGTGTTTTTTTTTAAAACAAAAATGCTAATATCCATTGCAGCTTTACCGAGAACAACATGTCCATGGCACGACAATATCTGGCTGGCGCGTCATGGAGTGGATAGTTTTCATGTATTCAGGAACATTCTTATGGATCAACATTGATGTTAAAGTGCATAAACGGTATAGCTTAACAACATTAGCGAAATGGTCTCTTGGTCTACGTACGTTGTCCAAACACCTGTACTTCACACAGCCTCAGTCTCGTCTTTCCGTTGCCGTGAGCAATCAGCGACACGTAGCGGGCGAGCACAGGCTGATGTACACATGTCACGTGACTGACGCCCACGTGCCACGGCGGACCGGAATAATTCCCACAGAGAGTACCGTCGACAGGGGGCACTGCGGGGTCACTGGTCGACATCCAGATTGCAAGATCACGCAAAGCGGCTATAACATATAACATTACGTCATATCATTCTCGGATAAAGGTTAGTCTGAAAAATAATGAAACTATAGCAGAATGATTTGATCAACCGCATTAATCAATCCTACTTATGTTAACCGTAATAAAGATAAATAGGAGGCCAACCCGATTTGATTTTACGCAACAAAACATGCATAGCCAGTAACAATAGAGCGAGCATATCAGTCGTGCGTGCTGACCAACTTTAGTTGAGTCAAACAAAAAATGTCTCGCTAGCTACACACAAGGTTAATGCTTCACTTACGTTGTTGTTGTTCGAAGTTTGAGACGGTGACGTGCCATACAGTATACAAGTGAACAAGGTCCACACGCCACCAGGGATAAAGTTCTATATTCGTGATGGTGCAGGTATTGTTGATGCCGTCGGTGGCTAGCTTAGCGGCACCTGCTCGCGACCGGCTGCTCTGTTCGGCAGCCATGTTGAGGGCCACGTTTTGCAGCACGCTAGGCGCTGCGACATAGATAATACACATAGATTACCTGAATGCGCAAAGTGGCATTCTGCACAATTAGAATAATAACTATCAAAACAGATTGCAGTGCCGACTTTTATAATAATAATATTAACAATTGTTATACTTGTTCATGGCTCCCATATTTGGTAATAGCCATAACATAAAGTTGTACTTACGTTGCACATATACTTCCATCTCACATATACTCATTTGCGCCAAACCGCCATTCCCCTTCGTTCTAACGAACACGTAGCGCCCCCTGGCAGACTCGCACGGATGACGAACTCTCGAGTGTATCGGCAACGTATCGACGAAGGCCCCACAGATGTGATAATCTGCAGTCGCGAGACTCGTTGGTGGCTTGTCTGCAGCCAGCGGAATGTCAGTGACACCGACGTCGAAGTTGTCCAGGCCTGAAGTGTCACGATCCACAATATGTGTTGTCAAGCAACGTCGTCCAGAAAATTACAAAATGTTACATCGTCACAGAAATCATGTTACACTTCGCTACCGACCACGTCAATTCCACTTTATGTTGCCGCCAATTCACAATAACGAGTGTTGATATTCTTTGAATTAATGTGCTCCACGTTAATGAACACGCGACTTTGTTCTGGGGATGAAAAGTTCACAATGAACTATAATGCAACTACTCTTTTCCGAATTTGTAGTTTGTCGCTTATATATTTGTTGGGTAAATATGATTACGGCGGGATGAATTAGTGGAACAGGTAACAGTCGCTAGATGGCGACAGTTTGACAGGCGTACGCACTGGTAATGATAATGTTAAAGTTATTACCGCTATAGTTTCCCGTCACAATGATCACTTCCGCTACTTTATGCTGGTAACGAAGATCCACCAGTAACCATTGGTGGTCTCGCGTGTTTCCCATGGCGCACGTAGTTATGTCTCCGTCCACTGCAAACCCCGCCACGTGATCAGCATCGGTAGACGACTGCAGCGCTGGTTTCCCGGGCGCCACGTTGGCCAGTGCTACGAAAATACGACGACTATTATATTTATCTGTTCATATACCAAGTGAACTCTTACAAATAATTGATAATGACACCCTGACCATTTGTCGTTATGAATAAAGTGTACGCCTTCCGTCATTTATATCTCCTATAAAGGAAACGTTGTCTAAAATAAACGTAATTTATAATGGCATGTATAGGTTGCGTGCGTGTGTGCGCATGTGACAGAGTGCATGCGTTGCTGTGAATATACATGCGTGTGTGTTTGTGCGCGCGCGTGCGAGCCTGTGTCTGTGTCTGTGTGTCTGTGTGTCTGTGTGTCTGTGTGTCTGTGTGTCTGTGTGTCTGTGTGTCTGTGTGTCTGTGTGTCTGTGTGTCTGTGTGTCTGTGTGTCTGTGTGTCTGTGTGTCTGTGTGTCTGTGTGTCTGTGTGTCTGTGTGTCTGTGTGTCTGTGTGTCTGTGTGTCTGTGTGTCTGTGTGTCTGTGTGTCTGTGTGTCTGTGTGTCTGTGTGTCTGTGTGTCTGTGTGTCTGTGTGTCTGTGTGTCTGTGTGTCTGTGTGTCTGTGTGTCTGTGTGTCTGTGTGTCTGTGTGTCTGTGTGTCTGTGTGTCTGTGTGTCTGTGTGTCTGTGTGTCTGTGTGTCTGTGTGTCTGTGTGTAAGTGTGTCTGTGTGTCTGTGTGTCTGTGTGTCTGTGTGTCTGTGTGTCCGTGTGTCCGTGTGTCCGTGTTTCCGTGTGTCCGTGGGTCCGTGTGTCCGTGTGTATGTGTGTAGGTACGTGTGCATGTGCGTGTGCGTGGGCTTATGTGTGGGCATGTTGTCTGTGTAGAAATAAGGCTCTCCAAATCGACGCATGTTGCATACTATACCTTTACTTGATACCAAGGGCATTCACAAGTATGACTGCTAAGTTGGAATCCTATTTGAATTCAACAATATTAAACAATACCATTGTAGTGACACTCACGGTATGGGTACACTTCCACTTCACATAGTTTCAGCTTCGTATTCGGGGACGCCTTGACGAACACGAATCGGCCGCGCACGTCAGCGAGATGACAGCGTGCGAGACCAGTGAACCTGCTCGGCACGACGGCACACACGTCATACGAAGTCTGGGGAAGGTCGATGGGTCTCGTCTCAGCCGGGTGAACATCAGTCACGGCCACTGTGACGTACTCTGCCGCGACACCTGTACACAGCGAAACTGAGTATCCCCGGAATTATAATAAAACACATAATTATAACAAATACTTATAAGCTCAATAATAGTACACACACCCTCACGCACGCACTCACCCTCCCTCACACATGCAGACACACGAACACAGACTCACACACACACACACACACACACACACACACACACACACACACACACACACACACACACACACACACGCACACAACTCACCCGGTGTAAATCAACTAACACACCCCAGACACAATTCACCCGGTGTAAATCAACTAACACACCGCAGACAAAACTAATTAGCATCAACTAATACACCGCAGACACAACTCACCCTGTGTAAATCAACTAACACACCGCAGACAAATCTCACCCGGTGTAAATCAACTAGTACACTGCAGACACAAATCACCCGGTGTAAATCAACTAACACACCGCAGACACAACTCACCCGGTGTAAATCAACTAATACACCGCAGACACAAATCACCCGGTGTAAATCAACTAACACACCGGAGACATAACTCACCCGGTGTAAATCAACTAACACAACGCAGACACAACTCACCCGGTGTAAATCACCTAATACACCGCAGACACAACTCACCCGGTGTAAATCAACTAATACACTGCAGACACAACTCACCAGGTGTACGTCAACTAATACACCGCAGACACAACTCACCGGTGTATTAGTAAATCAACTAATACACCGCAGACACAACTCACCCTGTGTGCATCAACTAATACACCGCAGAAACAACTCACCCTGTGTGCATCAACTAGTACACCGCAGACACAACTCACCCGGTGTACGTCAACTAATACATCGCAGACACAATTCACCCGGTGTAAATCAACTAACACACCGCAGACAAAACTCACCCTGTGTAAATCAACTAATACACCGCAGAAACAACTCACCCGGCGTAAATCAACTAATACACTGCAGACACAACTCACCCGGTGTAAATCAACGAATACACCCCAGACACAACTCACCCTGTGTGCATCAAGTAATACACCGCAGACATAACTCACCCGGTGTAAATCAACTAATACACCGCAGACACAACTCACCCGGTGTAAATCAACTAATACACTGCAGACACAACTCACCAGGTGTACGTCAACTAATACACCGCACACACAACTCACCCGGTGTAAATCAAGTAATACACCGCAGACGCAACTCACCCGGTGTACGTCAACTAATACACCGCAGACACAACTCACCCGGTATAAATCAACTAATGCACCGCATGCACAACTCACCCGGTGTAAATCAACTCATACACCGCAGACACAACTCACCCGGTGTAAATCAACTAATACACCGCATACACAACTCATCCGGTGTAAATCAACTAATACACCGCATACACAACTTACCCGGTGTAAATCAACTCATACACCGCAGACACAACTCATCCGGTGTAAATCAACTAGTGCACTGCATACACAACTCATCCGGTGTAAATCAACTAATACACCGCATACACAACTCACCCGGTGTAAATCAACTCATACACCGCAGACACAACTCATCCGGTGTAAATCAACTAATACACCGCAGACACAACTCACCCGGTGTAAATCAACTAATGCACCGCATACACAACTCATCCGGTGTAAATCAACTAATACACCGCATACACAACTCACCCGGTGTAAATCAATTCATACACCGCAGACACAACTCACCCGGTGTAAATCAACTAATACACCGCAGACAAAACTCACCCTGTGTAAATCAACTAATACACCGCAGACACAACTCACCCGGCGTAAATCAACTAATACACTGCAGACACAACTCACCCGGTGTAAATCAACGAATACACCCCAGACACAACTCACCCTGTGTGCATCAAGTAATACACCGCAGACATAACTCATCCGGTGTAAATCAACTAATACACCGCAGACACAACTCACCCGGTGTAAATCAACTAATGCACCGCATACACAACTCATCCGGTGTAAATCAACTAATACACCGCATACACAACTCACCCGGTGTAAATCAACTCATACACCGCAGACACAACTCATCCGGTGTAAATCAACTAGTACACCGGAAACACAACTCACCCGGTGTAAATCCGGCAGAGCGGGTCTTCATTGTCGAGGCTTTGCACGATTCATTCCAAGCTCTCCAGCTGGACCAAATAATGCCTTGGGCGTACGGCACATTTTTTCCATTCGGCGGATATAATCCGTTTAGGTTCGCTCGGAAGCAATCTCGGAACCACCACGCCCCGTGATACGTCTTTGAACAGGATCCGCTGTTATCCCGGTCGTAAGTACTGAATGGGCTGTTCCTGCTATGTGACACCAGAGACTCGCCTGCAATTATCAGCATACAAATGTTCGTAATCATCTGAGCATGTATTAAGTCAAGCATTTACCTAAAAACAGTACTCAGAAGTAAAACACTACAGGACGCCTTGTCATGTCTATTCGCTCATACCATATGCACATGAGTTGTTACGAGTTCTAAAAAACAGCCGACTAAAGGGCATGATAGTGCAATACGATATGGCATTGCTTGATATAGGAACTCACTTTTTTATCCTATTACCATGTCATTTTAAAACGAATTGCGAAAAGGTTTTGTCGTTTAATATAATTCGCGGAATATATATGCATGTATGTTGGATTACGTTCGTAATCAGGTTTATGTATAATTATATATATTATGTATAGTATAATATATACAAGTATATATATACATGTATGTTTATGTACACACTTATATGTAGGCCATATATATATATATATATATATATATATATATATATATATATATATATATATACATATATACATATATATATATATATATATATATATATATATATATATATATATATATATATATAAGGGTATATACGTATGCGTAAAACATACTTACATACAAACGTACACAAATACACAAAAAACACACACACACAAACACACACACACACACACACACACACACACACACACACACACACACACACACACACACACGGTACTCTAACATAATGACGGTTGTTTGTTAACGCTTGTTCCGTCGCGTTTAAGATATTATGGGTACGCTATATTTTTCTTTGTTGAGATGATCATGATCCACGACTCACTCATTAATTTTACATGTTGCAAATGTTGCTTTGAATGAAAGCATAAAACTAAACTTTCTGATAGGACTTTTGAGTCGTCGTAGTGTTATGTAGCTTCGAGGTGTGATGTGTGTCACTATGCGTTTATCGTTTAGTGATACGTTCTGGTATCGGTACTTACCCAGAGTGCTTGATGAAAGATACTGATCAAATTGCAAAGTATATTTCTCCGATTCAGCACCAATGGAGAAGCCGCTGTATTCGGCGAACCCAGTCTTTCCATCGAAGGCCTCCAGCTCTATTCTCAGCACATGTTTGCCTTTGGACGTCAGTGAGTGGATGTTGTCGTTGCCCAACCAAAACTCGCCACTCGTCGAACCAAATCCGTTCTTGTAGTCGGCCCAGTCACGATAGAAGTCAACAGACCCATCGAAGCGCCGCTGAAACACCTGCGACATACCAAGTAGCAATACAAGAAATACATTGCGCGCGGTGGCTAAGTGGTCACAATGCTGGACTCCCGACCGGTCGTATCCCGGTGGCGTCTGGTCGGTGGCTCGGTACGGATACAGCCGCCATGCCGAAACGTGGGCTATTTCGTTTACCCTATTTCGCCTACCATTTTCAACTCGCACTGACCAGCAAAAGGCTTGGCGTACAACACCAGGATGCAAAGTACTACAAAGCCAAGGCCCACAGACCCATGGCATAGGCACCAATAGAGCCTACGACAGCGTATTTACAGATGGCGTATCTGATCAATTTAAGGTGCTAAGAATATATAGGTCACAAGGAGCCGCCGAAATAGGGTAAATAGAGTAAAATGAAAATGAACAGGTACCAGAACTAGAAGACCAACTTATGGAAACGGAGGGGGAGAAGATCGCAGAGTGAGAAGAAGAGAGGAATGCTTCACCACCTTACAAAGCGGCTACACACTACTCCACTTGAGACAAACAGAGTCCAAGCAGCAGGAGGCTCTCTAAACAAAAATAAATTAAAACGGAATGCAATAAGAGTAAACACCATCAGTCACAAAGTTGCATAACTTTTATGTGTATAGCGTTTGAACTGCAAACTGACAATAGTGCAAATATATGCACCAACAACATTATATTAAGGAGAAGAATAAACAGCTTTTATAGCGAAATGGATAACATCATATTTTAGGAAAACAAACACGATAATGTTGGGAGAGTAGTAGGAAAAAGAACAAATTTAAATATATTTGAGCTAGGAATATAAAAACGAAAGAGACGACACTTTGCTAGAATAGGAAACAACAAGAAAGTACAAACTCATGTATACCATATTTCAGAAGAAGGCAGATAGTAGATGGACACCGGAAAGCCGAAACGGAGTAAAGAAGACCGAAATTGACTACAAATACGCCAGAGATCGTCACAGACATAACAGTCATCAATCTAGTCAAGAACATGTTGACGCACAAGAGTCCACCAAGAGTTGATGCTACACAAATAGGACCAACCAAGATCAAATTCAAACTCGAATTGAGAAACGGATTCGAGACACTCCAATAACTAAACGACATCCACACCATGAGCCAAGGCATCACATACATGATATAACAAAGTGCGACAAGCATTCAGCAAGCCGATATAATGGAGGATGTCGTCACCAACACGAACGTTAACGACGAAACGGTGGCGGAAAACTACGACAATAATAAAGTAATGAAGTTCGACAAAGTGGAGAACAGCAAGACGTACAACCAACAGATCGTACGCGAAACAATCATGGCTGAGGAAAGTCAGAAGAATGCAGACACTGATTACACATCTAGACAAGCAGTGTTGATTAATCTAAGATCAAAAGAAGATCATAGAACGAATGGAATTCTTCACCGAGCTATATGACAGTGAACTGAGTACCACAATCCATACTGACCCGAAAGAGTATACCAGAGATATCACCATGAAAGGAGAAACAGTTCCTGAAAACTGAAGAAAGGGCACCATCAGTCCACGACCACATAAAGATCGAAATATTAAAGCAGGGGAAGAGACCATCTCGAAGACATTCGCTAAGCTGCTTATTGAACGCTTATCAGAAAGAAGAATACCCACAGCACGAAAGAGCACAAAACAGTGGCAATCGCCAACTACATACCGATATGTCCGTTATCAAACATCCATAAAGTTCGTACACAAACAAAGAGAAAGTTGGATTCAGAAGCATGTGCTCAACGAAATACCATGCCATCCCTCTCATAATTCCATCGGCTAAGGCCAAATGAATGCAGTATTGACATCGCTTTACGAGGACGGGATAAAAGACGTGTGTGTCAAACTCGTAAAAAGCATCAGCATCAACAGCTCGGTGAAGCTGTTGATGCTGATGCTTGGAGCATTTCATTTGCGCCTGGATAACGGCCATCGTTGGCGACCAAGTTGACCCCCAACAATTCGGGTCAGTCAAGGGAACGTCCACTGTGCATGCACTTATCGAACTAGTGCACAGGTGGAAAGCTGCGCTCGAGACCAGCGATACCATGATCCGTGTACTACTCGTCGACTTCAGTAAAGCATTTGACAGAGAAGACCACCACAATTTGCTTACTAAATGTGCGTCACTTGGATTGCCAAATTGTATAACTAAATTGCTAACGTCCTTCTTATGCCAACGCAAACAGTGAGTTAAGATCGGCAGTATAAAGTCTAAGTTCACTACCATCAACGCAGGCGTGTCACAAGGAACAATCTTCTGTCCAATTGGTTTTGTGCATCATATAAACGACTTGCGAACAACCTGTGATCACGTCGAATACGTAGACGATGTGCACCTTCGTGTGATAACAGTTCACTCCACACAGCGGCAGACGAAGTGGCACAATAGACTACCACCAACAACATTGCACTGAACTATGACAACACAAAACAAATGCGCATTTGCTTCAAAAAAGAAACGCCAGACATCCCGCCAATAACTATTAACGACATCCAAATTGAACAAGTTCACAGTCCTCGACTACTAGGTGTCACCATTTCGCAAGATCTAACGTGGCAACTCCATATCGACGATATCACAACAAAAGCTTCACAACGACTATACTTCATAATTCTAATCAAGCGTGCGGGAATATAACCGCATCATCTCGTCAAAATATATACCACAATCATTCGTTCTGTCATCGAATACGCCTGCCAAGTGTGGCATACCAGTCTGACGAAAGACAAACAAACCAGCTCGAAAGCATTCAGAAAAGGGCCATGCGCATTATATTTTATGGAATGCGTTATAACGACGCCATCGCTGCTGCGGGAATACCAACGCTGGCAGACCGGAGAGAGGCGCTGTGCAGATACTTGTTCGCGACGATGCAGCAAACCAACCACAACCTACACCATCTCCATCTCAACCCCCCCCCCCCCAGGACATGTAACTACTCTCTTCGTAACACTCGGCGCTTACGGTGTTCCTCGCTGCAAGACCAATCGCTGCAAGAACTCATTTGTGCCGTATGTCGTATCATTGGCAGTGAATGGACTTCCCTATTTACATACGAACATTATTGGCTTTGAACACTGATCTTTCAGCTATTTATTCAATTGATCTATTGTGTACTATTTTAATGAGTTGATATTTTGAGTCATGTTTGTATGTTCCATTTATAATAATGTATTTTGCTAAATAGTTTTTATTATTTTATTTTATTTACCTAAATGTATATATTCATAATATTGAAAACTCACAGTTTTACTATCCGATATTTGTATTGCTCTAATTTTACTAGACATTATAATTAGTAACACGTTCATATATTGTTATGCTTTCATAAATAGCTTTACTAATATACATTAATGAATTTGTGATCAACTATATGAATATGTTCTTATTGTACTATTCAGTCGCTTTGGCTTCCAGTGAAGTGAATAAACTTTAAGTTATTGTAAGTTCAACTACCCAAAGAAAGCGAAACGATCAATATCAGGAGTACGACAGAGAAATACCATTTCGCCTAAGCTGTTTACGGCAACGCTAGAAATCATATTCTGAAGATTGACCTTGAAAACAAGCGACTTGGGGACTGATGGTGAATATTTCAAGCATATTACCTTCAGCGATGACTTAGGCCTACTCTTCTGAACTCGTATGAATTACAACAATGGTGCATGGGCTAGCTGATGAAAGTGAAAATCAGAACAATCAGAACAAATCGAAGACATAAGTAATGACAAAAATTACGTCATCACCACTCAGATAACTACCCGGGAGAGCGATATAACATACAGGGGAAAAGCCAACAGAAGTAGGTTCAGAGAGGAATCACAGCCGGCTGCACAGCCAAGCCAAGCACGATAACATCGTTAATGGTAACATTGAAAACTGATTACAGAGATAGGTCTGCTACGCCTGCGTATCATTGCCAATTAAATATGGATGGGAAATTCCCCAGTCAGGCATGGAATAAACTGGAAACCGCAAACATAAAGATGGGAAGAAGTATATTAAACATAGCATGCCGGAACAGAAAGAAAACACGTTTCAGAAAGCGAACAAACAAAGGTCACAGGCGTGATTGAACAAGTCAGAAGACGGAAGTGGCCCTAGGCTGACCGCATCAGTAGAATCGAGATAACTGATGGACATCGCGTATCACCACCTGAAACCCATACGAAGGGAAACGTTCTAGATGAAGATCGGCGAGGCGATGGAAAAAAGAACTAGACGAGTACTGGACTGACACCCACAGCCGGAGGACACCGCAAGACAGGCAGATCTGAAACATTATGCTGAGGGGTATGCGCAACCAAGGAACAGTAGGGCTACACATTGATGATGACAATGGTCAAACACAGAATATTACTGAACATGCATGTGTGCGCTGCTTGCGTGAATTCGCGCATATATCTGTACGTGGGTGCGTGCGTGCTTGCGTGCGTGCGTTTTCTCACCGTCCATCCACCGTTGTCTGACGTCAGGTCGCAGTAGACTTGCAGTGGCCGACCGCGCGGGTAGATGGTGTAGACACCATCTTTGTTCGCGCCGCCATGTTGGATGTCTGCACAACCTGTTGGCAATAAAAACACACATAAGGGAGCCGTTGTCTTGTAGAAGAAATATGCCATAAGGGGACTCTGACAACCATAGCATTATATCTCACAGAAAAACCGACTAAATGATTACAAACTTTATAAATTGAGTGTATGCTGGATATCATGTCGGTCGGCGGAAATCTGAACAAATCTGCGGTTATCACTTATGTATGCTGTTTCAAGGATCATTACGAATATGACAAGCAAGATTCGCATCAAAACTGATGCTCCTGTTTGGTTTTTATTTAAGTATAAACTATGCGTCGATGTACTAAATGTCGGCTTAAATGTTATGCTGTATTTAATTGTTGTCTGTTTACACCAACCTGATGGTTATATTTTCAACTTGTTAATTATTAATATAAACAAGCAAACACCATTTCAAACAGCGATCTTTTCTATAACCTACTGGTGCTTGGATTCATTCGCAGGCGGACGGCAGCGATGTTCTCCTTGGGGCGAACACCTGACCAGATGACGTCACCGGAATGGATCTCTCTACAAGTGTCCGGTTGACCCAGGTCCGTGCGTGGGAGTGGCGAGACAACTGACCGACGAGTATGCCATAGATTGCAACAATGTCTGAATCTAATGATGTTGTTATTTATGCTAAGAGTGATACTTTATTGTAAATGTATTCAATAATATAAGTTATGCTATTGCTTTCATATATTTATATATAATATGTATTCGCTCTTTTGTGCGCGCAGGTGTGTGTGTGGGTGTGCGTGCGTGCGTTTGTGTGTGTATGAGCGTGTGCGTGCGTGTGTGAATACTTGCAGCAAGTGTGAGTGTGCTGCACCAGTGCACGATCTACATTTAGAGAATGGCATCACAACTTGATGTTACTGACATTCACCGTTGCATTCATAGTGAAAGATCCATCATGAATTATCTCAGGCATGGCCAATTGACAGACACATTCGGTAGTCGTGTGAAATACCTGAATACACTTGGACTTCCAACAGCGTCAGCGCAGCGTTTGTGTTCTTGGTCCTACGGATGAAGAGGAATCGTCCGGAGACGACGGTTGGTTGGCAGGTGAACGTGGTCGTGCCGATCGGCAGTTGTCCGCTGTGGCTGGCACACAACCAGTAGTCTGACGGCGGGTGGCTCGCGTCAATCGGCGAGTCCGTCAAACCAATGACGAAGTCCGCCTGGGTGTCTGTTTAAAACACAGCGGTTACTATAGTTGACATTTACATTTTATCGAAAGAAAATTACATGATTTTATTGTGCAGTCTTTTTAAAGTGATATGAGCGAATACACAAAACAGAGAAGTGTATTTATATATTGTAATCCTTCGGTTATTCAAACCCAGGATATATGATTAGGATAAGAATGAACTCGCCCATCAACTGTTTTTGAAGTTCACCATTGAACAACAAATCATGACATGGCCAGCAACCTACTATCTAACAGTCGGCAGCCATACGACCGTTGTAGCCCTTTTCCACAGCATTTATCCATGTTGAACAAATGTATTATTGCTGGATAGGGTTTGGGCTGCATGCATAAGCGTCTATCGGCTCTCTTGGTTACGCCGTAAAGCTGGAACGTCCTCGCTGCCTTCAAGGGTAATCTCATAGCATTTGTCTTTAATGACAGCATCAGTTTCTTGTCCTGTAGTTACTCTGAGTATTCGGCCTTCTTCCATTTGTTGATTAGAAAAATTATCATCAGACTAATCTAATTATTAACTTGGTTCAAACCGTTCCTCCGCTGTCGATGTTCCCACTCTGAGGATAATGTTGACATAGCGGTGTTTGTCTTCCATGCAACTGGATCAATTAATATAAGAAATATTTCCAAGGGCAGTTCTCTTCTGATGAGTTTCGACTGTCATTGGTACATTGATGATATCTGAGTATCTCTTCTAAGATGTTCACTGACTATCTGGTTCTGATACTGAACCCAGTGCACATTCCTTGGTTTTCGTTTCAACAATAGATCTGATTATCCAATGGATCCAATTCGTTAGCCACAGTATATACTTATACCTCCTCGTGTTTGGCAGATTGGCTTAATTAAACAAAGCCATAAAATCACACGATTAGATGTAGTGGTAGAGGTAGTGGTAGTGGTGTGGATGGGTGTGGTATTGGTTGTAGTAGTAGTAGTAGTAGTAGTAGTAGTAGTAGTAGTAGTAGTAGTAGTAGTAGTAGTAGTAGTAGTAGTAGTAGTAGTAGTAGTAGTAGTAGTAGTAGTAGTAGTAGTAGTAGTAGTAGTAATAGGAGCAGGAGTACTTGTATTGTTTTACTACTACCACCAACACCACCATCACTACTACTACTACTACTACTACTACGACTACTACTACTACTTCTACTACTACTACTACCACTACCACTACCACTACCACCACCACTACCACTACCACTACCACTACCACTACCACTACCAATAATAATAATAATACTGCTACTACTACTGCTGCTTCTGATGCTGCTACTACTACTAATACGAATACGAATACGAATACGAATACGAATACGAATACGAATACGAATACGAATACGAATACGAATACGAATACGAATACGAATACGAATACGAATACGAATACGAATACGAATACGAATACGAATACGAATACGAATACGAATACGAATACGAATACGAATACGAATACGAATACGAATACGAATACGAATACGAATACGAATACGAATACGAATACGAATACGAATACGAATACGAATACGAATACGAATACGAATACGAATACGAATACGAATACGAATACGAATACGAATACGAATACGAATACGAATACGAATACGAATACGAATACGAATACGAATACGAATACGAATACGAATACGAATACGAATACGAATACGAATACGAATACGAATACGAATACGAATACGAATACGAATACGAATACGAATACGAATACGAATACGAATACGAATACGAATACGAATACGAATACGAATACGAATACGAATACGAATACGAATACGAATACGAATACGAATACGAATACGAATACGAATACGAATACGAATACGAATACGAATACGAATACGAATACGAATACGAATACGAATACGAATACGAATACGAATACGAATACGAATACGAATACGAATACGAATACGAATACGAATACGAATACGAATACGAATACGAATACGAATACGAATACGAATACGAATACGAATACGAATACGAATACGAATACGAATACGAATACGAATACGAATACGAATACGAATACGAATACGAATACGAATACGAATACGAATACGAATACGAATACGAATACGAATACGAATACGAATACGAATACGAATACGAATACGAATACGAATACGAATACGAATACGAATACGAATACGAATACGAATACGAATACGAATACGAATACGAATACGAATACGAATACGAATACGAATACGAATACGAATACGAATACGAATACGAATACGAATACGAATACGAATACGAATACGAATACGAATACGAATACGAATACGAATACGAATACGAATACGAATACGAATACGAATACGAATACGAATACGAATACGAATACGAATACGAATACGAATACGAATACGAATACGAATACGAATACGAATACGAATACGAATACGAATACGAATACGAATACGAATACGAATACGAATACGAATACGAATACGAATACGAATACGAATACGAATACGAATACGAATACGAATACGAATACGAATACGAATACGAATACGAATACGAATACGAATACGAATACGAATACGAATACGAATACGAATACGAATACGAATACGAATACGAATACGAATACGAATACGAATACGAATACGAATACGAATACGAATACGAATACGAATACGAATACGAATACGAATACGAATACGAATACGAATACGAATACGAATACGAATACGAATACGAATACGAATACGAATACGAATACGAATACGAATACGAATACGAATACGAATACGAATACGAATACGAATACGAATACGAATACGAATACGAATACGAATACGAATACGAATACGAATACGAATACGAATACGAATACGAATACGAATACGAATACGAATACGAATACGAATACGAATACGAATACGAATACGAATACGAATACGAATACGAATACGAATACGAATACGAATACGAATACGAATACGAATACGAATACGAATACGAATACGAATACGAATACGAATACGAATACGAATACGAATACGAATACGAATACGAATACGAATACGAATACGAATACGAATACGAATACGAATACGAATACGAATACGAATACGAATACGAATACGAATACGAATACGAATACGAATACGAATACGAATACGAATACGAATACGAATACGAATACGAATACGAATACGAATACGAATACGAATACGAATACGAATACGAATACGAATACGAATACGAATACGAATACGAATACGAATACGAATACGAATACGAATACGAATACGAATACGAATACGAATACGAATACGAATACGAATACGAATACGAATACGAATACGAATACGAATACGAATACGAATACGAATACGAATACGAATACGAATACGAATACGAATACGAATACGAATACGAATACGAATACGAATACGAATACGAATACGAATACGAATACGAATACGAATACGAATACGAATACGAATACGAATACGAATACGAATACGAATACGAATACGAATACGAATACGAATACGAATACGAATACGAATACGAATACGAATACGAATACGAATACGAATACGAATACGAATACGAATACGAATACGAATACGAATACGAATACGAATACGAATACGAATACGAATACGAATACGAATACGAATACGAATACGAATACGAATACGAATACGAATACGAATACGAATACGAATACGAATACGAATACGAATACGAATACGAATACGAATACGAATACGAATACGAATACGAATACGAATACGAATACGAATACGAATACGAATACGAATACGAATACGAATACGAATACGAATACGAATACGAATACGAATACGAATACGAATACGAATACGAATACGAATACGAATACGAATACGAATACGAATACGAATACGAATACGAATACGAATACGAATACGAATACGAATACGAATACGAATACGAATACGAATACGAATACGAATACGAATACGAATACGAATACGAATACGAATACTATTATAAATTCATATTACTATACAGGAACAGTTATGGCTCTCCTTACCACACGTCGTCACGGACACGTGTGTGACGATTGTCTCTCTCTGCAGAACGACTGTCCACCACAGGTCCAACACGTCCCCGGTACTGGAACACCGACTTGGGTCGAAGTCACCGTCAACGGCCAGAAGAGCAGAGCTGTTTCCACCGCTCTGTACCGTTGGCCTGAGCAGAGCGACGTTCTCCATAAATGGACTGGCTGAAATGTACATTTCCACATGCTCGAAACCAGTTTTAAAGTCAACACGTAATTATTACAACTGTTGTGTGAAAGGTACACATGGATTTGTGGTTATAAATGTTATTGTTGTTGCTTGTATATTTTTTATTAAGAGCAATGACAGTTTTAGCTAATATAATATGATGGTTTAACTGGGATCCTGTACGACAAAGTCATTTGTTAATTTAACAGTATAGATTTTTTTACAATTAATTTCACCTCAATTAACTTCAACTAAGCAGCAAGATAATCTGTGTTCTAACATGTACAATGTCACTAAAAACAAATGTAAACGTATTGTAACTAACTACCTTTGTTTTGAAGATTATACCGTTACTTACGTGTCACATATATCTCTAGTTCACGTACAGAGATGATGAATTTTGCAGTCAGGTTTGTCATCAGGAATACATAACGACCGAAGACAGTATTTGAGCAGGAAAAGTCCAACCTGTCAAAAAGGTACCATAAACGAGAATACAGTATGAGTTCAGATAGAATCGCTGCCGTGGTTTAGAACCAACCAAAGAACCGTTCTAAACCTGAAAAAAACACGCATAAAAACACAAGTCATATTCGGTAAGAAATGTCGTGAAACGGAACGTGCAAAACCCATCGTTGGGGTGTGAATACGCATCGTATTTAGGATATACTTAGGATATGTATATATATATATATATTATACATAACATATAATTAATATATTTAAAAGGACAATAAATAAAATACAATTAAACAATTATGGGGTAGAAGTAAAAGACCAAATAAGTAGGTAATAACAATAAATATTAATAAATAGGTCATGAAAGAATGTGAATAGGTGTTTAAAATAATAATTAAAATGAGGTTACAACACAAATATCACGTGTACAATTGGGATCGCCAGTATTTGTCCATACAACTTCCAAAAATACCACCCTGTTTCACACCAATTGAAACAGTAAAGAGGCTATGAAAGCCCTAACACCATATGACAGTAAGTTTCTCTGTACGTATATATATATATATATATATATATATATATATATATATATATATATATATATATATTATATATATATTATATATATTATATATATTATATATATATATTATATATTATATATTATATATATAATGTATTTTAACTCAGAATGTAATGTCAAGGTTAACTGATCGTGCAAGCGATGAGTCACGTACCTTTTATCGCTGGACATGCCGGGCCTATAGCTGGCACAGACGGTGTACAGGGATGTGTCCGTCGGGGGACTAGCTGAAGTGGGTTGGTGGCGCATAACTCCGATGACGAAACTAGGACGGTTAGCTTACAAAGACAAAACACATGTTAAGAATATGCTGACCACAAGGTCGGTCAGTCTTTCATTGACCTTCAAACATAAAAATGCTAAAACATGTGAAGTGTTTTCTCGGTTCACTAATCATCCCAGAATACAATTCACCTCAGGATCAGGCTGGCATAAAAGATTGGCAAATATGGAGGGACCAAAAGAGAGTTACTCATATTTTTGTTTAATTCAACGCATGTTATATGATTTGTGAGGTATAAAAAGCGAATTAATAAAAATCCTTTTTACAAACGTCGCTAAAAGGAAGACAACAACAGAATAAGAGATAATTAATTGCAGGTGTAATTATTGGTTAGTGCTGTTGGCAGTTTGCACTAGTTAAGATGTATTATAGTGTTGTTATATTTTGCAGATGGATTCGTATATGTGGTACCATGTTGACACTCGCACAGTGCAACGGTTTGACCAGAAGACTTACGAACATGTATTTGTGTTGTGTTGCCATAGGGAATGAAAACACATGAAAACAATCTTAAAAATTAATGTAGCAAATTGCCACATTTCTTACTAGACGCGTTTTGGAAGTACACTTGTACGCTGTCTTCAGTTTGTCCGAGGTCGACTCCAACCCATTTACTGGGCCTTATTTTTACTCTATCAGAAGAACGACCGTCTACCAACACCCGGTGATTCACAATAGAGCTCGATGCAAACGTGTTCTTGTCAAGAGCTACGTTCTTCCGCGTTGTTTCTGAAATGAACACGGTAATTACGGTTATCATTGCCACGTGTGTAAAACAAATACAACGAAACCTAACATTTTGGACAAGATGAGCAAGATAACGGTGTCTAGGAGACGTTTGAAATATACGATGAATCGGCATCAGTTCACAAGGAAAGGACGCTTCATCGTCATCAATATCAAAACATTAGATCAGACGAAGTAGAAACATGCAAGGTAAATATACCACTCGTATAACACCGTATATATATATATATATATATATATATATATATATATATATATATATATATATATATATATATATATATGAAATATAATAGAAACGCTGGAAAGGAGCAGTATTGATCAAATAAATTCGTTCAATGTATCGTAAGTGCCTTGCTACTCCATTGTCCAAGTACTGTAGTACCGTCGGGAACAGTATTATTTATACTATTTTCCCTGGCCAACCTGCGTTTAGGCGGCCCGCAAAAAGATCAGTGACGCTCAACTCTATGGGGTGATTTGCGCAGTTGAAATGTTGTGTTTTACCGTAAATGGAGCCCATTAATCTGTGTTAAGTACAACTTCATGCGAGATTTATAAGGAGCTTATTCTGAAAAACCATAGGACAACGATTGTTCGAAGCAACGTTGCTGATCTCGATATCTACGTCGTTAGTGGAAACAACCTGCCAGTGTATTATACCGCTGACATCTCTAGGCAACATCATACATTATTTACAAGGCAAGATAAACGACACGAATTAGCAGTTGTGAAAACTACCCCTGTCCTATTTAAATGTAAACCACAGGATTTCCGCTGCAAACACCACGAGCGTCTACGAACATAGTTTATTTATAAATAACGCCGGAAGCGTGTCACCCGGAGTTATTTTGATTGTGGCGTGTGACTGTCATACGCCTGTATCCTTTCGAATTCGGCCTTAGTATTTGTAGTGGGGCTGAAGAGAGGTGTAGCCTCTCTCTCTCTCTCTCTCTCTCTCTCTCTCTCTCTCTCTCTCTCTCTCTCTCTCTCTCTCTCTCTCTCTGTCGCTCTGTTTTTGAGTACATGTAACTTGTGACATTTCAAGACCTGAAAGTATTTTAGCGAGTCTCGGAATTGGAAAGGTTGGGGGATGACCGACATTTTTGACTACCTCCAGATGTGATCAAATGTACTATCGCCGCGAATAATATTCATCTGCACCCTCCTGACACTCCACCCACGCCGGTGTCAATATGCGACACACCGCCACAATGGAGTGAGACTGACGGTCAGCTGTTAAAATATTAATTCCCTTCCAGCGCTACCGCCTGGTGTAAACCAGTACACCTAGGTAGTAGATAGGCGGGAGACAACATGGCTGTACAGTTGTGTTGTCACGCTTTACTGCTCGCTATGACAATTGATGTACACGCTCCAGTGATGATCTGACAAACACTCAACGGGGAGTGTTTCAAAGAGAATACATTAATATCTGGGTGATTTGTGTTGTGAACAGTCATGTTTGTAATGCTAGGATTGACGTCAATATTCACAGACTCAAAGACACACACACACACACACACACACACACACACACACATACACACACACAAACACACGTACGCACGCACTGACGCACATGTGCACCAACGCATGCGCGCACACGTATTAATCCCATTCCCAACATCGTTGACTTGTTTTTCACCTAAAAATTAATGTGCGTAATTGGATGCAGTCGTACTTGTTATGAATAAATCAATTGCAATTGGATTCGGTTAATTCGCAGTCAATGTTTGCGCTTTTCGCTTTGTCTCGCAATATTTTATATACATATATGCAATACGCAATAACCGCAAGCCGATACGCAAGAACAATTTGCGAATGCGGTAGATAAAAATCAACCACGTCGCCAGTAACCGTTCAACGCGAACCCTATCTGCCTGGGTATCGATAACATCGACGAAATAATTATAAAAATTAGTGTGTGTTTTCATACCTGTGTAAAATGCGTTAAATAATCATGAGTGAGCGAAGAACAGGTACACATACAAAATTACACAGGCGTGCGGACGGTAACCCAATCAGTGTCAGCAACAGAACAAACCCGCCAAAGTGGCGAAAACAGCCAAGTTAACGTTCCAAGCTCTATAGTCATATTCTATATTTCATTCAAAGATTCAAAGATTCAAAAAACTTTATTATCCGTTTAAAAACATATTAAAAACGGAAAATTGTCTTTAGTCACACATAAAATGACAGTAATAAAACATTGGTGAATCATATCTACAATTGTCAATACAATATAAAATGATAGTAAATTTAGTCATCACTAAACTAGGTAAAGTATCATAATAAATAAATTACGAATACAAATAGCTACTAAGATAAATAAATAAATAAGCATGTATAATTTCTTAAAATGGGTATCTGATTGGAGACAATAACATTAGCAATAACATAATACTAAAATTGATAAATAAATAAGATTAAATAAAGAGTTACCATAAGAATATGAGACACATAAAATGTAAAAATTAATTAATGACTCGTTGAAAACAGCATTATCATTTAGCATTTAAAATTAAAATAGCAGAGGGTAAAAACGATTTTTTGAAGATATTTGTTTTGGCTAATGGCACTTTTAAGCGTCTCCCTGATGGCAGTTTCTGAAAGGCTTGATTAAGAGGATGAGCAGGATCATAGAGAATTTGTGTTGATTTCCTTTTCATTGCATCTTTATATATGCTGGACAGCTGTTTTTGATTGTTGCCAATTAACTTGCTTGCTGTGTTAACTACGCGAGCAAGCTTTACTTTATTTTTTCCACTGACATTGCCATACCATGTAATTATATTAAAAGAAAGAACGCTCTCTGTCAAACTTCTGTAGACAAGTTGGAGAATGTGCTGGTTAACATCAAAGCTTTTCAGCTTTCTCAGTAGAAAAAGTCGTTGTTATATATATACATATACATTATATACATAATCGACATTATATACATAATCGACATGTTCACAGAACGACAGCCTCTCATCTAGCACAGTACCTAAATACTTGAAGCTTTTGACTATTTCAACTTCTTGATTATTTATCAATATCGGTTCCGGTGTCTGACTAATCCTTCCTCCTCCAAACACTAACTCTTTCGTTTTTGTTGTATTCAGTTTAAGAAAGGTGGCGGTAAACTGGGAAGCTAGCGCATCAATTTGGAGACGGTACTCAAAAAGAGATAATTCATCCTTAAGGCGGCCTACAAGTGCCATGTCATCTGCGTATTTGATTAGGGTGAGAAATGAGTTGTTACATGATATGTCATTCGTATAAATGGAAAAGAGAATTGGTGAAAGCACACATCCCTGTGGAGCTCCGGTATTTACTATAACCTCATCTGACAACACGGGATCTCTGCTCAGAGAGCCGTTCAATCTGACGCGCTGTGGCCGATCACATAGAAACTGCCTAATCCATAGAATAAGGTCAGGATTTACCTCAAACTTCTTAATCAGAACATGTGGTTGTATAGTATTGAAAGGTGACGAAAAGCCCATAAATAAGACACGGACGGTAGTTCCAGATGTGTCTAGGTGACTGGCAATTAAGTTGAACAGAGTTAATGTTGCGTCCTCTACTCCTCTCTTAGCTCTATATGCAAACTGTAGGGGATCCATGTGATTGGCCACAGACTTAATCAGTTGATTACATACAAGTCTTTCCATGCATTTAGCAATGATAGATGTGAGCGCCACTAGTCGAAAGTCATAAAATTCCCTAGCGCCAGGTTTTTTGGCAATGGGCATAATAGTGGATTGTTTCCACGAGCGAGGCATAGAATGTGTGTTTAAGAGGAATTGGAAAAATATTGTGTGCTTTGTTTGGGTTAATACGTGAGAAACATCTGACAATATCACTTTCGACCAGTGTACCTGTTCCTTTCGTCGCGTTTACAATCGGTTTTAGAACTGTAGTGGTTTACTAACTGGATAGTCATGTCTGACACTAAATGTTTTCGTTTTCATTGTACAACCTCCGAAAACAGTGCTATCAGAATCAGCAAAATATTTAGTTTGGGTGCGAAGCCACATTAATTGGAAATTACATGCAAACAAATAATATGACATCTACTCGGTTTAGCAAGCATTACATGATCGAGAACCAATTAGCGGAGAGGCACTCGTGCGAAAACTGTTTGACGTTTGGGATTAACTCTTCCAGCAGACCGTGGGGCACCGGATCAAAAACAAAGGAACCGCCGCAGATACGGAACCACATGTAGCGTTGAAGTAAGGCTGCTTAGTCAACTTGCGACAATTAATAGACGTGCACTGGGAGTCAAATATTACTCATATTTTGCCGAGACCCAATACCTCACTGAAGAGTCTTTGCTTACGTAAAAAATTGTCCAACGCAGCAAACCTTTGAACTGATCCAGAAATATGTAACAATGTCAGTATGCGCTAAACAAACATAAAATGATTATGATCAAATGTATGACCTGTTCCATAACAACGGTTTCTTACCAAGTAATCCAAAACCAGAAAGTCACGCAACACAATTACCATTAGTAATAACGTAACTCAAGAACATACACAATGGTTGGACGTTTGCAAGACGAAATGTGATGACACACCTTCCAAGATATAAAATAGGAAATCTGCTCCGTATGAAAACGTTGAAGAGACAGAGCAAATTGAACTACTGACCTCGACATGCGTATGTGACGTTCAGATACTTATAAGTGCCCCTGCATGGGTCCCGGAGTGAGGCAGATGTTATTCTGAAGTTACACTCCGTCTTGTCCCGGCAGAGCCATCGCACTTGGTCGGTGGCTTCCGGCAGACTGCACGACGTCGTCAGGATGTAGGGGCTTGGACACGTCGTGTTGTCGAGTCGGCCGTAGAAAGCAGACAACACTTTCACATCGCCCGTCGATGGACACTTCATGTGTATCGTTTGTCCGTCACAGTTTAGTACTGAGAACAGAAGACGAATGGCGTAATGTACTAATGTACAGTTATTTTACGACGAAGATCCGCTCCTCAAAACTGTTTCAACAAAATTAGTGTATCTGTAGTTTTGGTTGTTTTAAAAGCGTCGTTGTTCGTGGCAAGATCCAAATCCAAGAAACCCAGTCCCAGTTTCGCCTTCGGTGATATTATTAATAATAGTAAAAACCAGAATAAAAAAGACCAATGTTATGTTTACACTAATTTCCAGCGGTGTTGACAGTGACGTGGTTCTTGTAGACAAAAATAACTTAGCGTACACAACACTAGAACGATGTGTGCGAATGAAACCTAGCTAAAACTATAAAGACAATATATACATAGATAATTTCGAAATGTAAAAATTAAGAATATGAATGAGTAAACAAAAGAGAGATAAAACTGATAATCCGAAGAAACCTGGGCTAAAAGTACCAATACATACGTAACATATAATAATAATAATAATAATAATAATAATAAGATTAGTAGGCCAGACATGCCACATTTTTGGGATGGCAATCCGTATTTTTGACCTAACATTCTGTAAGAATCCGTATCAATCCGTATCACTAATACGATTTTCCAGTTAACTGGACTAAGTTATTAAGGCCTTTTCAAAACGTATGTGTATGTGTTTGGAATGTCATTCTGCACCACTCCTGCTAAAAAGGAGATTAATGTAATGCCATCGAGTCGATGTACCATTAATAAGCCGATGTCACAAGGCGCGAGCAGTTAGCGCAGCCCAGACATATCGGGGCCTCAAACCCCGACTTTGTCAAAGGCGATGTCTAGCGTGTGCATTGCGAAGTAAAAAAATACAATTAACCAGATTTTATAAATGTATGTTTAAAACAAATATATCTGCATTATATATAATTAGAAGTTAATGATGTAGCTTTAGCTTTTGGGACATAGTTACACATCGCAAGACATCGCCTTTGCGGTCGTGATACGTCTGGGGAGCGTTATGTATTGCTCACGCCCAGTTACATCGGCTTATTTACGTCGACTCGACGACATTAGATTTATATAAAACACAATACAAAAATGATATCCGACTTCGTTTTAGCGGGTGTGATGCAGAGTGACATTCCAAACATATACACATCGAAAATAATTTGGTAAAACAGTTTTGAAAAAGCCCTAAATAATTTACGCCAGTTAACTGAAAAATTACCGACGTTTTAATTCACTTCAGCACGTTTAAACTGCGTACCGCAAAACAGCCAGTGTCGTCAATCAATAATAATTTATCTCAGCAGTTCGCGCGTATATCGAAGTTTTACTGGCAAGCGTCAACATCTTGAAATCAGAAATACAGGCGATTTCGCGGCGTCTAGCTCCAACCTGACGCATTTTCAGAACAGCAAATTTACCAGCGCGCCATCTGTTACACGCTACAATAAACTAATCGGTGATTAAGTTCGTTCGTTTCGAATCGATTTACTTAGTCACTAACAGTAAACGAGTATTCCATCGTGTTGTAGTTTCGTGACGCATATATAATGTGGTTAAGAATAATGTATCCATACATTTTGTTAAAATCCGTATCAAAATGGAGTACGGTCGTATCACTTAAAAAACCGCCAAAATTCGTATCGGATATATGTCAGTATACATAATGTCATTCCTTAGCATGATTTGGGATTAAATCAAACTTGCCAACATGTGAGAAATTTGTTTAAGAAGTGAGGTGACAACTGCAGAGTAGAACTCGATCTGATTCGCAAGTGGCCAACTATCCAATGTTCTAGCGATCGATAGTGTTCAAATCAACACAAACAAATTCTTGCTACGTTGATCGTTCGTAAGATAACAAAACGGTATGCGGTGTTGCCATCCATGGTTTTGAATATGAAGGTAATTTTGAAGGTCACAACACCAATTTCAGTCAAAATATTGTTTTCCATTATTTGACATCTATTTGATCACCTTTGCACAGAACCACACATTTTGTGATTTTCAGTGTATCGTCTGTGTTGATGCGCAGCATATTGAATTCATACATGAATGTATGGCATAATTGTAATCGATCGTCACTCGTCAGGGATGGTACCGCGTGTGTGGTGAGGTTTACTGTATGTATGCGGTGGCGGCGGCGCAGTGTCGAGTTCCGCTGTCTGGAACGACTGCGTTTGGGGGGGGGGGGGGTAATAATTGCAATTAATCCCCACACATTTATTAATTTTAGTTCCATTTTAGCGGACATCATCATTTGATAGATATATGCGGCCTGTTTTCTAGGGATACTGATTAAGTGTTATTACAGTTTCAGACCGTTTGGGTATACCATAACGTTCATCCACATTGGTCGCATGATTTATAACTTCATTTAAATTTGATCGACACATAGTAGCTGTAATAGTATAGGGCGTGTAAGTCTCGCGCGCGAAAACGAGGCTGGGGGCAGTTGGGGGCAGAAAGTCCATATTCTCCATGTTAACGTATAGGACTTCGTTTTGTTTTTGGTTGTAATAATCGAACTGTTCCAGTCTAACTATTTCAGTTATACTGTCCGAATGATTATTACAAGCAGAAGCAGTGAAACACTTTGCCGGTGAAAATGATCACGGAAATCATGAATTGTAATCGATTATGATGGTGGTTGCCATGGCAACAGCGGTAAGTACTTGCGTTTGGCGATCTTTACTAATAATGAAAAGTGCCATTTGTCGCGTAATACAAACTGTTTGGGGCAAACGTACACATGTGTTATGATTATACGCATTTAGGCAACTTGTCGGATATAAGTGCTTATGGAAACAACAACGTACAGCAATGTAAAATGCAAATCCCGTAAAATATTTTATTGTGTATTATTCTTGTGTCCTGTCCTCAATTGTCTCGCTTAGACCCCCAATAAGCTCCAATCGCGCGGAGTCTCGCCATGTATCGTGACCCACTTGCACGCCCTATTAGTATTAGTTAAATAAACGTTTTGCAACATAAACTGTTTATATTGATTATTCATTCTGGTATAATAGAACATATTTTAGAGCTTACATTACATTACAATTGAACACAAAAGTTAGATGTTATCGAAGTGTGTTTTGGTTATAGCTGTGATATTTGTAAGGCACATTTATTCTGAGTAAGCCTGTTTTTTTATTTGATATATATATATATATATATATATATATATATATATATATATATATATATCAAGCGAAAACGGCTATACGTAGATACCGATATATTGCGTTGCGTCTTCTGTCAAAGCAGTACAGGCGACCTGCGCACAGCATCAGCAGATGGAAAAGCAAGAACATGGACCGTTGGTGATCAAGGAAGACAACTTCGTGATACCATCTGACAAGTTTTGCCAAGACACACTGTGGTAATCCGAGCTTCAGGATATGGTCTACGTACATGGACATGGTGGAGATTCTGCTGGACTTCATCAGAGCTGAGAGGGATGATAACTGGACTCTCCCTCTGGAAGCGTTTGCTGCAATGTTGTCATGGCTAACAATTTATGACTACACGAATTATGCCCGATGGGGACATATGTATCTTGCAGACATGAAACTGAATTGAATTGACAGCACCTGAGGTCTACGCAGAGTTTATACACGGGAACTTCGTTGTTGCGAAGAGAACCAAAACACGATTCAGCCAAGTTCTCGCTGACCAGGCAACTGAGTGGAAAAACCAAACATGCAAGATTGCATAAGCATTACAAGAAATGACCAAACAACCATGCACAAATACGTTTTGTGTCACCTGGACCGCTCACGAATCTCTCAAGACACGAGATAATTCTTCAAACTGGAAGATGAGGAGGAAGAGACCACTTTCACTCGCAGTGACAGTCTTCATTCCCATATGAAGTGTGATGGTGATGACATGAAGAAGCTTTTCACCCAGCTTACACGTTTGGACGTGTTCGGAATAAACACTGCTTTGAGAGAAGAAGACGACGTAATCGCGAATGGGATCAACTGCATGTTATCACCAACGTGAGCATGAGCTGTCCCCAATCCCGCTGTCTCTGGCGAAGCATGGAGGCGACATGAACTCGGCACAGAAGTCAGAGCTAATCAGCGTTCTGGCGGATGGGATTCACATACCCTCGGCAATTCTAGAAGCCAACATGAAAACGTGTGTGGTCATTGACGGTCATTACCTTATCCAAGCTCTTGGAAAGTCTCATAGGTGTCAGGCGACTATGCTGATGAGTTCATTAAAAATGTGACAAGTCACTTCATATGTCACCGAACAAGAGTTGATCGCTACACCGGGCAACAATCAATCAAGGCAGTGACGAGGTCAAAGCGAGTGTGGAAGAAGAAGGCAATTCGTAAGGTCACCGATAGACCAAATGTCCTACTTCTACAGTGTGGAGTAATTTCATTGCATCTGGTGAGAACAAGGCCGATCTCGCTAGCTTCTTTTCCGAGATTATCGTGACTAAGGGTACGATTCTACCAGAACAATGTGAGCTTGTAGCAGGAGGCAGATTATCTTATGTTACATATGCGAGATCAACAAGGAGGAGCGAAGTCAAACTTCAAGGAAACCATGAAGAGATGGACACCAGGCTGATACTCCATTCGTGTGAGGCAGTCAGCCAGGGACACAAAAGAGTATCGGTCATATGCAGAGATACGGGTGTCATGTAGCTTCTGGTCCACTGTATATCAGCACAAACAGCAGAAGTGTAGATGATCTCTGGAAGAGCAAATAAGAGAAATGCTATCCAATACATGCACTGTCTGAGAGACTTACACAACCTCTGAGGGACAACCTGCTGGGCTTCCAACCGCTCACGGGTTATGACACAACGTCAGCGTTTAGTGACCATGACAAGCGGTTTTGTTGGAAAATGTTTCTGAATCTTGTGCATCTTGTGCAGGGGATTGGTCGTAACGGAGAACTCGCACAAATTGAATACTTTTGTGTCACCTGTATGGCACACCTGAGCAGCCAGCTGTCGACAGTGCCAGACTTCAACTTTTCGGTAAGGCCAAACTAGGTCTGGAGATGTTGCCCCCAACAAGAGTCGCCCTGGACATTCACACCGCGCGCGCGCCAACTATCAGGCAAATATCTGACTGCAGACAGATCAGAAGCGTCTGGACAAGCTATTCCAGATGCGTGTCTAGAGCTGGTCACTTGTGCAAGGCTAAGTGCAGAATGGCCCGATGCAGTTGCTTCAAAACGAACCTCAACTGCACGTACGCTTGCGGGTGTGATGAGGTGGACTGCTGCAGCCCAGCTGGCCAATAGACCTGGGTGCAGGTGAATGTGACACGTTATTCTACATCATAGTGCATATGGGAACAACATATTATATAATTATGGTTGCACGACCTCTCCAATATCTCCGGAAGCGGGACTTGAGTGGGTTTATTTTCCAGGCCTGAACCATATCGTCTGAGAGACGACGGGTGATAAAGCACCTTTCCAGTTCAGGAAAGTTTGCAAAGTGCAAGTCCTGGCTATTTTCGAAAAAGCAAACGTTTAGCTACTTGAAATGCATTAATTGTACTACAACTGGAAGCTTTGAGTGGTAGAGCCAACGTGTTCACCAATATGATTAATAATTCACTGTGACCTCGCAATTGGTTCTATCGCGCCAATTTGTGACGTCAGCGGGGAATGTGGAACCAATCAAATTACACAAAAACTCACGCGGACTTTAGACGTAAATTACGTAACTTGAACAATCGAAGAAAACACGCGAAGTGTTCCCATGGAAACAGTGTACGTAATACGTACTGTCCCACGCTGACGTCATCTCTCTGAGTTTCTCTCTCTCTATTATTTCCTGGCGTAAATTGTAGTTTTCTACAAATATTTGCCTACATCACTTGCAAAAACATTTCACAAATTAATCACTCCTATATATTTCGACTGATGTCGTCACAAGAAAATAATTTGAAGAATAAAACTGGTTGTTAAATGTAATGAGTTTTTCAAAACGTGAATATACATTGCCTTATTATCGAGGATAATACGTTTAAGACATATCAATGACACTGTCTCGCAGGGGGACGTGACGTTAACAGTTGCAATAATAATAATAACTTCATTGTCCAATCATAGAGTGAAAATATATATTGTCAGGTATTCAATATCATTGTTAAGGATCAAAATTGATTGTAAGGTACACAATTAGGGCCCAGTTTCATGAAGCCGTGTAACCTTACGCGCAATTACGCGGTCTACTGGTCGCAGATAACAGCGAATAGTCAATACAGCTTGCGGCTGGTTTCACGAGACCAATTTATCATTCGCGCCACTAAATCGCAGTAGCACTGACAAATAGTTAGGTCGCGGTGGGCAATCCCTGAATTTATGTTGTGTATGAACAACCTTTTTCTTTCTAGCTGCTACCTTTGTTGTTTGCATAGCAAATGGGAAGCTAGCCTACGATGAATGTAAAGGATATCCAGTGTAAACATTAAAAATAATTTTGTTGAGAATGGGCGTGTCGGGAGAATACCGTACATATTTCAACTTCGGGAGCATACCGTAAATATTTCAAGCAGCGTAAAGTTACGCCTACTAAATACATGGTGCAGCTAAGTGCAACTACGGAGCAGACTCGTAAAACGCCCGCTACGACGTCTTAGGTAGGCTCCGTGAAACTGGGCCCATGTATAAATGCTCTTAGCAACGTCAGTAAAATGAGCCCTAGGTATCTGAGAACGATGGACTCAAAACACTTTCTTGACAACTGAGGTCAGTATCATTGAACATAAAATTATAATAATAACATTTACTATTACTAGTTTGATTCGTCTGATGTTCACATCTTGCGTAGCGGACGTAGCCACCATATTGGCTTGCGTATATTATCTAGTTAAAGGTGTATCCTAAGTGTTGCATAATAGTGGAGCCGCTAAATGACATAATATGACCGAATTGTGCGTTTTATGATAAAAGCATGAAATTTAGCACACACGTAGAGTATATAATTAAAAAAATATTTGGATATAGGGCAATCTCAGAGTTTGCCTAGAAAGGCGTTGGCAGCTATTTTTTAAATGGCCGCCGAAAACAAATGTCTTCTATCTAAAGACTTTTGCAACGTAGACCAGACGTTTTTGAACCAAAACATACAACTTCTGGGTCAGTGATTTCAAATATGTTAAATTTGATCTTCTACGACATTCAAATCCGCCATTCTTAAAGATGGCGGCCGCCAAAACTAATGTCCCCATATATCATGAACTACGTTACTTGGAGTAAGTATGTGGGCAGCCGATGTCAGTGATTTACATTTTTTGGCATTTGACCTTCATCGACCTTCGTACTCACCATTTTTTTAAATAGCGGCCGTTGGAACGACGACGTCTCGCCTTAAATGTTGTCCTATTAGTTCTGTCAGGTGCCGATCATCATTGTGGATCAGCCATTGTACACCCTTGCAAAACAAATCCAGTGGAGCTGGCCTGCAAGTCACGGAGAAGATCAGTTTGTGGTGATGTTTGGTGGGCTGCACATCGAGATGGCTGCTCTTATAGCACTCGGCGACCTTTTGGAGAACAGGGGATGGACAGGTGCACTCATACAGGCATACAGGCCAGTCTTGCCACACCTGGGACAGCAGATTCGTTTCTGAAGGCATCTCGCGTGACACGCACCCGACGTGCTCATCAGATCACAGCTTGTAGCCTGTATCTACTTCAGCAGAAGGCGTACACCGAGAACTGTAATGGTGTGGAAGAGGGGTGCAATAAGATGTCACTGGAAGACTGGTGTGATCAGAGGGTTGAAACTTGTTCTCTGTTCCTGTTTTGGTCCATTACCTTGCAGTTGGAATTGGAGGTGATGGTCTACGTGAGAGCGATACGAGAGGGATACATCCTGCTCTACATAGACGCACTGACCAACATTGTTCCTTGGTTCTTCGCTTTGGGTCACACCAATTACGCCAGATGGATACCTGTCCATCTGCGTGACATGGTTTGTCTGCACCACAAGCATCGTGGCGTCTTTGCAGAGTTTCGCAAAGGAAATTTGTTGGTCAAGAAAACAACACACGTGTTCTCTGGTATTGCGATTGACCAGGCTCATGAACAGAATAATGCCTCTGTGAAGGGTGATAGTGGGGCTGTGGGTCTGACTGAGAACCCTGCAGCACTGCGGCGTTGGATGGTGTCTGGCCCTGAAATGGCACGTCTGATTGGAGAATTTGAGGTTTCAACCAAGAAGAGAAATAAAAAGAATTCCGGCATCACGAGCAGAGGAAACATGCACAGATGACATTCGGACGAGATATCACGTTATTAACTGATGTAATAAAAGAGATGGGAAATCCATTCGCTGAAAACAGCAAGGCAATTTGCTTGTACTGGATAGCAGAGACCTTGCAGATCCAGCTGTGATTGACACGTTGCGTCCGATCAAATCTCTCGGACAAGAGCAGTATGACACCTACGTCACCGAGCGCCTGGTCAACCAAACAAATCCCATTACAGATTCAATGAAGAGAAATAACCTACCACTGTTCAGCCGGCCTCCAGTGCGAGAAAAATCAAGGGCACAACTACAGCTGTCGTCACTCAAGAATGACTGTTCTCTGTTCTCCAGGTTGTACATTGCGTCGCAAGTACGGAGTGGTGATCTCGATCAGTTCTTTCAACATGAAAACCATGCGTATCCACCTGCGTTATCACAAATGGGGAAACAGCGGACAGGAACAAAGTCTGATCTCGTCGGCTTCTTGGAAGATATTGTTCCTACAGAAGACCTTTCCCCCACTCCATTCATACAAGTCGTCCTGCTTGATGGGGCTGCAATCGTTAATATGCTTCGACCAGGTTTTGCAAATATATTTTCCGATTACGCGACCCAAGTGTTCATACCGTACATCACATCGCAAATGCAACACGTGAACAGATTAGATGTTGTGTGGGATGAATATATCGCAGATAGCTTGAAGGCCGAAACACGAACACGGAGAGGGAAATGTATCCGCCGACGGGTAGAACCATCCAACTCAATTTCCGGGAACTGGCAGGAGTTTCACCGCATTCACGATAACAAGACCGAGTTATTTTCGTTCTTGGCGACTAGTGCAGCAACCATTGCCATCGACAAACAAGTTATCAGCACATGCCACACTGGTGTGCTGTGTACTCAGTCCCGAGGCGTGTCAGGCCAAGCTCCATGCACCCATGAAGAAGCGGATACACGAATCCTACACCACCTGGAAGATGCTTTGAAACACGGGTATAACAAGGTATCCATTCGAACAGCTGATACGGACGTGGTTGTACTTGCAGTGACATCAGCTCAACGGCTCAACATCACCGAACTGTGGATTGCCTTTGGTGCTGGAATGAACTTTCGCTATTTACCGGCCCACGAGATGGCCAACGCACTGGGTCCTGATCGTTGTGTTGCTTTGCTTAGCCAATGTTTCATGCCTTCACTAGCTGGTTGTGACACGGTGTCATGTTTTGGCGGCAGGGGCAAACGGACTGCATGGGACATATGGAATGCGTATGACGAAGTCACACCAGCTTTCTGTGCCTTGGCTGCTACCCCGGAATCCATAGAAAATTGGCTGGGTCCACTGGAACGATTTGTAGTCCTGCTGTACTACCGTACTAGCAGCCAGGAATTTGTCAATGGAGCCAGGAAGCAGCAGTTCACATAGAAATGTAGAGCTATTGACGGTCTTCCTCCGACACAAGCAGCACTTCTCCAGCACACAAAGCGGGCTGCTTACCAAGCCGGTCACTGTTGGGCACACATGATGATCGCGACTCCGGAGCTTCTATCTCCAAGTAAATGGGGGTGGAACAGAAATGAAAATGGCGGTTGGAAAATATGCTGGACAACTCTTCCTGAAGCCACACAAGCTTGTCGAGAACTACTGCGCTGTGGTTGCAAGGAGGGATGCATGGGACTATGTAAGTGCCTCAAAGCAGGAATTCAATGCACTGCTCTTTGCTACTGTGGTGGACTGTGTGCACGTTGTTAATATGCGACACAGTAAACATTAGGACATCTAGTAATTAGGAACCGTTACATTTTGCATAGGACGTTTTGGTCATGGACAATGTGTATACACTTATCGTGTGACATACACACATGTGTTATAGGAATGCTGAACTGTCACACACGATATAGTACGTTTCTGCTGTTGAATGTTTCTGTTGACATATCACAAAACATGGAATCAAACAACATAAATAAAATAAACAATTAGTTAAACTAATGAGGCGTGTTGGAGTTAACGTAAACTTTTCTAAACATCAAGACAGGGAACGACTTTTGATACTCCTCTCGTGAATATAGGCTAGCTAGTAAATAGCGTCTGTTGATAGCCACTATAGAATCTAACCGCCATTTTAGTCGCCATTTTGAAAAAAAGACCGATACGAATGTCCGATAGGATCAAAAGTAGCGTATTTAAAATAGCAGCATGTAAAATCTTAATTATGAAGACAGTGTTATTTCTCTATCTGGTTTATTTCTCAAGATGTGAAGAAATTTGGCTTTTAAAGCCGCCATCTTTAAAAATGGCTGATATTGATTTTGGAGAAGGTCATATGTAACATATTTGAAATCGGTACTTAGAAAAACTTACATTTTGACACAAATATAGCGGTTCTGACTGAAGCATTCGTAAACGTGTGGACAAAATTCGTTTTAGCGGTCGTCATTTTTATAAAATGGCGGATACTAAGGTCAACAAAAGTCAAATACAAATTATATTTACACACTGGAATCGGCTGTCCACATACCTATATTGTGATCATAACTTTACCTCTCTAGGTCGCGCAGTTCATGAGATATATGGTTATTTGTCTTGGCGGCCGCCATCTTTAAAAATGGCGGATATTAATGGCGGAAAAGGTCAAAAGTAATAAATATGAAATCGCTGAAACCGAACATCTATGTTTCAATACCGAAATGACTGATTTATTTGACGCGGTTACTAACATATGAGAAAATAGGTTTCCGGCGGCCATCTTGGAAAATGGCCCCCAATGCCTTTCCGGGCGAAACTTGAGATGGCCCTATAACCAAATATGTTTGTGTTTATGTGTTCTACGTTTGAGCCAAATTTCATCCTTTTATCATAACACGCACAATTCATTCACGTAGCGGCTCCACTATTATGGCCGTTGGCAATTATTTCCACTGATACTGTCAATACATTAATAAAACATGCATTTCTGATTTCACCTGGCCGACAAACACACGTTCACAAAGAAATATGCACGCACACACATGCATGCACGTCACCCGCCCGCACACATAAATTCACTCATACAAATACACCATGTTACACACGCATACACACCCACAGAAACAAACACACAAACACACGCGCAGACATACACACACGTACAAACAAATACACATACGCGCACGCACGCATGCACGCACACACACACACACACAAACACGCACGCACACACACACACACACACACTCATACACACACATACGCACGCACGCACGCAGTGTACCTACCCGATGCGCCCAATGCTACTGACGTCATCAACAGGACCGCGCCCGCGAGCTGGACTGGCGACATTTGTCAGTGTTGCTCTCACACTTCAGAATTCACCGACAGCCACATGACAACGGATAACTTCTGAGTGTTGACTTGACGCGCTGTGTCAGTACAAGTGTCCTATGACGTCTTCTGATCCACAGGTCCACGGAAAAGTCAGTATTCTGAGACAATTGTTAGACACCAGCTCGGCGTGGCACCAACTCTCAACTGGCATTCATATGTCGTTTGGATTATTGATTTAGAAAACACGCAGTGGTAATGCTACTGCTAACCTTTATTGATTATGTTGTCCTGGTTCTAGTGTTGCTTCTCCCCGGTGTTCGCCAACTACTAACTATTAATTATTAACTAGTGTGACACGTTGATAGTCGCTATAGATAATGATGTTCGTGAGCATACTGCGTGACCACACTGTGGGGTATTACTCAGCCCAGGCGAAGACTAAATACACCAATATACTATCAGGAAATGTCGTGTGGCAGGGTGTTGTTGTTGCAATATGCACATGCTTACGTCACCAACATACACTGCCTTGTGTCTGATGGCGACAGAACATGCGATATTCGTAACGACGAGAAATCCGATAGCCAATCAAATCAGCGCATAGCAATGCATTGACACTGTCAGCCAATGCCGTGCGACAATGCAGCAGTCTAATGTTTACTAGATATGTCGAATGGCTTCCTGCTGCAACACGTTCAGACCGTGTCGAACGGAAGTGCAAATTTGGCTGATGGTTACTCTTTCACTGTTTCACCGAGGTGAGGGTGTCATTGCGATGCGTTATTCTCATTGGCTATCGGATTCCCCGAGTTGGGTAAGAATAGCGCATGTTGGATAGCCATCAGACACAAGGCTGTGTCTGGTGGTGACGTAGACATGTCCGTATTGCCATAGCAACGCACCCGATAGGTCACTACCGTACGGCATTGCATAATAGTGTATCAGTACCTCTCGGTGAAATAGTGAATGAGTGACCTTCACCCATGGTCGTACTTACGTCCGACATTGTGTGAATGTGTGGCGGTAGGAAGCCATCCGAGATAGCTAGGCCTAAACATTAGACATGCTGAATCGTCGCAAGGCAATGCCTGATAGTGTACATTGTCTATCCACCATAATTCCCTAGCGCATCAGTCAATTTGTTGACAACTGGAATTGTTTATTGACTCTAAGATCGATAAATCATTTGGTTTTGGTGTGCCCCTAAGCTTTGATTACAGGGATTAGGCGTAACAGAAAGTATATTAGGTATTTAGTATTAGTATGCATTATAGTGCGCAGGGTGCTTCTTGTCCTCGTGTGTCGTTTTACCTTCCAAACAAGGCGAACAGACAGTTAACGTGAAGTCCAAATCTCAAATGAGTTTTGAGAGCCAAATTGTTATACCAAATATACCAAGCTTGCCCGCTCCATGTAGGCTATTATAATAATACTGACTTCTTTTGCGCCACTATCCTGGAAGATCAAGCTCAGTGGCGCGACAAAACCAAGGGATTAAGCAAACTCGTAATCGAAAACAATGCTTGAGTCCAGGACACCCGCATGTCATGTGAATGTGCTAACCACTACATTACTGCACGACTCAGGCTAACTGTCTGGACTAAAGGAGTCCATAAGCTAACCGTATTGCGGTGTCCTTGTAAATCAGCTTCGCCAGCCCTGGACGAGATAATTACACCGGTCTCACATCTACGGCAGGTCGACTTGTTGAAATGTGGAAGTCTGGACCTTCGCCAAATAATGTCGTTGCCTTTCGATATCCGACGGTTTGGGTTCGGGCCAGTCGTGAATGATTTTACATGTAATGTTCGGAAAGTAGAAGTAATAATAGTAATACCGGAAGAAAGCAAGGACCCCTCCTCAGGACATAGATGGAGTAAGAAACAAGCTTGACAGAACATTTCAAAGAAATACAGAAGAAACCACCTCCAAAAAGATGTTATGATAGAGGAAGCAGAAGTAGCCATGGAATTAACAGCAAATGCTCATCAGATAGCATAAATCATGGCAGCATTCAGGACATTAAAGAATGGCAAGGCACCAGGCCATGATACACTCAATGTAGAACTGTTCATCGACAACCCTGAGCCTGCCGCTTCCATCCTGCATGGAACCCATGTTAAAAACGGGACCAGTTTAGTTTCCTTTGAGTCATGAAGGTGTCATTCGGACGTCGTTGTAGTCTTTGAGTTTGACCATTATTGATCCAGGTTTACGATATGTTTCTGTCCTTGGCCCGGGTCGGTGCCTACGGTCTATGACGTCACGGTTCACGACTAGGCCGAGCTTTGTATTAACACATATATGGCAGTTTTCGATGTTCATCGTTCTCCGATATTCCATGGATGTAGAGGCAATTGCGTCTGTTGATTTGAACCATATAGTCTGTATCGTCGGAATCGTGCCATGCTTAATATATGTAGTGTAACTTACCGCCACCATCGTATTTGCATTCTGTTTCTGTTGGTTAGCTGATCACTCTATATTAGCCACATGTTTATGGCCTTCTCTAGAACTAGTGAGTCCACTACAGGGTATACAGTTGCCCACTGTGTGGGATCTTTTACTTCCCCTGGCAAAGATACCAGATAGAAGGGACCACCGGTTTTAGTGTCTCTTCCGAAAGACACAGGCAATGTGAGATGAACGAAATTGCCTAAGTTTTGAGAAGACGGGAGATGGGATTGAACCACCGACACCTCGATTGACAGTCCGGCGCTCTACCTCGCTACCACCGCTCCTCAATATTGATACGAACATTAATTATTGGAGTATTGCCAAATTCGCCGTTATTTAAATACGTACCTTTATTACTTTGCCTGTCAACCATAGCTCCCTGAAATATCACTAAATTTGTTGGCAACCGGAATTGTGTATTATCTCATAGATCGACTACCCTTTTGTACTGACGCGCCTCTGAGCTTGATTTCCAAGAATAGAAGTAATTATTATTAATAATAAAAGCAAACCAGTATCATCGTACCAACGTATGTGTTTGAAACATTACGCCGTACAAATACTTCGTTACAATACTTAAATAGTGTCTTCAAGTAGTCGGCATATAACGAAGTACAATGTAATTGAAATACGTTTGCTTGTAACGCTTAATAAAGTGGTTCCTATATTGCAACTTAGTTTAGTTTTTATTGTTGTGTTATGTTTCGTCTTCCATTTGTGTGCCTGTTGTAATGTTGCACTTACTTCAAGTAATTGTAAACGTGTATTTTTACTTCAATAAATGTAATTCCAATGTACGTTTACTTGTACTCAAATACACAATAAAAGTAATCCTGTCAACACAGGTTAAACATAAGTCACATAATAAAAGTAATCCTGTCAACACAGGTAAAACATAAGGCAAATAATAAAAATCGTCCTGTTGACACAGGTTAAACATAAGGTGAACTAATTACCAACAATTATAATATAATCAGTGGTGATCAGTAATGATCTAGCAAGAAGTCTACATTATGCAAGTAGTCAATCGTTTATTCATGTATGATACGTAAAAAGAAATGTTCAAGACTTATTGTTTATCATTAGTATTCAGAAGGTTGATATATATATATATATATATATATATATATATATATATATATATATATGTGTGTGTGTGTGTGTGTGTGTGTGTGTGTGTGTGTGTGTGTGTGTGTGTGTGTGTGTGTGTGTGTGTGTGTGTGTGTGTGTGTGTGTGTGTAACACATTATATTAACCTTTGATTCATATCATTTATAATACGATTAAACATATATTTAATATCGCACACATTTAGACAGACGCACTCAGTATTTCGTATAGCAATATCGGACTTTCAATGTCCGGACAGACCTATTCATCCGAATACCATCTCGACTTCTTTAGAAAGTTCTTAACACTACTGCAATTGCTCTACGTTGCTCTACGAACATTGCTTATACATACCCAATACATTACTTAGCATGTTAATCAGTTATACAGGTAAGTGTCCTGAAGCAACATGATGGGGCAGTAATTGGCCTAGCTCAGATAGAGAGCAAGACGATTCCAAACCGGACTACAGTATGCAACACTCCGTTGTTCTAATAACTGCGCTACAACGCCTTCACATCACACATAGCAACGATTCGTGGAATTACTTGAGGCAACGCTATATATACCGTAATATAACTAAGTCACTGACTAGTGCAATCGTTAAGGCGGGACTTCACAAAGCCGGCCGGCCGGCCGATTTTGCGTCGGCCGATCATCGTGGGACGTCGTGGGGCATCGGCCGGGCATTGGTTACGTGAGTTCAACAAATCGTGGCATCGGCCGGGCGTCGTGCGTCGAGCCGATGACCGCACGACGACGGCCGGCGGTATCAAATATGTTTAATACTGCCGGCCGGCCGACGCCCGGCCGACGCCCGGCCGGCATATGTTACGCACAGTTTCAACTTATTGCCAAGCAATTAAATAAAATAATTGCAGATATATGATATAGTCAGAAATATGCATTATGCAAAACATATGTGTTCTTTGTTAACATCGAAAGTTGCAAAATATTATAAAATAATCTTACCTAAATAGAGGAAAGAAGGCACTAGGGTCCAATGACAACAAGTATTCAACTGTGTATATTAATAATATAAATAGGGGGGGTGTTAGACCAAATATTTTAGATACCCCCTCCAAAAGATGGAGGTGGTCTTTCTGAGTGGGGAAATAACCGCCGTTCGTCATCTGATCGATGCTAACCCCCATGTACATACCCCTTGAAACTAACGCCCCTCTAAAAGTAATTTTGCCTGGAAAATTATCTAAAAATGAGCATAAAACATTTCAAATATTTGTAATCAGGAACAGACATGTAGTTGTGTACAATAAGGATGGTATATATAGACGTATTAGTGATAGATTGCTACCTTAATTTAGGTTAATACTGTTTAAAATGAGAGTCATTACTATCAGGCCATGACATTGTATATATATGTACAGTAGCAGACATCAATGGTCTGGCTAAATTAATCCAGAATAACTGCTGCATTCAGAGTCATATTGTTCAAATACAGTATAAAATTGACCACATAATTATTGATCTGGTATTGATCCAGTAGTCCTTTATTAGGTGAATCATGTCACTTATTTTTATGGTAGAGAAAGAGATGTGTCATAACGAACCCCATGTAGCTACGTTATACTTAGTTTCCATCATCTATATATGTTGCTGCAATGTGCTCATCAAATGCATCAGCTAATGTGAGGGAGCCTCCCAATGTCTTAAGTGTGTCCAAGTCTTTAATTCACCCATTATTTATTGCTAGATTAGCAATTTTTCTTTTCATGCAGGCGTTGTGTCTTTAGTTCTTGCTGTCTTGTGTTCCATATCCTGATATCCTGCCTCATTTTATTATCACACAGACATCCTACCAGCCAGAAAGACCATGGCTCTCTTCGGTCAATCAGATATGTTGCCTTGGATTAAATTACACTAAAGATACTTTGGCAAGCTGCTTGGCTTCTTGTCTAGAGTTCTTAGTTTATGAAGCCAACACTCCGCTCAGCACCCAAACTGTTGATGGGTGCCTTCTCTAGCTTCTGTCTGTCCATATGGGAAACTGAATACTCCGCAGACTCATCATAGTTTTAAATGTTAAACATGCCCCTTTTGCTACTTCTCGACTACGTCATGAGAAAAACATACCAGGGCAGAGAGGAAGAACTTGGATTTCACCTACAAAAACGACAAAGTCGACGCGTTCCCCCAACAATAGTAACTGACCTCGACTTCGCAGACGATCTCGCCCTAATAACTGAAGAAACAGAGCAGGCACAAGAGGTACTAACACGCTTAGAACAAGAAGCAGGAAAAGTCGGCCTACACTGCAATGCAAATAAAACAGAAATTCAAACATTCAACCATGATACACCGATAATTGTAAACTCAAGTGACGGAACAAAATTTAAAATCATTGAAAACTTTAAATACTTAGGATCATGGATGGAAAGCACAGACAAAGACTTCAAAGTAAGAAAAGCTCTTGCCTGGAGTGTCTGTCACAAACTAAGAAAGATATGGTCGTCAACACTCTCAAAAAGGATAAAAATTAGACTGTTTATTGCTACCGTCGAATCAGTTCTCCTATATGGTGCGGAAACGTGAACAATAACAAAAACTATGAAAAAGCAACTTGACGGATGTTACACTAGAATGTTACGGATGGCCCTTAATGTATCATGGAAACAACACATAACCAACATACAACTATATGGTGAATTACCACCAGTATCCACCAAAGTGCAACAGAGAAGAATGCGGCTCGCTGGGCATTGTGTCAGACACGAGGATGAAGTCGCCAACAAACTTGTCCTGTGGCAGCCAACGGATGGACATGCAAACCGGGGAAGACAAACAATGACTTATGTTGACAACCTGCTGCAAGATACAGGGCTGGAAAACCGAAGTGAACTGCAGACAGTCATGATGGACAGAGGGTGATGGAAGGGGTGTGTATTCAACGCGGGGCGTCTTGAAAGACGACGTAGATGAGGTGAGGTTTTGCTACTGGAAGCCAGTTAGCAATTTGGGCATAACATCTTTTGAACCTTTAGCACTTGGGGTTAAACGAATTCTGGTACCATGGCTATGGCAACACGTGTTTCCTCAGTGGACTTAAATTTGAAGGTTATCTTTCAAGAGAATATTTGCATCTGTGTGTGTCAGCTCCTGGCACAGCTTTTGGAAAGTTAGGATGATCTTGGTACATGTAGTATCGTCTGACGTGATCAGATACAGGAATGATTCAACCAGATATAGCCCAATGAGAGCCCCTGCACCTATAACCTTCAATAAGTCAAAACCGAAGAAGTTTCTGATGATGGAGGCTAACTAGTTCGGGACATTCTTACGCGATCCATTTCAATCAGCATACCGCCATGGACACGCAACGGAGACGGCACTACTGCGAGTGAAGAACGACATCGCCGCGACGTTGGATGAGAAGGGCAAGCTTGTACTTGTGATGCTTGATTTGTCCAGTGCATTCGACACAATCAATCACGACATCTTGATTAATCGACTGCAACATTCGGTCGGCATTACAGACGCAGCACTTTCATGGCTACATTCGTACATCACTGAACGTTACCAGAGAGTCGCCGTGGACAGCGCAACATCAGCTGATTGTGTCATGAAGTGTGGCGTGCCACAAGGGTCAGTACTTGGACGGTGACATTGTTGCACGACATGGCCTGAAATACCATTGTTATGCTGACGACACACAAATATATATGGCAGTGAAACATAACCAGCCAATCACAGAAGCCATTATAAAGATCGAACAATGTTTGACGGAGGTGACTGACTGGTATGGAAAGAACCAACTTAAGTTGAACACTGAGAAGTCAGAGGCAGTCATCTTCTTAACAAAACCAAAACGAAACGATTTGCCTTGTGACATTTCCGTGACAATTGGTGGACATCGAGTTGTACCTAAACCATCTGTACGAAACCTTGGAGTCATACTCGACAGTGGACTCACTATGCAAGCGCAGGTTGCTCAGATAGCAAAGTCTTGCTATCACCAGATCCGCAACATCGGACAAATCCGGTCAAGCATCACTGATGAAGCGTGCAAAACCCTAGAACACGCGCTGGTCACTGCACGCCTCGACTACGCGAATGCACTGCAATACGGCCTTCCGCAGACAACGCTGCAGCGTTTGCAACGTGTGCAAAACTGCGCAGCCCGGCTCGTCAGCCGCACTAGAAAGTACGACCACATCACGCCAGTGCTGCAACATCTGCACTGGCTACCGATTTGTGTGCGCCCGACATACAAAGTGCTTATGTTTGTTTATTCGGTTATGCATGAACAAGCACCGTGTTGCCTCGCGGAACTACTGTCACGTCGTCAACCCAATCGCCGACTGAGGTCTGCGTCTTTGCCACTCCTGACACTACCTGCATCGCAGACGGTCACTCACGGTGATCGCCGTTTTGCCGTAGCAGCAGCCGCTCTGTGGAATGGACTGCCGGACAGTGTTAGGACGGCAAAGACACAGCCACAGTATAAAACACTTCTAAAGACACACCTTTTTAGATTAGCGTTTCTGTGACGTGATAATGTGGACTTTAATGAATACATTTATCAATAAGCTATACAATTTGTATTACGCAATTACCCAGTAGTATCATTATTAGCATTTTAGTATGATAGTTTTTATGATTGATTCGCTATGTTATTATTATTATTATTTTAATCATGTATATATTTTTTTTTTGCATACTGAAGAATATTAAGTAATGTAACGACTGTGCTATTTTACTGTTTCATGTATAGGCTTATATTTGTAATGTTCATGTATATATATATATATATATATATATATATATATATATATATATATATATATATATATATATATATGCGTGCGTATATGTATCTATCTATATATGTATATATATATATATAAGTTTATTCACCTTAATAATATGTTATCATCTATATATACATATATCTATTTTAGTAATCATTTATCATCCAATTTTAGCTACTATTTGTACATTTATGTGAAGCGCCTGAGAGCAATACTATTGATTCGGGCGCTATACAAATAAATTATATTATTATTATTCTCGTACTTCTGCAGGCAAAATGCCAAATCATCCACATGATGGGTTGGCTAACTACACAGATCACCGTCAAGCGATTTAAATGTTCATCTTTCAGATTGACAGACTTGTTTTGTCGTAGGGCTATGCAGGAGACACATTTATTTTATTTATGGCTTGTGGACAAGGGTATGACTCATGAGCCGACTCAGAGATTCAATGGCTTTCTTGGTGACATCTATAGCGGTTGTTGCGTTGACCAGAAAGTGTGTGTAGGTATTAACTGTCTACATAGTACCTACACATTCTCTATTCCTGTATGTTGCCTTGTGATAATGTTAAATATCACTGTTTGGTGTACATTGTAGAATAGACGGTTATGCTCTGTGTATAAAGTTTCCACTACAATTTAATTGACACTGAAGTTGTATCCTGTCTGATCTGTTATTACTAAGTCAGTTTTCTCAAAGAAAGATTTAGACTTAACACCACTTGTTACCTCACTGCATTGTTTCTGGATTCCTGCTTCTTGGATTCGTCTGTTCTGTTCGATGTTTCTGTTCATCACACTCAGAGTTCATGATATCTTAAACAATTTCGTTTAATGCCAGAGCTTCGTTGAAATGTCGTGCTTATCTTAGACTGCTGGATTCAAACAGAGTGTTCACATTTCTGATGTCTGGCTAGTCGTGTTGTTTCCAAATTTTTCCAAACCATTTGTTCCCTTTTTGTGGGATGACAGCTGCTACAGCTTGCAATGGGGCTCAAATATCTGGTAGCAGCTCGATAGCTCATCAACAGTCTCATCAAATTCACTCAAAACGATTTGATGCAACCCTTGCCAAGACAACCTATAGTTTAAAGTTGTTTTTCATATATAGGCGTGCTGACGAATCCATCCTAGAAAAACAAAATCCCTACGATGAAGGTCAAGGGTGGATAAGGACTGAGGATGGAGTGTTGGAACCGGTGTGGTCCTGCGGTGCTGCGTTGATTTTCTGGACACTGGGGATCGTGACGATGAAGAAGAGGAGGAGGACGAAATCGAGGACAGACGAGTTTAACTTTTAACTTTGACGATATCAGTTAAGGCGATGGTGAATTATGATATAATACTTATCGTATGAAGCCCATGGGAGGTTGAGGCGCGGCAGCTAAGAAAATATCATTCTGGCTTGCTGTTTACCTGGATCAGTAAATGAGTTGGTAAATGAACTTATTGAAATTTATTTATTCACAATACTTTGAATTGACCCCATATTAACCTTTGGTCGTAACAACAATACAATTTCGTAAGTAGATGCCCTCAAAAACCCAACTTACCTGCAATATTGGTTGAGATACAGTGTAAAGGTCACATTTTTGATAATGCTGGTACTTTATTATTTGCATAGCATGCCAGGAAGACATGTAGTTAATTCAAGAATGGTCATTTGATGATCGTTGACCCTGAAAACATGGGCCTGGTCACCTTGTTTGTGCTGCTATGTGCAATATTGGCCGAGATATGGTACAAAATTTATTTTTCGATAATGGCGGCACTAATTTGCATATTAAACTGTCAAAGACACATGTGATCATGTCAACAATAACTTTATTATCGTCGCTGACCCTAATAACATGGGTCTATACATCTTATTTTGTCGGATATCTGCAATACTGGCTGAGATATAGTAAAAAATAGATTTGTCAATAATGGCGGCTCTAATTTGCATAAAAACAATACGTGGTACATTTTGCTGACTAGTTGACATAGCAATCCGTTTTCTACAATTTTTTTCCGATCTAGTGATACCAATAAAAGTATATTTCACGTGGTGCACGGTACCCCCTCTTCCGACTAGACTAATGATTAAACCATTTTTGATTTATTTTGAGGGGCATGACCTTCAGAGGGTATGCACAGAGGGGTTAGAATCAAACGACCGGTCAAAAAATTGTATTTTTGTACTCTAGCATAACATGTCCATGTTTTCAGGGGGTACTCCATTAAAAAAAAAATTGCAAAATAACACCCCCCCCCCTAATATAAATAAACACTTTCACGTCGTATTGTTTAATATCAGTATGCCGAAGTTTGATATATATTTTACGCATTATATTAACATTTGCTAAATATAATTTGTAGTATGATTATATATATATTTATTATCACACACATTTAGATAGAAATTCTCTGTTTTTCGTGCAGCAATATTACGCATTCACTCCGCGGACAGATCTAAATAGGAAGTTCGTAACTATACTACAATTGCTCCATGAAGCTTACTTGTTAATAAATTCACTCATACACACTACTTATGTAACCTGTTAATCATCTATATCAGTTGAGTGACCAGAAGTAGACAGCAAGCAGATTCCAAACGGACACCGATATGTAAAAGTCCTTTGTTCCAAACACTACTCGACAAAGCCTTCATCCCACACTGCAGCACTTCGTGGAAGTACTTGAGACAACGTTAGATGAATACCGTAAAATAACTAACTCATTGACTTGTGCAGTCGTTAACCACCAATGCCTGCCAAACTCATGAGAGGGTGTAGTCTCGACCTCTTGACATGGGTTCAACCTTGGTGCCCCTGTGGGTGATGTTGCGCCATCCTTCCTTCAGGTTCTTCACCATCATCTTGAAGTGCGCTTTCAGGATGTTGAAGTCGGAGACAACGAGGAGCACGACTGGAACCACCATCATCACTATCCCGATAATCCCTATGGTGATATTTGTCGTCCCTTTATCGGCTTTCTTGATGCCAATAGAAGCCATCACTCTCTCAGCCTCCGTTGTTGGTTCCTCGTCCTCCGGCACGAATATAGACACTTCCTCTCCGGTCGCTGCGAGCACATAACAAAGATTAAGTACTGAAAGCAACTCTGACAATTATTTGTATGAAATGAGTGGTGTAAAATGTGTTATAGTTGAGACATATTATAATATACTTAATGTTTTCTGTCATCGCGTGATTATATTTTACATTTTACATTTAAACTGCTGCAATGAACATCAGTTATAAGATTTGTTTCTAGCAACATTCAAACGAGTAATATATAAATATAAAAAGCAAACATGTCACGTTGCGTAATTCACTAACATTTGACCAGTTGACCACCGTTATACAACTTAACAAGGACACCTCGAACGGTCAACGTCGTAGTTAGATTAAACATACCTGGGCGTCTCTGTATCGCCGTGCCTACCTTCACAGACGGGGTCTTGACCGGTCCAGTTGCCCCGAGGCCCACACTCCTTCCACAGCTGCCCCGACAGGAGCCGGTAGCGGGGCAGACACTGGTAGATGACCCTCCTGGTGAGTAGAGACTTCTTGTCCTCGTACCACGTCGTGTTAACCACGTCCGGCGGCCGACTGCACTCGACCTCTGGAAACAGTTATCGTAGGATGTGAAGTATTTTAAGATAAGTAGAATTATTTATTAACAAATAGAAAAAGCATTTCAACAAGATATTATTGTGATTTATCGCTTTCAGGGGAAGGATGTGCCATCTACTGCAATACTAATGCAAACTAGTTAACTTTAATGTTTTCAGTTGTGTTACTGTTCGTCATATTCAAACCCTTATAATGCACATCAGGAATGTTTCTTTATGTCAATAGTTGACTCACTTTCACACGTCGGAGGTTCTCCGCTCCAGGTTCCGTTTTCCCCACAAATCCTCACCTCGTCTCCGCCGGCCAATTTGTAGCCGCGATGACAGGTGTACGTGACTCGAGACATGTAGGTCTGTGCGGTGAAGTTGTACGTTGCCATTGGTGGTAGTTCAGGGGCCGGACACTTGATTACTGAATCATGTATTAATTACTTTATTCACTGTTATTGTTCAGATTAAGCAGTAATGGTTCATTCTAATAGTAGGATAGCGTCGCCCTACACCGATGTATTGATGTATGTGGCCATGTTATATATCCTCTCGGACGCCAAACATTTAGGAAATAATGTAGGCGAACGACGCTTTGAAAGAACAGTATCATTTCTTAATTTAGAACAATACGCTAGTTAATGAATGTTACACGTTTGCAGTTCTTTCTGGGCATTATAATGTCTTACATAGACTATTCGCCACAATAGGATCATTTCTGTAATTGTTCCATGCTCCTAAATATGGTAAATTGCACCATGAAACACGTCCAATATGAATAAAATAGTATGCCTACTTCAGCAAAGAGTATTCGACTTATGTGTGTCTATGACGCGAAAAGGGGTTGGAGAGTTAGCAAGTCTGTCAAAATGCATTACTATTTACAGTCACGTTTTCATAAAGCTGATCTATGTTAGTCTCTGTAACTTTGTGATCAGACCACAAGTGCCAATAATTCACAGCGACATCGTTATTATTATTATTATTTATGTATCAAGCCACGAATAGAAACGCAATGATATCCTACTATCTTGTTGCAAGCAGCAGCACTTGTTTTTGTCACAAACAGTAGATAAAAGCTATCGTTAGTCTGTAGTGCAGAGGTTCGTCACATCGAATGGTTCAAATAAGTGATATCGTTACTTATTGCACAGTCAGTTTACATTGGTCAAGATGTTCAGCAAACGTCCTGAAACGGCTAACGCTGGACGGCAACATGGTATTCACTCGGCACAGACGTTCTGTCATTGTTGGGCAGCCCGTTTTGAGGCAGATATACGTCTCAAAGGTTAGCTACCTTTAGCCGCTTAAACATTGGCTGACAGTAAGTGCCGTGGTGAACGTAGGTTCCGGTTCTGTCATGCGTATAAAGATGTCAAAGGTAACGGAAACGGAACATTATCTGATACCGGAAGTTACGTCTACGATACTACACCGATCTTTGTCTCCATTCAGGCTAACCGTTATTTTTCTTACTCATATCGCATCTTTATTTACTCTCATTCTTCAGTTCGACGCTATATCTACACGAGTAGCCCCATTAAGCCCAATCACAGTCTATTTGGTGAGTTTATTGAGTCATGTGATCAGTGATGCCTGATTTGCTCATCTATTTTCATGTATATATGTTGCTTCTGGCGTATGGTTTGTTTGCCGACACTATCTCAGAGTAATGTTTGTGTTCCCTGATGCGAGTGTCTGATAATCGTCTCGTCACGTTACTCCTATGTGTGATTTTTCAGTGCATAACTTATATTCTGCGGCATGCACCTGTCGCACATCATGTCTGGTTACACTTTGGGTTTCGGTTTACCAGCTACCACTGAATGGGTAGTGACGCTCCAATGCTGTGCTCATATTGTATGTTTTCATGGTCCGTGATGTGGCTTCAGAAAATACTTGGAAGAATCTCCTTTCCTGTTTCACAGTCTACTTCCTGGTAGCGCCTTCCTTCGTCTGTTCTCTTTGCTTCTATTTGCTCCTGATGAGCCACCAACCGCCGGGACAGACAAGAGAATGACTACACGTCTACGCAGAAGGACTACATTTTCAGCATCTATATACATATTAATGCAGTTTAAAAGTCAAGGAAAACAGAAAAATACCTGAAACAAATATCATTCAATCCTATGCGAAGTCCGGCAGATTACAGTATGTTCTCTATTACAGCCAATAGCACTAGATGTACCTTTGCACGTGATCTCATCTCCTTCCCAGTGCGCACTTTCACTACAGACGAGCTTCCGGTGTGGACCTTCTTGGCGGAAGCCGGATTCACACGTGTATGTGGCATTGTCCATGTACCTCTGTCCTGTTGTTTCGCTTCTCGCATTGGCGACCTTCGGAGCTTCACCGCAGCTAACCCCTGAAATGTATTTCAAGCACGCATTGTAATGTCGTATATATGTGACGCAGAGATAGAGAGAGAGAGAGAGAGAGAGAGAGAGAGAGAGAGAGAGAGAGAGATATGTGTCGCAGCATAATATTGCATGTTTTAAGTTGTTTCTGTAGTACTATTGTACTAACACGAATTATGCATTAACCACTAATCACACGTGTGTGGTTTCTTCACCCATTTAACGGCGTGTAGTTCGACATAGAGTCTTTACAAAATGTCAGCGTTTTGTTGAATGGGCGCACCGCAGGAACAGTATATATGGTGGGGTAGTTTGGCTGATGCCGGGCTTATGCAAATTTTGAACAAAGCGTATGCAAGGGTAAATAATGTAGTACAGAAATATTAATTGTATATATATATATATGTTGATACTTCCATTTAGATAACACGTGTATAGGTGATATTACCCTCCCACATTTTGTAAACCTGTAGTAAAATATAATAAACTCATATTTCGACGTGGGGTAATTTTTGACGATACCGAGGGAATGACATAGACTCTCTGATTTGGAGAGAGTTTTAAATATTAGTAGACGTTTTTTTCTCACTTATTGTTCTGGTGTTACTTAAGGTATGTGACAACGATAAAGTAGAAATGCAGCAATTTTTCTTCTATTTGTTATGACGTTTATTCTCGTGGTGATACCGAACGTATACACGAGACCGAGCGTATGCAAATCAAATATCTCAAAAATGATGTACTGCTGCCACTACCAGAAGAAGGGGAGAGACACGATGAAAGCAATAGCCAAATCACGGAAGAGAAGATAATGGTAGCGGGATTTCTTAGATCAGAAAACAGCAATGAGTTACAATGAAAGAGTTATCAAATCAGGGGAAGACAAACCTTCTCACTGACAGGCACTATGCAAAACATCTACAGGAAGTTATGCCTGGAATTCAGCGACATCATTTCATGCATTCAGCAGAGGGGAGACCATCCAATGTCAAGCTCAGAGATACGTGTGCCTATGCCATCGTCACGCCAACATGTCCATGAAGGCGATCGCCTCCAAACTACTGCCAAAATCCTGATCTGAATTAACATCGATGAGTGACGAAACCATAACGGAGAAACTAAATATTGAAGATCATCACCTTCTTAGCGTTGTTCTACGCTCGGGGTATTCGTCTTTCTGATAAGCATTAAATGTACAGCTGTACATGTTTATTATTCTCGGAATACCAAACAGTAATCTGACAATTCCTAAACTAGTGGTGCTATTTTTGTGGCGGTACTACGATTTGTTATATCAATACTATTTGCATGTTTATTAATTTTATAGTATTGTTTAGTTCAAGGTTAGGTCAATCATTAACCCAACTTAACTGCCTCATCTTTTAGAATTAGCACTCAGTCCACCTGCCATTGTTGCAGTGCATATCGGCTACTCACGAGTGCATGTCGAATAATCACAAATGCCCGTCGACTGTTCACGAATGCACTACTCACGAGTGGACGTCGACTACTCACGAATACACATCGACTACTCACGAGTGCACGTCGGCCGTCCACAACTCCACTTGCCAGGGGCGACACACTCGCAGGTGACGTTATCTGTCGACGTTTCGTAGCCGTCGATGCACGAGTATGTGACGCGTGACCCGACGACAATGCCATTGGTGACAAACTTGACGTGCCAGTCTTGATCAACTTGAATTTCAGGACAGGTGATTTCTGAAACGAGTGTGTCGTGTTATGTGTTCAAGGTAGCACCAACGTGAACTTATTTCAAAAATTCAACGAATTCAGAGTGGGTAGACCAGCAGGCCATGTTATACGCATTGGAGAATGTTATAAAACTCCAAGTATACACCAAGATAATCACTGATTTTCCTTTGGCAATGCTAAATAAACACGCAAAATCACACACTTCGCACATTATAATTATGTAGGCTGCCATATCTTCTCATACCTTATACAAACACTCGGACGAGAGCATGTTACTTTATTCACTGATAAAATGTACCTGGTTACACTGAATACTACATAAGCTGAAACGTTTCTTCAAGCCTTTGCAAGCATCGACAAAATCGTTTATGAAATTAATGTTATTTGTTTACTCTTTCGAAACTGCTGCCGCTGTCACCGTCAGGACCGGTGTAGTCGACCCGATAAGAGGAATGTTACCTTCAAACACGGGCTGCTCCCCCGTCCACAGTTCGTCCTCGCGACAGGTCCGCACCAAATCACCGCCAAAATAGCGGTAGTTGTCCTGAGGTCGGTAAGTTACTTTAGATCCGACGGTTAGATTGCCGACCGTAGCCACGGCGCCAACAACGTTCGCAGGAGCCAGACATTTTGTTTCTACAATCAGTGAGCCGAAGTGAATGACTATAAAATATTGTGAAGTTGATTAACTGCCATACTAAATTCAGGGTAGTAGGCTTACCTTTCTAGGCCTATATATAGAAATGTGTGTTTAATAGTTGACAGTGTTGTTATTAACTTTGATAAATTCATTTCAGACTAATCCGTTATTATAAAGAATGTACATTATTGGTACGTTTATTTATTCTTACATTGTCAATGAATTACTTTATAAACATCACCTGAAGCGGAGCTTTTTCCTCATTAAAGCCAGGCTTTCGACACTGGGCGTTCAGTGACATGGTGCTGTTGAAATGTTAATACAAATAATAAAACTAAATATGTAATTTCATCACCTAATGGCTATGTAAGGTATTAGGCGTGTGTCGTTGTAAGTATCGATGCAATAATTAGCAACGGTTTCTTTCTTCACCAGACTAAACATGACACGTGTGTTATGCGTTATCGTTTATGGCACATCACCGGCACAAATACACTGACTAATCATTAATATAATTATTGATGTTATCCACAACTATACTGTTTATTCATTACTATAGTTAGCTATATTTGCTAGGGATATCATGCTCAGAGAAACATAGACAGTCGTCGCCGTACGTGCACAGACGAGAGGAGTGCCCGACCACGCCCCTCGTCCTAGACACGTTCTCAGCTCGCCGCCTGTCACTCGGTGGTAGCCATGGCGACAGTGCAACGTCACGACGTCCTCGTAGTTGTCGCCTGTCTGGTTTGTCACGAGAGCTCCCTCACCTCTGCCGACGTCACCACATCGGATCTCTGCAAGTAGAGACGTATTATAGTGTGTCTGTTGTCGTTACAAAAAGTAATTATAATGCATGTCCTAGTTATGAATTTGGATTTATCTGAGTGTCGTAATAAATATAAATCTCGTATAGTTGATAGCTACCTTAGTCTGAATCAAGGTGTCGTGTACGTATGAAATTGAAACATGTGATGCGATGGTCATTTCGAATGAATGCAATATAAGAACCAATTCGACACGACACCATCTAGCTCTTAAATAGGAGTAGTCTTCTGAGTTAACTCAAATAAAACGGCTAAGTGCACATGTTGGGCGGTTGTTTGGACAAATAAGAAGTTGACTTAGTTACTAACAGTCAGAAGCGTGAATGGCTATTCCGTCTATGTGCCTGTTTCACAGGTTGTTTTTGATATTCACAATATATCTAGAAAAACACGTTTCCCGTCTCTGTAAACTTTATAGTGAGAAATTGACATTACAAATAACATACTTGAGCAAATGAAATATACTATTGTCCTTCTCCATCGACTACTTGCGACTGTCAAAGTGTACAACACATGACATACTTGAGCAACTGAGAGACACGGGTGTCCACTGTCCGTCAGTCTTGCAGTAAGACCGTTTTGAGTCACCGATGTAGCCGACGTCACATCTGTAGTTGGCGACACAGCCACGTCGCTCGCAATTTGTCGTCAAGACGGCGTCTTTCACTGGAGCTGGCATCCCACATTTCACTTCTGACAACATGACAAGTGGCCGTACATTGCTCAAGTTTATTAACGTGAATGTTCTGCACTGATGTACACTCGGTTTTTCAACCATTCGTTTTTGTTGCAGCTGCTTTATGTTTTTTTGGTGGTGATATTGTTATTTAGCATTGATGTCGTTTGTTGTTGTTTTATGTTATTATTATTGATGACATAATCATTTATATCATAACAATGTAACTGTAGTAATATTCCATTGCAAATATTAAAAACTATCTTCACAGATTATGATATCAATAATATAATCAGAAATAAATATATGTCAAGTGATCCCATAGATCTAATGACGCACCTTCGCAGACCAAATTAGGCGTGGTCCACTCTCCACTTAACGGACAACGACTGAATCCAGAGCCAGACCGTCGCTCGTAACCATGGATACACGCGTACATGACTTTACCGCCTGCAGTGTCGCCACCGGATGTCAAGTACTTGGTGAAGTTGAGGTTTATCGGCGGCCCACAATGCACCTCTGCAAAATATGTCAAACGTCAGAATAATATAAAAAGTACTATTATGTATATCACACGGAACGGTAAATCAATTTGCCATTACTTTCCATGTAATGTCATTATCATAGTGAAATATATACATTACAAGCATTCAAATAGCAACGGAAACACAATTTGTTTCTGTCCCAATCACTTGACAACTTAATAACTGGTTTCAACATTTTCTGTGATAGAACACATAGAATGAGAATGAATTTATGAAAAGGAAATGTGACATTGGCAGAAGAGATGAAAGGCCGATATATTGATAACAATTAGAATGAGCATGCAACTTAGAACAATTTGTGACAAAGCAAAGTTGGATCTATTGTCGACATTTAACCAGGAGTGTTGCTTGGATAATGCGACTTGTCAAAGGACGAAACACAATACCTACACGGTTCGATGACGTTACCATCATGAATAAAGAAAACCTCATTTTGAGGATATTGCTTTCTGTGATGGAACGAATATGGCAAAAGTGATTTAATGCGATAGACTCTATGTTAATGTTGATGATATAATTATCGGGGTAAGTGGTAAGATTATCTGGATGGTAGTGACGGTGATGTAGTGGCGGTGATGATGATGATAATTAGGCTACAAGTATGACAATGATAGAAGTCATAATTATGATGAAGGTGGTGGTGATGATGATGGTGAAAATTATGATGACGATAGTTGTTGTGGTGGTGGAACGTAATGATGGTCCAGCACTACGTTACTTTTATAGTCAAATGAACGAATACATTATTTGTTGACGTCAACAATGACATGACGTCAGTCTCACCGATGCATTCTGGGTCGACGTTCTGCCATTGTTCCTGTTCATTGCACACTTTAGTGAGACTGCCGACCCGCAGTCTGAAGCCCGCCAGACACGCGTAGGTCGCTGTGTCATTCACTCGCAGCCCGTCTGTTGTCACCGACGTATTGGCGACGACCGGGGGAGCCTGGCAGAGGATTCCTGTAAGTCACCAATTCCACGTATTCACATAATTGTTTACTACACGATGTGAATGATATGTGTTTCCAAAACGGTACACAATAACGAGCTGATAAGGCTTGATATAAATTCGCACACACGCACGTACACACACCCCCACACACACTCACACACACACACCTCCCGCCACACACAACACACACACAAACACACACAACACACGCACAACACATACACATACACACACACACACACACACACACACACACACACACACACACACACACATACACACACATACACACACACACACACACACACACACACACACACACAGATGAAAGACGTGTCATGACTTACGGCTACAGAGCGGTGCAGTTCCGCTCCAGCGTTTGTCTTCTTGACACTGTCGTGTCCAGTCACCACCCGCCTCTTGCTTGAAGCCCGGCTTGCATTCGTACGTGATGTTCGCCAAGTACGCGTCGCCTGTCATGCTGGCGAAGGCGTTTGCTACGGGCGCAGGTGGACCGCAAGACACGACTGTCAGGAGGGAAAAAACGTGTAAACAACTAGCTGGTTGTTTCTCAAACACGCTGGTTCATTGTGGACTAATAAGTTATTATTTGCTAATACATCAATTCAAACGTAAAAAGGCACATACGGATAATATTAACGTATCACAAAAATAGGAAGCTTTAATTATATTTACATACATTTAATTTAGCAGATCATCTTACATAATTGCGTTTATAACCTTACGTTGTGCAACTATTATACGATATCCTTTATTCGCTGGCAGACTTTTGTGAAAATACCTCTACCCCCCGGTGCTTCAACTTGAACAAGTATTGCTACTTTGACAGGATTAACTTATGTCTACAGACTCGTGCTTCATTTAACCAAGTCTTGCTACTTTGACAGGATTAACTTACATCTACAGACTCGTGGTTCACTTGACCAAGTCTGCTATTCTAACAGGATCAATTTACCTTTCAGACTGCTGCGTCCCTGTATCAGGTCTTGCTATTATAACAACATCAACTTACCTTAAGAGACTGGTGTTTCACTTGATTAAGTACTGTCTTTCTAACAGGATCAACTTAGCTGAACAGAGTGGTGCTTCACTTGCCAAAGTCCTGCTAGCGTAACAGGATTAACTTAACTTTTCAGACTGGTGCTTCACTTGCCAAAGTCTTGCTATCGTAACAGGATCAACTTAACTTTTCAGACTGGTGCTTCACTTGCTAAAGTCTTGCTATCGTAACAGGATCAACTTAACTTTTCAGACTGGTTCTGCTTAACTGAACTGGTGCTTAGCTAACGTCTACATACTCGTGCCTCACTTGGCCAATGATGCTATTTTAACAAGACCACCTTACCTCTACAGACAGGGGCGTCACCAGTCCAAGTCTTTCTGCTCTGACAGGTTCGGGACACATCTCCAAACATCAGGTCATAACCCTTCAAACACTGGCACTCAATTGCCGTGTTGTAGACGTGCTCATTTGGGTCACCGCTAACTACTTCCGTGTTGTTTGGCAACACCAAAACAGGACATATTATTCCTGAAAGAGAAACCGAAGACAAACACTTCTTGCAGCTGTTTCCCACGTTTTTACATTTAATAACAACATTCATTGAGTGAGGCTTGATTTTGAATACATATTATAGTTCTTCTTATGCTTGTATCTTCTCGTCAGTGCATCCATCGTACATTCATCGTACATCCATCGTACATCCACCGAACAATTGGTGTAATATATCAGTTAAATAAATATTGCATTTCCATTACGTGTATAGCAGGCATACGCAATAATGATTAATAAATGTACATATAGACTGACATTACCACCAACTTAGTTGGGAGATGACTACCTATTTAAGGAGTAGATATATCACAACACAACATATCTAACCTTAATATATATTTATATATCATCTTGTTAAATGTTATCATTTTATGAACACTGTATATGTGACAGTGGGATCTTATCGTGATGTCTTGTCAACCTTCAGTGTTTCCTCTCCCAGTGACGCAGTGTGTCCCCATACCTGTACAGTGTGGTGATGTCCCTGACCATTGGCCGTCCTTCCTGCACGAGAGCTCCATGTAACCGTCGGTCAGTTCATATCCGTCGTTGCATTCGTACCGCAGCACAGTGTCCGGCACGAATGGGCGATTGCCGGACACGAGTCGCGCATGAACTGTATCGTTGACCTCCGGACACAGGCGAACTGTGGAGAAATGTCGCAGAGATCAGATCATACGATTGGGGCAGGTGAGTCGATACACTATCGCTAGGCATCAGCTACACATAAGCTACACCGGCAGTTTTTGATATGTGATTATGTGAGCTCGTGCCTGTGTATGTTGTATGCGGCAGTGTGTAAATGTGCATGCGTATGTGCGCGGTTGTTTTATATGTGCGTGTATGTGCAGGTAGTATTCGTGTATTTGGCATATGGTTTGGACGGAAACTCTTCACAGAGTATGTCTGAAGAACATTACTTTGCAACACATTTAAATGTATCTGTATTCACGCACGACAAAACATAATTAGGATAATAGGGTGAATATATATATATATATATATATATATATATATATATATATATATATATATATATATATATATATATCCACGAACGCAAGGATAATGACACTCGCACACACGCATATACACAGCATATTGTACTGTGGGCAAAATCCCTATGAACTGACCAATGCAGTGAACACGCGAGTTCCAGTCGCCGTTCAGTTGACACGTCTGCACGGGGTCACCGTTGGCCACGTAGCCGAGTTCACACTCCAACTCACAGCTGTCGTTGTAAAACATCTTCAGCTGTGTGCAATTCGCATTCGTGTATTTGCCGTGTTGATCGGACGGCAGCGCTTCACAGGTTATATCTGAAGACCAATTATTTCGTAAAACAATTAAAGGATAGCTGTATTTCCATATGACAAAAAATGTTAAGCAAGCAAGAACAATTGTAACTATTAATAGCAGTGAGTTGTTTGTACGTAATCAGTAGTAACTAGCAGATCGTTGCAGAACAAATAATGAATGAATTATTTCGAACGTTCTACGCCACTTACGTTCACACGTGACGTTGTTGAAATTTCATTTCACTTTACGCGTTTACTTTTATACATTTGGACTAAACAACATACCTAAATGCTCACTATGTAATAGACCCTGTTTGTTTAGAGATTGTAAATTGAAGTAGGACCTAGTCTTATAGTAAGAATCAAGTCAGGGTTACCACTTGTACCACTTATATTTACTCTAATGTTTAGAGAGCTTAGAGACACTGTCATAGCGATGGTGAAACGACAAGCGTTGCCATCTAGACGGTATTCCCCATTGTCGACATATGATACATGCCCCAGAACTGCCCATTTGCTTCTATATGTGTACAACATTTACAGTATAGTTGTCTTATTTATATATTCGTATAAGTTGCCTTACACCTATGCAGTGACAGCGGCTATTATCATCACAGTATTTTGATTATAACTCTTTCTTTTGACAATTGGTTTCTGAAGTTACACGTTCAGGTAACGCGCACAAACGATGACATTTTGTCACAGGTTCAGTTATAGGTACGAACATCCAATAGCATAGCCACACATAGCGTACGTATCGCCAATATTTACTTATCATATATGTAGCCGCTATGCGGTGCCAATTAAACGTTTGAAGCGGTGCGATATTTCCATTATGATACTATTGTAAGAGGACTTCAACTAATATTCAACAGAAAAAACAAAAGCTACACAGGTAGCATACGTTCACACGTGACGTTGTTACTCCAAGTGCCGTATTATGTACACTTGTGTACACCGTCATTGCTGGTCAGGTTGTAGCCGAGTTCACACGACACTTCACACGTGTCGTTGTAGAACTTCGTGTCCGTTGTACACGTGACATTGTAGATCTGAACTTCGGACTTATTGATCGGTGGACATTTGACCACTGAAAATTGCATTTCTCTTTACACATTTACTGAGATAATGGAGCACACAATATACCTATATGGTCACTAAAGCGAATATTTTGTCTCGGTTATTTATTCATGTGTAGTAACTTACACTTATGCAAGGGCAACATTTGATGTCATTACAACATGTCCCCATAGTTCGTTCCGGCTGACCATTTGTTTCTGTTCTCTCCATTTCGAATATTGCTTACTATCGGTACTGTTCACAATTTCAACAACAAATTGGGAGCTCTGACGACATCAAAATACGTAGCGTATTGCCAATTTATTTATCTTGTCTGAAGCGGTGCTGTATCTGTATTACTATATAATTGCAACACCTTTTCAACTGATATTGAATATCACGAAAACAAATGCTATACACATAGACATACGTTCACACGTGACGTTGTTACTCCAAGTGCCGTTTTCTGTACATTTGTGTACGCCGTCACTGCTGGTCAGGTTGTAGCCGAGTTCACACGACACTTCACACGTGTCGTTGTAGACCTTCTTTCCAGACGTACATATTGTGTGTCTGTAAGTCTCACCGCTAGTCAGGGTCAACGTAGGGCACGTGACCACTGATAACACATGATATTTCTATATTATATGCATGCATACCATGCGTGCGTGCGTTATTGTGTGTGCGAGTGTTTGCTTATGTATGTGACAGTGTGTCAGCGTGAGTTTGTTGATGCTTGCGCGCGTTTATGTATTCGTATGTAATGTGTACGTCCTTATGCAAGAGTGTGCGTACATTTGTGCGTCAGAGTATGTGTCTGCGCGTGTGCGCGCTCGTGTGTGTGTGCGTGTGTGCAAGCTTGCGCGTATGTGTTTTGCTAATATGTAAGGGTGGCTGTACAGTTTCGATAGTGTGTGTGTGTGTGTGTGTGTGCGTGCGTGCGTGCGTGTGTGTGTGTGTGTGTGTGTGTGTGTGTGTGTGTGTGTGTGTGTGTGTGCATGTGTGCGTGTGTGTGTGTGTGTGTGTGTGTGTGTGTGTGTGTGTGTGTGTGTCTGTGTGTGTGTGTGTGTCACTGTGTGTGACTGGGTGTGACTGGGTGTGTGTATTTGTTATGGCGCGGGTGTGTACAAAAGTGGTGCGACTAACATTATAATACTGCTAAGTAGAACCACTTCAACTAATATTCAACAGTAAACAAGTATTTAAAAAAACATAACATACGTTCACACGTGACGTTGTTGCTCCACGTGCCGTTTTCTGTACACTTGTGTACGCCGTCACTGCTGGTCAGGTTGTAGCCGAGTTCACACGACACTTCACACGTGTCGTTGTAGACCTTCGTGTCCATTGTACACGTGACATTGTAGATCTCACCGTCAGACGTTTTGATGGGCGGACACTTAACCACTGAAAATGTTAGATCTAATTTTAACTTGCATTAACTCATTTGCAATATTATGTATTTGCATTCATGGTCATCATTAAGTAACATACTATACATATATTTACGCATATGCATATGTACATTTGAGGAATGCCAATTCTAACCTAGTGTTTTTATATCGTCAAGGATTGTCGAGTGCATCTTATGCACATCAGCCGGCGTGTGTTAATTCATCCCGTCTCTAGCCGGCAGCTGCATGAAAGTGCTGGTGTTTGTTGTAAGATGGTATGATTGCTCAGGCATACGGAGAAATACAAAACAATGTTATCGTAGTAGATCCTATTGACATGTGACGATTGACGTTACATACGTTCACACGTGACGTTGTTGCTCCAGGTGCCGTTTTCTGTACATTTGTGTACGCCGTCACTGCTGGTCAGGTTGTAGCCGAGTTGACACGACACTTCACACGTGTCGCTGTACAACTTCTTTCGAGATGTACATGTTGGTTCTTTGTATTTCTCGCCGACGGTCGGTGTGAAGGCTGGGCAGGTGACCACTGAAAACATATGTTCCTTTAAAATAAAATATTATGTTTTCATATCGTTTGTTTGTTCGTCTTCCAAATATATTGTTAGCGACACACTCAAACATGTTACTTGCGCGTTTAAAGAGTGTGTAGTGTGTATGTCTGTTAAGGTTATATGTGGTGGGGCGTGTATTTGTGTGTGTGTGTGTGTGTGTGTGTGTGTGTGTGTGTGTGTGTGTGTGTGTGTGTGTGTGTGTGTGTGTGCGAGTGCGGTGCGGGTGCGGGTGCGGGTGCGGGTGCGGGTGCGGGTGCGGGTGCGGGTGCGGGTGCGGGTGCGGGTGCGGGTGCGGGTGCGGGTGCGGGTGTGGGTGCGGGTGGGTGGGTATTCGTTTGTTTGTTTGTGTGTTTGTGTGCGCGCGTGTATATGTAGATGTATATTACGTAGATGTACGTTTGTATATGTAGATCTACATGTTTACATGTACGTATGTATGGGTGAGTGAAGAAGTAATACTAATGAAAAGAGGGGAATAGTCAAGTAAAGTGTCATGAACGTAGACTGGATTAAAGTCAGGTGACCGTTTGAAGAGCTGTTGAATTCATCATTAAACAACATACGTTGTTAAATTTAGTGTGTTTTTATTTTACAAAAATGCTAATATCCATTGCAGCTTTACCGAGAACAACATGTCCATGGCACGACAATGTCTGGCTGGCGCGTCATGGAGTGGGGAGTTTTCATGTATTCAGTAACATTGTTATGGATCAACTTTGATGTTAAAGTGCATAAACGGTATAGCTTAACAACATTAGCGAAATGGTCTCTTGGTCTACGTACATTGTCCAAACACCTGTACGTCACACAGCCTCAGTCTCGTCTTTCCGTTGCCGTGAGCAATCAGCGACACGTAGCGGGCGAGCACAGGCTGATGTACACATGTCACGTGACTGACGCCCACGTGCCACGGCGGACCGGAATAATTCCCACAGAGAGTACCGTCGACAGGGGGCACTGCGGGGTCACTGATCGACATCCAGATTGCGAGATCACGCAAAGCGGCTGTAACAAGTAACATCACGTCATCTCATTCTTTGACAAAGGTTAGTCTGAATATAGTGAAACCATGACACAATGATTAGATGAACCGCATTACTCAATCCTACTTATGTTAACCGTAATGAAGATACATACTAATTCGATTTGATTTTACGCAACACAACATGCATAGCCAATAACAATAGAGCGAGCATATCAGTCGTGCGTGCTGACCAACTTTAGTTGAGTCAAACAAAAGTGTTTTCGCCTAGTTACTAGCACATATGGCGGCACACAACGTTAATGCTACACTTACGTTGTATTTGTTCGAAGTTTGAGACGGTGACGTGCCATATAGTATACAAGTGAACAAGGTCCACACGCCACCAGGGATGAAGTTCTGTATTCGTGATGGTGCAGGTATTGTTGATGCCGTCGGTGGCTAACTTAGCGGCACCTGATTGAGGCCGACTGCTCTGTTCGGCAGCCATGTTGAGGGCCACGTTTTGCAGCACGCTAGGCGCTGCGACATAGATAACATACATAGATTACCTGAATGCGCAAAGTGTCATTCTGGACAATTAGAATAATAAATATCAAAACATATTGCAGTGCCGACTTGTATAATAATAATACTGACATTTGGTATACTTGTTCATGGCTCGCAGATTTGGTAATAGCCATAACACAAAGTTGTACTTACGTTGCACATATACTTCCATCTCACATATACTCATTCTCGCGAGACCGCCATCACCCCTCGCTCTTACGAACACGTAGCGCCCCCTGGCAGACTCGCACCGAAGACGAACTCTCGAGTGAATCGGCAACGCATCGACGAAGGCGCCACAGATGTGGTAATCTGCAGTCGCGAGGCTCGTCGGTGGCTTGTCTGCAGCCAGCGGAATGTCAGTGACACAGACGTCGAAGTTGTCCATGCCTGACGTGTCACGAACCACAATATGTGTTGTCAAGCAACGTCGATCTGATAGTGTGGTGAATTTCCAAAATACTAAATGATACATCGTCACAGAAATCATGTTACACTTGGCTACTGACCACGTCACTTCCAACTTATGTGGCCGCCAATTCACAATAACGATGGTTGATATTCTTTGAATTAATGTGCTCCACGTTAATGAACACGCGACTTTGTTCTGGGGATGAAAAGTTCACAATGAACTATAATGCAACTACTCTTTTCCGAATTTGTAGTTTGTCGCTTATATATTTGTTGGGTAAATATGATTACGGCGGGATGAATTAGTGGAACAGGTAACAGTCGCTAGATGGCGACAGTTTGACAGGCGTACACACTGGTAATTATAATGTTAACGTTATTACCGCTATAGTTTCCCGTCACAATGATCACTTCCTCTACTTTATGCTGGTAACGAAGATCCACAAGCAACCATTGGTGGTCTCGCGTGTTTCCCATGGCGCACGTAGTTATGTCTCCGTCCACTGCAAATCCGGCCACGTGATCAGCATCGGTAGACGACTGCAGCGCTGGTTTCCCGGGCGCCACGTTGGTCAGTGCTGCGAAGCGTTTGACGAAAATTATATATAACTGTTCATTAACCAAGGAAACTCGTACAGATAATTGACCCTGACACCCTGAGCATTTGTCGTTAAGAACAAAGTGTACACCTTCCGTCCCTTATATCTCCATTAAACGAAACTTTTTCTAAAATAAACGTAATTTATAATGGCATGTATGGTTTGTGTGCGTGTGTGCGCATGTGTGAGCGCGCAAGTTCGTGGGAATGTGTGTGTGTATGTGCGTGCGTTTGCGTGTGCGTGTCCGTGTGCGTGTGCGTGCGCTTTTGTGTGGGCGTGTATTATGTGTAAAAATAAGGCTCTCCACTTCGACGCATGTTGCATTCTGTACCTTTACTTGATGTCAAGGGCATTCACAAGTATGACTGCTAAGTTGGAATCCTATTTGAATTCAACAATATTAAACAATACCATTGTAGTGACACTCACGGTATGGGTACACTTCCACTTCACATAGTTTCAGCTTCGTATTCGGGGGCGCCTTGACGAACACGTATCGGCCGCGCACGTCAGCGAGATGACAGCGTGCGAGACCAGTGAACTTGCTCGGCACGACGGCACACACGTCATACGAAGTCTCGGGAAGGTCGATGGGTCTCGTCTGAGCCGGGTGAACATCAGTCACGGCCACTGTGACGTACTCTGCCGCGACACATGCACACACCGAAACTGAGTATCCCCGGAATTATAATAAAACACATCATTATAACAAATACTTATCAGCTCAATAATATTATACACGCACGCACGCAAGCACGGGCACACACACACACGCACACACAAACACATACACACACACGCACGCGCGCGCACAAAATGACATTCACAGCAAATGTTCGTGTGAATATATACGTGTGTTTCTGAGCGTGCGTGCGTGCGTGCGTGCGTGCGTGCGTGCGTGCGTGCGTGCGTGCGTGCGTGCGTGCGTACCAGTCTATGAGTATGTCTCTAGACGGAATTCACTTTGCAATATTTTGTATTTTACTGTTTTGTTATTATACACGATATTGATAGTATTTCAAGATGTTTGTCAACATCAAATATTTATTAAAATCGGGAATGTTTTGTCAGAATTAACGGGTGTCTAAACAGCAGACACACGCTGTAGTTAAACCAACTAATACACCGCAGACACAACTCACCCGGTATAAATCAACTAACACACCGCAGACACAACTCAGCCGGTGTAAATCAACTAGTACACCGCAGACACAACTCACCCGGTGTAAATCAACTAATACACCGCAAACACAACTCACCCGGTGTAAATCAATTAACACACCGCATACACAACTCACCCGGTGTAAATCAACTACTACACCGCAGACACAACTCACCCGGTGTAAATCCGGCAGGGCGGGTCTTCATTGTCGAGGCTTTGCACGATTCTTTCACACCTCTCCAGCTAGACCAAATAATGCCTTGGGCGAACGGCACATTTTTGCCATTCGGCGGATATAATCCGTTTAGGTGCGCACTGAAGCAAGCTGCGAACCACCAAGCCCCGTGATACTGCGTTGAACAGGATTGGTCATAGCTGTCGTTATCCTCGTCGAAAGTACTGAATGGGAGATCCCTGGATGCTAGCAGAGACGTACCTGGAATTATAAGCATAACGATAAGTTGTGTGTGTATGTCAGTTTGTGTGCGTGTGTGCGTGCGTTCGTGCGTGTGACTGACAATATACAATGAAATAGCTGTACATGTAAGGATGGCCACAGCCAGTTTGATGCAACCGCACAAACACTTTATAGAATTTCGATATTTACTGATAGTGCTTGGTGGAAAATACTGATAAAATCGCAACGTACATATACCCGAATCAGAACCAATGGAGAAGCCGCTGTAGATATTATAATTAGCTTAACCGAACAATTATCAAAACAAATTAATACTAGTTCAGTCACAACAATGATTGGCCAAACAATTAACGACGGTAATTTACGGAGCAACAGAACAAACATGTCGAGTATTACCACAACAAAACTTTCATTAGAAATCGATATTGATAACATTACCAACTTACCCATAGTGCCTGACTGATACGTTCGCAATCGCAACATGTATTTGGTGGACTCAGGGTCAACGGAGAAGCCGCTAAATTCGGCGAACCCAGTCTCTCCATTGAAGGCCTCCAGGTCTATTCTCAGCACATGACTGCCGTTGGACGTTAGTGAGTGGATGTTGTCGTTGCCCAACCAAAACTCGCCGCTCGTCGAACCAAACCCGTTCTTGTAGTTGGCCCAGTCACGATAGAAGTCAACAGATCCATCGAATCGCCGCTGGAACACCTGTGTGCCAACGGAAGATACACATAATTAAACAAATAAAGCATTACTTATATAAAGTAAACGTTATTTAACAATAACTGAACATGTGTGCGTGTATACACGGATGTGGATGTTTGTGTATGTGCGCGCGTGCGTGCGTGCGGGCGTACATGCATGTGTGATTGCGAACGTGTAGACGTGCATTCGTGCGTGTATATAGGTAATTGCACTTCAACATGTTTGCGCCCATTTTCATAATCGCTCACACACACACACACACACACACACACACACACACACACACACACACACACACACACACACACACACAACATAAGTTGGGTAATAGTCAGATGGAACGACGCATTTAACGTGATAAATCGACCAAAGATCAAATTATTATAATCAGTGCGGATCGTATTTACACAAGACACACTGACATGCTGTGCTGTTTTCATCGTGTGTGCGGGCTCGCGTCCGTGTGCGGTTGTATGTACGTGCGTGTGGTCGTGTTTGCGGTCGTGCGTGCGTGCGTGCGTGCATTTTCTCACCGTCCATCCACCGTTGTGTGACGTCAGGTCGCAGTAGACTTGTAGTGGCCGACCGCGCGGGTAGATGGTGTAGACGCCATCTTTGTTGGCGCCGCCATGTTGGATGTCTGCACAACCTGTTGGCCACGAAAACGTCCATTAGACAGCCTTAAAGGTATTTTTGTAGAACATACAGGTTATTACGTGGCTGATACACTTCGACCACCACAATACAGTATACACACAACACACATGATGCAAGTTCCTCTTAGGTCTTTTTCCTAGATAAACTACACATCGATAAAGTAACGTTCGGGGAACGGTATCTTTCATTGCCTGTTCTGAGTACGCTTGCAACTGGGAATTGTATCGTTTTGAATCAAATGTGTTTGTTGGCTACATCATGTACTTTATTTCCTTTTTATTAGAACTTACAACCATGCTATGTGTTGTCGTCGCACAGAAATGGTTGTTTATTTAATAACTCTAACAAAATCGAACTTCTGCATTGATTAGATATATGTATGTATATATATATATATATATATATATATATATATATATATATATATATGTGTGTGTGTATGTGTGTTTATATATATACATATATAGTAATATGTATATATATGTAATGTATATAAATATATATATATATATATATATATATATATATATATATATATATATATATATATATATATATATATATATATATATATATATACATATACATATACATAAATTCCTGTATTATTAAATAGATTTCTGTCAAACGGTGTTTGTCACCAATAACGCATACTTATATATATAGTATATATTGAAATATATCACATAAAACGACTGTATTTCAGTTCCCATTTAAGTCTTCAAGTCTTCAAGTGTTATACTGCTTAAAAGTGATATTTCACTATCCTGCAGTTGTGGTTAAAATAATGTGCGCGAAAATAATAAGGTAATAAAATAAATATGACAATAGATAAATCCAGTTAACTGTACATTAAAACGATGAATAAATTAATAAGTTAAATATAATAAATATATAAAAATAATAAGTTAATAAAATATTAGAATAAATAAATCAATACAATTAATAGTACATTAAAAAAGCAGGCAGTCCATGATTAACATTAAAACAATCTACTATAATGTCAATGTCTGAATGACTGGGATGGCGGCTCTATGGAACACTTCTGTGGTAGATGCGGTGACAGCTTCCTCGGTAAGTGCGTTCCACAGTGGAATGCAGCGTACGTAGAATGACTGCTGGTAGGGCGTGCAAGTGGCAGGTAGGGTTCGTAGTTTGTGCTTGTGTTGGCGTCTGGTGCGCGCATCTGCTGTCGTGATGATGGCAGGCAAGCTGATGTGCATTAATCCGTGATGAATTTTAAAAAACATAGTTGCATCTCTTATCCGCCTTCGTGTGTACAAGGAGTTCCACATCAGGTTAGTGCACATATCACTGACACTTGACGTTCTGCGGTAATCACCGGTGACAAACCGCGCAGCGGATCTTTGTACGCGCTCTATTGTCTGAATGCCTGTCTTTGTGTGAGGTGCCCAGGCGCATGTGGCAAACTCGAGAGTTGGTCGCACGAGTACCTCGTATGCTGTTTCTCTCACTTGCGGTGGCGCCGCGTGCAGTGTTCTTTTGAGTAAGCCAAGTGTCTTGCTGGCTTTGTTCTGGACTTTGTTGATATGTGGTTGCCACGATAATTTTGTGTTGATGGTAACCCCCAGGTAGTCCTGGTTGTCAGTACGTGGTATTTGTTGGCTCCCCATGAAGTAGTTATAGGTTGATATGTTCCTCTTGGTAGTAACCGATAAGACGGTACACTTTGACACATTAAAATCCATCTGCCATGTCTTTGCCCATGAGAGAAGTTTGTTCAGGTCAGACGCAAGTGTGAAATGGTCAGTGGGAGTGTGTATCTGACGGTAAACAATACTGTCGTCAGCGAACATGCGCATTTGCGAAGTCACTCCTTCCGCGATGTCGTTGATGTACATTAAAAACAACATAGGGCCCAGCACACATCCTTGTGGGACTCCCGAGAGTACACCAGCTGACTGCGATGTTTGTCCGTTGACGACAACGTGTTGACTGCGAGAACACAGGAATGCACTGATCCATGTATTGGTCTTTCCGCCTATCCCACAGTAACGGATCTTATGCAGAAGTTTATCATGTGATACTTTGTCAAATGCCTTACTGAAGTCCAGAAAGATGACATCTGTTTGCGTCTTTTGATTAATTTAATAAGCTAGTTCGTGTATGGTATCAACAAGTTGCGTCTCGCAAGATAAACCCTTTCGGAAGCCATGTTGATTTGGATGCAGTATATTGTTGTGATCTAGGTGACGACCAATCTGGCTGCATACAATATTCTCCATAATTTTGCATGTTATGCATGTGAGTGACACTGGTCTGTAGTTTGATGGATTGGCCTTGTCACCTTTCTTATATATTGCAGATATTCGTGCTGTTAACCAGTCGGATGGGACAGTTCCTTCCTCATAGGATTGTTGAAAGATCACAGACAGTACACCAGCAATCTCTTTGGCAGTCTCCTTCAGTATCCTTGCTGGTAGCTCATATGGGCCAGTAGCTTTCGTTTGGTCAATGTTCTTTAGTAAAATTTCAATTCCGGGTTGTGTGAACTGTATGGTGTCCATCTCACGGTAGGGAGACAGTCCTTTGTCAGGCAAGTGTTTACCATCATCACTGGTGAAGACTGACACAAACTGCGTGTTTAAACACTCTGCCCTAGCTTGGTTTGTAATGTGGAGGCCATTTGTATCAGAGAGTATAGGGATACCAACGTTTTCAGTTCTATTGAGTTTGACAAATGACCAACATTTCTTTTGGTTTCCTCTGTCAAGCAGGCTCGCTCCAATCACATTTCTGATGTAGTCATCATGAGCAGATCTCAATAGTTTCTGTAACTGTTGCCGTTTTATACGGTAGGCTGACCAGTCTTCGTGCTTTTTTGACTTTCTTGCTTTGCGATACTGCCTGTCTTTCTTCCGAATTTCACACTTGATGTTCCGTGTGATCCAGGGCCGGTGTCGTTTAGTTTTGGACTTTGTCGTTGGAACGTGTTTAATGATGGCTTGGTGTAATGCACTCTTGAATGATTTCCAGTTCTCCTCTGTTGTTCTAGATGTTGGATTTTCCATTAAAAACATCGCTGCGTAAGCCGCCATGTCTGCCCTTAGGCCGTCAAAGTTTGCAGATTTGTATTTGTACACCGTGTGTGAGAGCTTGTTTGAGTGCTGTTTGGGACGGACATCAAGTGTAGTGAGTACCGCAAGATGATCGCTCTTCCCAGGGACCACTTCAATCCGAGAAACGAATTTGGGTTTTTGCTAAAAACCAGGTCCAGCACAGCATTCGATGAAGGTCGTGTAATTTCTCGTTGATGCTGAGTAAGGCTAAATTGTTCTTTGATGGCTACAAGTTTCCTGGCGTTTGCACTACCACAGGTCGCTGACACTTCGTCTGTGTCCCATGCTATGTCTCCAACATTGAAATCGCCGGCGATTATAGCGTGTGGGTGTCTACGCAGACATTTGGTGTGCAGTTCTGTTAGGGACTTTTCTAGGTGCTCTAGATGTTCTAGTGGGGCTCCTGGTGGTCGATAGAAAGAGCCCAAGTATAGTTTCTGCGATTGTGGAAGTTGGATGGAACTCCACACACATTCATTGTCTTTATTTAAGTCATTCTCCTCTGTAGCCAGGGCATCTCCCCTTATTGCACAAAACACTCCGCCACCGTGTTTGGTACGGTCCTTCCGATGTACTTCCGTGTAGTGAGAAGGGAAGAGGCTGTAAGTCGGGAATGTATTGTCAATTTTTGGCTCACATCCCAGAATGACATGTGGGTCGTATTGGTGTAGTAACGCACGAAACTCACAGTTCTTAGTATTTCCCTTAATACTGTTACAGTTCATTGAAAGAATCTTAATGAATGATGAACCTTTCTTGGGGATTTGTTGTTGTGTTGATGTGTCACTGTTGTCATTCAGAGACGACACTGTTATTTAAGTCACGGGTATTCCGAGATCGTACAGCGTGCTGAGTACACAAGTATGTTTGCATGTCCAATAACACCAACTTTATGGTTATATTATCAACTTACCCATTACTAATATAAACAAGCAGCCACCATCTCAAACAGCATCTTGTTTGTAACCTACTTTTGCTTGGAGTCATTCGCATTGGATTCATTCGCAGGCGGACGGCAGCGATGTTCTTCCTTGGGCGGGCACCTGACCAGATGACGTCACCGGAATGGATCTCTCTACAAGTGTCCGGTTGACCCAGGTCCATGCGTGGGAGTGGCGAAACAACTGACCAACGAGTATGTGATAGGTTGCAACAATGTCTAAATGTAATTATATTGTTATTTATACTAAGTTTATACATGTTATTGTAACTGTATTTAATAATATAATTAGTGTCATATCTTTTATACATTTATAAACACTATATATATATATATATATATATATTATATTCGCTCTTTTGTGCGTATGTGTGTATGAGTGCGTGCGTGCTTATGTGTGTGTGAGCAAGTGTATGCGTGTATGAATACTTGCATGTGTGAGTGTGATGCACCAGTACACAAACTATATTTAGAGAATGACATCACATCTCGATGTTAGTGACATTCATCGTTGCATTTATAATAGAAATATTTATAATGAATTATCCCATGCATGGTCAATTGACATACACATACGATAGTCGCGTGAAATACCTGAATACACTTGGACTTCCGACAGCGTCAGAGCAGCGTTTGTGTTCTTGGTTCTACGGATGAAGAGGAATCGTCCGGAGACGACGGTTGGTTGGCAGGTGAACGTGGTCGTGCCGATCGGCAGTTGTCCGCTGTGGCTGGCACACAACCAGTAGTCTGACGGCGGGTGGCTCGCGTCAATCGGCGAGTCCGTCAAACCAATGACGAAGTCCGCCTGGCTGTCTGTTTGGAAACAGAGCGATTACTATTGTTGACATTTACATGTTTTCGAAAGAAACTACTACTACTACTACAGCTACTGCTACTGCTACAGCTACAGCTACAGCTACTGCTGCTGCTGCTGCTGCTGCTGCTTCTGCTGATGTTGCTACTACTACGACTACGACTACGACTACTACTACTACATCTACTACAGCTACTGCTACTGCTACTGCTACTGCTGTTGCTACTACTACGACTACGACTACTACTACTACATCTACTACAGCTACTGCTACTGCTACTGCTACTGCTACTGCTACTGCTACTGCTACTGCTACTGCTACTGCTACTACTACTACTACTACTACTACTACTACTACTACTACTACTACTATTACTACTACTACTACATCTACTACTGCTGCTGCTGGTGCTGCTGCTGCTGCTACTTCTACTACTACTTCTAGTACTACTGCTACTGCTACTGCTACTGCTACTGCTACTGCTACTGCTACTGCTACTGCTACTGCTACTGCTACTGCTACTGGTAGTGGTAGTGGTAGTGGTAGTGGTAGTGGTTGTGGTTGTGGTAGTGGTGGTAGTAGTAGTAGTAGTAGTAGTAGTAGTAGTAGTAGTAGTAGTAGTAGTAGTAGTAGTAGTAGTAGTTGTTGTTGTAGCAGTAGTAGTAGTAGTAGTAGTAGTAATAGTAGTAGTAGTAGTAGTAGTATATACAGGAACAGCTACGGATCTCATTACCACACGTCGTCACGGACACGTGTGTAACGATAGTCTCTCTCTGCAGAACCACTCTCCACCACAGGTCCAACACGTCCCCGGTACTGGAACACCGACTGGGGTCGAAGTTACCGTCAACGGGCAGAAGAGCAGAGCTGTTTCCACCGCTCTGTACCGTTGGCCTGAGCAGAGCGACGTTCTCCATGAATGGACTGGCTGAAATGTACATTTCCACATGCTCGAAACCAAGTTTAAAATCAACACATAAACATTGCAGATATTGTGTGAAAGGTGCACAACTTGTTATTATTATTTGTATTAGTATTATTATTATTATTTTATTAAGAGCAATTAAAATGATACCTAGTAAAATACGATGGTTTAACTGCTGAAAAACAAAGTAAGATGTTAATTTAACAGCATAGACAACATTTTGTACACTTAATTTCATCTGAATTAACTTCACCTAAGCAGCAAGATAATATGTGTTCTAACCTGTTCAATGTCACTCCAAACAAATGTAAACATATTGTAACTAACTACCTTTGTTTAAAGATTATACCGTTACTTACGTTTCACATATACCTCTAGTTCACGTACGACGATAGTGTTCCTATTCCGGTTTGTTATCAGGAAAACATATCGCCCTAAGACAGGATATGTGCAGAGAAAGTCAACCCTGTCAACAAAAACATATCATAAACGAGTATACAGTAAGAGTTCAGATATAATCGCTGCCGTGGTTTAGATACCAATAAATAATGTGATTATCGTTCAAAACGTGAATAAACCATATTCGATAAGAAATGTCGTGAAACTTAGAATATATATATATATATATATATATATATATATATATATATATATATATATATATATATACAACATATGAAATATGTATACTAATTCAGAATGCAACTCTAAAGGTCACTGATCATGCTAGCGATGAGTCATGTACCTTAAGTCGCTGGACATGCCGGGACTGTAGCTGGCACAGACGGTGTACAGGGATGTGTCCGTCGGGGGACTAGCTGCAGTGGGTTGGTGGCGCATAACTCCGATGACGAAACTATTACGGTCACCTTACAAAGACAAAATACATGTTTGAAATACAGCCACACGATAACCACAACGCCAGTGCTTCATTGACCATCAAGCAGGTCACAATTTAGATGTATACTATACATTTAAGTTATAATAGTTAAATACAAAAGGTAAAACAAGTTAAGTCATTTTTCGATTCACTGGTCATCCCAGAACACAATTCATCTCAGGATAGCTCTGGGTCAGGCTAGCAAACAAGATTGGCAAAGATGGAGGGACCAAAAGAGAGTTATTCATATTTTTGGTCTAATTGAACGCATGTTATATGATTTATGAGTTGTAAAAAGCGAATTAATAATAACAGTTTGTTTTATAAAAAAAAAGTCACAACGTCGTTCAAAGGAAGGCAACAATAGAAAAAGAGTTTCGATGTATTATACGGTTGTTATATTTTGGAGATATATTCGTATATGTGGTACCATGTTGATACTCGCACAGTGCAACGATTTGTCCAGAAGATTTATGAAGAGTTCTTTGTGTTGTGTTGCCAGAGGGAATGCAATCACCTGGACACAAATCTTGAGATGAATTTACATTTAACAAATTGACACGTTTCTTACTAGATGTGTGTTTGAAGTACACTTGCACGCTGTCGACGTGTTCAGTTTGTCCGAGGTCGACGCCAACCCATTCACGGGACTTTATTTTTACTCCATCAGAATACTGACCGTCTACCAACACCTGGTGATTCACAATAGAGCTCGATGCAAAAGTGTTCTTGTCTAGAGCTACGTTCTTCCTCGTTGTTGCTGAAATGAACACGGTATTTATGGTTATCATAGCCACGTCTGTAAAACAAACACATCGTACACTTAGCACGTTGGACAAGACGAGCAAGACAGCGGTGGCTTTGAGACGTTCCATATGTATGGATGAATAGGCATCAGTTCACAAGGAAAGGACACTTCATCGTCGTCAATATCAAAACCTTTTAATCGGACGAAGTAGAATGCAAGGTAAATATACAATTCGTATAACACTGTATATATATATATATATATATATATATATATATATATATATATATATAAACATGCAAGGAAATATACCATATATATATATATATATATATATATATATATATATATATATATATATATATACACGAAGTAGAATGCAAGGTAAATATACAATTCGTATAACACTGTATATATATATATATATATATATATATATATATATATATATATATATATATATATATATATATATAAACATGCAAGGAAATATACCATATATATATATATATATGTATATATATATATATATATATATATATAATACATATATATTATATATATATATATATTATATATATATATATATATATATATATATATATATATATATATTTATGGTCTGAAGATGAACAAGTCGAAGACAAAGGTGATGATGGAAACCGACACACCAATACACGTCAACAACACTCGGATAGAGAACGTTGAAAGATACATCTATATGGGACAGAGATACAGCACCAGAGACACAAACCAAGAAAAGGAGATTCAATGTAAAAACATCGCCGGATGGACAGCATTCGCCAAGCACCGCGACATCTTCAAGGGTAACAACGTGATTGAAGAGACAAATCTAAAACTCGTGCATTTTTTCGGCAATGACATCCGGCGCGGAAACATGGACACTCACAATCCGTGCAAAGAACAAGCTAGCAGCCGCACAAACAAAGATGGAAAGGAGTATTTTAAACATTACATACTGGAACAGAAAAACAAACATATGGGTAAGAGAAAAGACCAAAATCATAGACGTTATTGATCAAGTCAAAAGACGGAAGTGGATCTGGACAGGGCACGTCATCAGGATACGTGATAACCGATGAACACGGCGTATCACCACCTGGAAACCCAACGAAAGGAAAAGACCCAGTGGAAGACCATCGAGACGTTGGAGAGATGAACTAGACGACTACTGGCAGAGGATAGCGCAAGATAGGCAGATATGTATAAGAAACCCTGGAACGAAGCAGTATTGTTAAACTAAATTCGTAAAATGCATCGTAACTGCCTTGCTATTCCATAGTATAAGTACTGTAGTACCGTCAGGCATAATATTATTCATGCCATTTTCTCTGGTCATCCTGCGCTTAGGCGGCCCGCAAAAAGATCAGTGACCCTCGACTCTGGGAGATAATTTGCGCACCTCAAATGTTATGTCATACCGTAATTGAAGCCCATTAAACTGTGTTAAATACAGCGTCATCCGTAATTTATAAGGAGCTTCATGGGGAAGACAATATCTGCAGGACAATGATTGTAAGAAGAAACGTTGCTCATTCAGATATCTACATCGTTAGTGGAAAAAGATGTCGGTGTATCATCCTTCGGACATCTCTAACCAACAGCAGATATTATTTTCAATGCAAGACAAAACACACGAATTAATAGTTGTGAAAACTATTTCTATCCTATTTGGATATAAACTACAGGATTTCCGCTGCAAACACCACGAACATAGTTTATTTATGAATAACGCCGGATGCATGTCACCTGGAGTTATTTTGATTGTGGCGTATGGCTGTCATACAAGCAACCGACAATTATAATTACAATAGTAATAGTAACACGTCTATAGCGTATATATCCTAGAAAATTCAAGTTGAGAGGCACAACAAACAAATTGGCAAAATCATCATTTGCGCATGGAACAACCAAATATTTATTGTGGACAAGAAATTCAAACAAATATGTTTTGAGTAATATGGAATTGATTCCAAATTTTTCGCGCAGCTACACAGAAAGCACGTTTGCCAATATTCAGCTTAGTTTAGGAACAAAATGTTGTATGTAAACGGATGACGATAACATTTGTTTTAACACGAAACATGTCTTTAATTCTATTCCCGTCCAACAATGTTTCATTCTAGTATTTTCTCCCAGTCTGAACTACGTCTCTCAAACATATGCATAATTACCCTATACTCCTGAAATAGGGATCTCGGGGATTATCTAGGGAAGTATTCTGCCTTAGTATTTGTAATGGGGCTCAAGAGAGGTGTAGCCTCTCTCTCTGTTGTTGCGTGCGTGTACCTTGTGGCATATCAAGACTTGAACGTATTTTAGTGAGTCTCGGAGTTGGAAAGGTGGGGGGCGGACTGAAATTGTTCACTACCTTTAAATGTGACAACATGTACTATCGCAGCGAGTAATATTCATCTGCACCCTCCTGACACTTCCCCACGCCGCTGTCAATATGCGACACACCGCCACAATGGAGTGAGATGACAGTCAGCTATTAACAATATTAATTCCCTCCCAGCGCTACCGCCTAAGGTAAACTAGTACACATAGGTAGTAGATAAGCGGGAGACAACGTGGCTGTACAGTTGTGTTGTCACGCTTTACTGCTCGCTATGACAATTGATGTTCACGCTCCAGTGATGATCTGACAAACACTCAAAGGGGAGTGTTTCAAAGAGAATACATTAATTTCTGGACGATTTGTTTTGTGAACAATTATGTTTGTAATGTCGGCATTGACGTCAACATTCACACACACAAACACATACAAAGGCACAGACACACGTACGCACGCACTAACACACACACACACACACACACTCACACACGCACACACACACACACACACACACACACACACACACATACACGCACGCACGCAGGCGCGCGCACGCATGAGCGCATACGTATTAATCCCATTCCCAACATCGTTGACTTGTGTTTGACATAAACATTAATGTACGTAACTGGATACAGTCGTACTTGTTCGGAATAAATCACTTGCAATTGGCTTCGGTTAATTCGCAATCAATATTGGCGCTTTTCGCTTCCTCTAGCGACATTTTATATAAGTATATGCAATTGTATTCAGTATACGCAATAGCCGCAACGCGATACGCAAGGACAATTTGCGAATGCGGTAGATAAAAATCAACCACGTCGCCAGTAACCGTTCACCGCGAACCCCATCTGCCTGGGTATTGATAACATCAGCGAAATATAACAATTAGTGTATGTTTTCATAACTGTGTAAAATGCATTAAATAATCATGAGTGAGCGAAGAACAGGTACACCCACACTATTCCACAGGCGTGCTGACGGTAACCCAATCAGTGTCAGCAAAAGAGCACACCCGCCAAAGTGGCGAAAACTGCCAAGTTAACATCCCGAGGTCTCTGCCGTCATATTCTGTATTTCACATATGCTCCTTTTCGTCGCGTTTGCATTCTGTTTTAGAGTTGTAGTGGCTTATTAACTGGATAGTTATGTCTGACACTAATTGATTCATTATAACATTTTCGTTTTCATTGTACAACTCCACATTAATTGGAAATAACACTGCAAACAAATAATATAACATCAACTCGATTTACAATGCATTACATGATCGTGAACCAATTAGCAAAGGCACTCGTTCAAAAACTGTTTGACGTTTGGGATTAAATCTCCCAGCAGACCGTGCGGCACCTGGATGAAAGCCTCAATGGAGAGTCTTTGCTTACTTAAAAATTGTCCTATGCAGCAAACTTTTGAACTGATCCAGAAATATGTAACAATGTCAGCATGAGCTAAACAAACTTAAAATGAATGTGATCAAATGTATGATAGCTGATACAAAACAACGGTTTCTTACCAAATAGTCCAAAACCAGAAAGTCATGCAACACAATGACCATTATTTATAACGCAACTCCAGAACATGCAAAATGGTTGGACATTTGCAAGACAAAATATAATGAGACGCCTGCCAAGATATAAAATAGGAAATCTGCACCGTATGAAAACGTCGAAGAGGCAGAGCAAATTGAACTACTGACCTCGACATGCGTATGTGACGTTCAGATACTTATAAGTGCCCCAGCATGGGTCCCGGAGTGAGGCAGATGTTATTTTGAAGTTACACTCCGTCTTGTCCCGGCAGAGCCATCGCACTTGGTTGGTGGCTTCCGGCAGACTGCACGACGTCGTCAGGATGTAGGGGCTTGGACACGTCGTGTTGTCGAGTCGGCCGTAGAAAGCAGAGAGCACGTTCACATCGCCCGTAGATGGACACTTCATGTGTATCGTTTGTCCGTCACAGTCCAGTACTGACAACAGAAAAATAATGACATAAATCACGCAGTGTACTTACAGTTATTATTTTAACGACGAAGATCCACTCCGCAAAATGGTTTCAACAAAATTAGTATATATGTAGTTTTGGTTGTTTGAATAGCGTCGTTGATCATGACAAGATCCAAATTCAAGAAACCCAATAGCACTCTCGCCTTCGGTGATATATTTAATACTACTAACAACAAGAATAAAGAATAACAATATTTTATGTTTACACTCATTTACAGCGTTGTGGACAGTAATGTGTTTCTTGTACACACACAAACCATAGCGTACACAACACTAGAACGATGTGTGCGAATGAAACCTAGCTAACACTATAAAGACAATATATACGTAGATAATTTCGAAATGTAAAAAATTTAGAATATTAATGAATAAATAATTAGCATAAATTGGCTAATTGAGCAAAATAAAAGAGAGATAGAACTTATATTCCAAAGAAACCTGGGCTAATAATACCAATACATACGTAACAGATAATAATAATAATAAGATTAATAGGCAATATAATATAAATTAGTAAACAATTAAAAATAATAAGCTAGTATAATAATAACATAATAGTAATAATAAATATCACGATGTGATTATTGAAAGGCATAGATAACTAGACAGTCTTAAGACGCGTTTTAAACGCATTCATGCAGTATGTGAGAGATAAATCCTTTGGTAACGCGTTCCTCAGAGTAGGTCACGCACAAGAGAATGAACGGCGCCTATGTCGTTGGAGGTTGTAACACGGAACAGTTAGCAACGCGCCGTCGGCAGATCGAAGGGCGGACACGGCACAGATGAAACACCAACAACTGCCGCAGTCCAGAAAACCCATATTGCTACTACACCAATGTTTGACCAACACTTGAGTACGCTTCTGCAGCCAAGGGTCCACCTTCTAAACACATCATCAACTTAAGCATACAGAGACATGCCGCGTTAACAAAATTGCGTGAACTGATCTTAATCTTACCTCAAGATCTTACCTCAAGACCGGTCAATAATTATACAAACTGAAGCCGTTTCAAGATTTATTTACTGATGTTACAGTTTCTCTGTTGGTGTATTTTTCGTATGTTTTTATCGGGTTTACTGTTTACATAATTTTGGTTGCATGAACTCTTCAATATCTCCTGAGGCGGGACTTGAGTTAGTTTATTTGCCAGGCCTGAATAATATCGTCTGACGGACGACGGGTGATAAAGCGCCCTTCTGGTTGAGGAAAGTTTGCAAAGAGCAAGTCCTGGTTTTATTAGAAAAAGCAAACTTTTAGCTACATTAAATGCATTAATTGTATTACAACTGGAAGCCTTGAATGGTAGAGCCAACGTGTTCACCAGTAAGAGTAATAAGTCACTGTGATCTCGCATTTGGTTCTGTCGCGCCGATTTGTGACGTCAGCGGAGGTATGTTTTCCAGGTCGAACCAATCAAATGACGTACCACAATAACTAATACGACAGAGGGCGCTCTAACGCAACTATGGTCTTTGTGCCGTGTTTTACTTATTCTTGACGTGTGTAAAATGCGGCACCGTTTTGCGGAATCATTCTACAATCAGCTGTTGAACTCGCATGACTCCGAAGCCTCACACATAGCTAAATATGGATACAGTCTGACATGTCCGTCAGTGTCAAGGCATAATATACATAAATGTACTTTTACAGCCGATGGAACGTCGACAGGTGGCCCGACGACAGGTGCGCTGGCTCGATGCCGGAAAGGATGTTTAAAATCATCTACAGCTCGCCGTATGCATCACACAAGACTGCTACGTCTGCACACATCGTTAAATGTTGATATGGTATAACTTGTCCGCAATATGAAAGCATAATGTCTACATTAATGTGCATTTACCGGTGATGAAACGTCGCGGGACGTTCGATTGAATTCAGTGCCAAGCTGACAACTCTACGGCATGCTGTTCTGTCTATTGACCACATATACGGCATGCCCACATACAAAATATCGCTGGCTACGCGCCTGCACGGTCCATAGCTAGTTGAGGATGATTTAAACACGCGTTCAGCAAAACATGCAAACAAATCCACGTTAGGCGCTAGAGCGCTGATACGCAACTAGGGTATAGTGACTAACGTGGATTTATGGAACCCCATTACACAAAACAACTTACGCGGACTTTAGACGTAAACTACGTAACTTGAACAATCGTGAAAGACACGCGAAGTGTCACCATGGAAACAGTGTACGTAATTCATCCTGTCCAACGGTGACGTCATCTCTCTGAGTGTCATTCTCTCTATCATTTCCTGGCGTAAATTGTAGTTTTCTACACATATTTACTTACATAACTTGCAAACGCATATCACACATTAATTACTCTTATATCTCTTGACTGATATCGTCGAAACAATCACAAGTACAACGTTTATAGACCAATATTTGTTGTTAAATGTTATGATTTTTTTTCAAAATGCCTTCTTATCGAAGAAAAACACTCTAAGACATATCAATGACAGTATCACTCTGAGGGGTCGTGACGTTAACAGTTATCAAGTATTCAATATCATTGTTAAGGATCAAAGTTGATTTTAAGGTATACAATCGGGTAAAAGTGCTTTTAACAACGTTTGTGAGACGGGCCCCAGGTATCTCAAAACTATGCAATTTTTCTTGACGACTGAGGTCAGTGTCACTGGACACAATAACAATTACTATTACTAGTTTGGTTCGTCTGACGTTCATTCCTTGCGTAGTGGACGTAGCTACCATATTGGCTTGCGTATATCACCTAGTTAAATGTGTATCCTAATTGTTGCATTTCGTCCGTTGGCAACCATATTTCCATTGATAACTGTCAACACATTAATAAAACATACATTTCTGATTGCACCTGGCCTACAAACACACATCCACAAAGAAATACGCAGGCACACACACGCATGCATGCATGCCAAGCGCACGCACACATACATACACTCATACAAACACACCATGTTACACACGCACGCATATACACAAACACACCCACACAAATACACACACGCAAATACACAACAAACACACGCACACACATACACGCGCGCACACACATACATGGATACATGGATACATACACACACGCGCCCGTACACACACACGCGCGCGCGCGCACACACACACACACACACACACACACACACGCACGCACGCACGCACGCGCACGCACGCGCACTCGCAGTGGACCTACCCGATGCGCCCAATGCTACTGACGTCACCAGCAGGACCGCGCCCGCGAGCAGGACTAATGACATTTGTCAGTGTTGTTCTCACACCTCAGAAATCATTAACAACCACATGACAACGGACAACTTCTGAGAGTTGACTTGACGCGCTGTGTCAGTACAAGTGTCCTATGACGTCTTCTGATCCACAGGTCCACGGAAAAGTCAGTATTCTGGGACAATTGTTAGACACCAGCTCGCCGTGGCACCAACTCTCAACTGGCATTCACATGTCGCTTGGCTTATTGATTTAGAATACACGCAGTGGCACTGCTACTGCTAACCTTTATTGATTTGTTGACGTGGTTCTAGTGTTGCTTGTCCCCGGTCCTCCTCAACTATTAACTATTAACTATTAACTAGTGTGACTCGTTGACAGTAGCTATAGACAATGATATGCGTGAGCATACTGCGTGACCGTACTGTATTACTGAGCAGGGGCGAAGACCAAACTCTAAATACCCCAATAGACTATCAGGGAATGCCGAATGACAATGACCTACCAGGTGCTTACGTCAGCACCAGACACTGTGTGGTATCTGATGAGCAAACCTGTTAAGTGTCCCGCTTTTGGCGGGAGGCTCCCGCTTTTGGCACCCATCTCCTGTTCACCCGCGCGTGTTAAAAAATATCCAGTTTATCATAACCGTGTACGAGGGTAGCTTTACCTACATGTTTGAAGAAGAAAATATGCATCGAAATTTATGCAGACGTGGGTTGCCGATATGATCTAGATCAGCCGTAGCGACAGAGGAGTGTCGCATGTTTTTTGCCGTGCATGCATTGATAACGCCGCGATGCGGTGCGGTGCGGTGCGGTGCGGTGCGGTGCGGTGCGGTGCGGTGCGGTGCGGTGCGGTGCGGTGCGGTGCGGTGCGGTGCGGTGCGGTGCGGTGCGGTGCGGTGCGGTGCGGTGCGGTGCGGTGCGGTGCGGTGCGGTGCGGTGCGGTGCAGTGCAGTGCTGGCTACGGTCCAAGTTACTGCGGAGTAGGACGGGCTGCGGGCTACGATGTGGCAAAATTTGCGGTGCGGGCTGACTACTGGCCAAGTTACTCTGGGGCGGGGCAGGCTGCGGGCCGGGAGATGACCAATATGCGGGGCGGGGCGGGCTGCAAGCTATGATTTCTAGTCCGCGCAGGGCCTTAATATGCAACTCGTATTTCAGTGTTGCCGCGGGTGGAAAATATGACGCCATTCAAAATTCTTACACATGGAATTATGTGAAGGCACACCCTGAGCCGCATGATGTGTGAGCTGCGGGTATGGATGGTATTTTGTTGTGTCTGAGCTGTTTTGCAGATAAGACTGATGGTGGTGATGTTTTGATGACGATCCAACATGCACTATTCTTATCCGACACGGGGGATCCGATAGGCAATGAAAACAGGACATCGCATCGCATTGACACCTCCACTTCAGGCCCAGATACACTATCACGCAATGCCGTTCGACAACGCAGCATGGCTAATGTTTACTAGCTATGTCGGATGGCTTCCTACTGCTACACGCTCAGACCGTGTCGAACAGAAGTGCGAGTCTGGCTGGTGGTCACTCTTTTACTGTTTCACCGAGGTGGGGGCGTCACGCGATACGCAATTTTCATTTCACTTCCGTCCGACAGTGTGTGAACGTGTGACGATAGAAAGCCACCCGAGGTAGCCAGGAGGCCTAAACATCAGACATGCTGCGTTGTCGCACGGCATTACCTGATACTGGACCTTGCCTATCCACCTTAGCTCCCTAGCGTATCATTCAATCTGTTGACAACTGGTATAGTTTATTGACTCTAAAACCATTGTGTCTTTATGAGCCCCTGAGCTTGGTTTCCAAGGATTAGACGCAATATATATATTGATTACTATTATACACTGTCGTGCGCAGGGTGCTTGTTGTCCTCGTGCGTTCCTTTACCTCCCAAATTAAGACAGGACATATTTTGAACGTGAAGTCCAAATCTCAAATGAGTGTTGAGAGCCAATTTTGTTACACCAAATATACCAAGCTTACCCGCTCTAGGTAGGCTATTGAGCACGGCACCCGCATTTAATGTGAATGTGCTAACCACTACACTATCGCACGCCCCGGGGTAACTGTCTGGCCAAAATGGGTCAGTAAGCTGGCAATATTGCGGTGTCCTTGTAAATCAACCTCGCCAGCCCTGGGCAAGATCATTACACCGGTCTCACGTCTACGGCAGGGCGAAATGTGGAAGTTTGGCCCTTCGCCCAATCGTCTCGTTAACTTTCGATTTCCGGCGGTTTTGGATGCATGCATGCACGCATGCATGCATGAAGTATTGTTCCAGACCCTCCACGCTAACCATCCAACTAAGTACAAAAAAGTAAAGGTTCGATAGAGAGAATACATGTCTTGGAGCTAGCCATACCTGTGTAAGGGGTCTATTTTACATAACTCCTTATTCGTATATTTCTACCTATTGTCACCGACGCAAAATTTAAATAGTTTGCTATTGCTAAGCTGACCCTCTCTTCTAAATGATCATATAATTCCTTACAAAAGTGTGCCTTGTTGCCTTGACTCGCCGCCTTTTTACACAGCTCTATTTTGCTGGTTAATAATCGTCGGCCATTTCCTAGTTAGTTCTATTCCGGATAGATTATCAAAGGTAAACTACCGCAAATTAAATAAGTAGTTAATGCTAAATGTCTACACAGCGTTATGTTTATCTGTTGGCTGATCAGTCGCAGTCCCCTGGCTAGTTCTGTTCGAAGTAGAAAATCAAACTCGGAGCAGCTAAAATGACGCAACATTCATGAATAAGTATTGCAAAGGCTAAGGGCAAGCTGAACTTATGTGTTAAATGTTCGTGAAATGTCATGCATTATGACATGTTCTGCATATTCCAGTAATCCATACCTTCAAATATGCCGATTTCTCCGATGGTCTTCCGTCCCGTGGTTGGTTTCACACTCTGTCTCCGTCGTCTCCTTCTTCCTTGACATAGACGTGTTCTTTACTAGCGTGTGTTATCCAGTGGCTGGCGAAATTGAACTGACGGATGGTTGAAGACGAGATCGGGCGCTTGCAGACATTCGATTCGGTAATTCGGGAATTCTGATAGTCCGCAGCGACTCCTATCGAGTTGATTGGAACCCCCTTCTCGTGAATTCCGGCTAGCTGTAAAACTTGGCGTCGTCTCTGGTTACGTTTTTGATTCCAAACAGTTTACACGAAATATTTGTGTTTTGACCATCACAATTTCAACCAATATACCGATGATTTATAAAAGGCGATCGGTTATATTAACATTAAAAAATGGTTATTTCTTTGAAAAATAGCCGATTATTAAAAGATAAGAAAGCACACTTCCAAACTTCTTGAACACATACTTCAAAGTTCATAGCCGCATCACGAAATACCTTGAGAAACATCACATTCTAAATGCCCAGCTCCACTTCCGTGTTCTGACTTGTCTAATAATGTCTTTGCCTTTTCTCTCACCCAGATGTTTGTTTTTCTATCCGTCTATATGATGCTTAACATACCTCTTTTAATGTGTGTGCGGTTGCTAGCTTGTTCTTTGCCTGACTGGAGAGGGCCCACCTTTCCGCGGCGTATGTTATTGTTGGTAGTATGCATGAGTCATAAATATAAAATTCTTTGAAGATCTCGTGGTGCATGCATGCTACCCAGCCTTGTCTTGTTTAAGTACTGGCTAACACACCTGGTGGGGTCAAACGGTCATATGTATAAGACATCTGCAAATAGGTAAACTGTGCCTAGGGCTAGGCTATGCCTATGGAGTTGATATTGTTAGGTAAGTCACTGATGTAAATAAAGAAAAGAGCCGGCTGTTATTTTTCCTTGAATTTTATCTGTGGAGTAATTGTTACTGAAAAACAATGTCATACTGTGAGAGGTAGAATTTATTGAAAGTAATCTTCTCTTAAATATTTTTTTGAAATAATTCCCTCCATTAAAAGTATACACTGCGCCACTACACTACTAGTAGTACTATACAACTGTTATCAATAACTTAAAAACAACTGTAACACTTTAACAATTCCCCTACAGCCTCTCTTCAATTACTTATGGAACTCAGCACCACAGACAAAATCTCCCAGATTATAGGTATTTATTAAGTATAAAATTATGCATTTGGAAGTTTCTGTTGAAGCCTTAATGGATGGATCCAGCTGGTTTCCAGGTACGTGTATGTGAAAGTTAGTTGTTGCATACTGAGGGTTGTAGGTGGAGGTCCAGGACCAGATGGTGTAAGTATATAGCTATGCATCTAGTGAGCCTGGACTCTCTTGAATTTCGTTAATACTACGGATATAGGCATTATCCCGTTATACCCAATCGTTGACATCCACACGCATTTTTGTATTTCAGAAACATAACATATCGATTTATATATAACGTACATTCATCATCGGTATATTGGTTAGAATCAAAAACGTAACCAGAGCCGACGCCAAGTTTTACAGCTAACCGGAATTCATTATGAGGCGTATTCTATTTGCAGTCCGCGGAGTCCGCGGACGCGGAGAATGCGGAGACGTGAAAAAGAATAGATTCGGAGAAGGTCGGAGACGTTCGAGACGCATAGCAACCAGCATAGCAACTAGCGCGTTTAAAGATGGACGGAGACGCAGCCTTGGCGCTACTGTGTAATGATTTATTTTCGTCAAGTGGTGGTGATCATCATCCTCATGCCATCGACCAATACGCGGATGAGTTAACATCAGCCACGTTGATGTTGTAAGTTGCATTTTGTAAATTATGAAGGAATATTTTAACAAACATTTCATTTAACCATTCATATTTAGCTTGCAATCAATGTCTGAAAACCGTCTCGTATTATCACAAGCAATTTATTAAAAAAGTTGTATCAATGGGTTCCCATTCTTCTTGAGAAGGAAGCATGGAAGGATATTGAGAGTTACTGGTTAATTTATCTTTGAACTGGTTTATGCCTAGTAAAAATTTGATAACAATACCTTCTAATCCACATTGACCTTTTAGGGTAGGAAGTTTGCTAATTTTAATGAAATATAAAATGTATGATATTTGGGTATGTGTAGATTCATAATTAAGACAGTCAGGCATGCCATATTTGCTCTGATAATATGCAGTGTTATGCATATATGTAAAATAGACACAACAATTCATTTAACCATCTATATTTAGCTTGCAATTAATGTCTAAAAACCCTTTCGTATATACAAGCAATTTATTTTAAAAGTTGAGGCACCCAGACGTATGCCATTTTTGTTGTGAAGGAAGCTCGGAAGGATATTGAGACTTAATAGTTATTTGAGTTATAGAAATGAACTAACACCTAGAAAAGGTTTTGTGATAATACAAGCTACGCCTCATCGACTTGTTTGGGTCGGAAGTTGGTCATTTTTAAAGAAATATAATAACGTACCATCTTTGCACATGTATATATTCATAATTAAGGCAGCTAAACCTGCCATATTTCTCAGATTTGCACATATTTATGTTTTGGTACCATATATGTACAATTTGGATATAAGGTGTGTGTATTTTACTCACAATCAGGGTCTGAAAACCCTCCCGCGTGTGATATTTTGAATAAATCCTGATGTTTATCAACTTGCTGCACATTAACCATACACTGTACTTATGTTCTAATTGTAATTATGTAATCTTTATATTATACAGAACAACTCCACACAATTTCACTGATACAGGCTAAAGAGTGTAGAATATATTGACTAGTGAAATGTGAATAAAATTATTTATTTTTAACAAGCTGTCTAAAAACGTCTAAGTCCCAAATTTGAACCTGACGTAACTTGAAAACTAGTTAAGCCAGAACGCTCAAATTTTGGATTCTTACTAATCTCACCAAAGGCTCTCACCATACAGATCTATTCAAAAATCTAAGAGATGACAGCAACCTCATTGGTTGCGTTCACACGGAATGACCCATATATATATTATAGCACCTATTTAACCCCAGGTGTAGCAACATTTAACAACCATGTTCCCTAGTTTCCAAATTTCGTAAAAACACTGAAAACATCCCAATACTTTCAGTAAATATTTGTTTTCACAATTTGTCTGATTTTCAGTGTTAGGCTTCATAATGGTTTACATATAATATGGGAGCATGAAGATAAAATGGAAACTAAGGTGCACAAAATCCCTCTTGGCAGTTTGTAGTGCATGTCTTGAAGTACATATCCTCCAAATTTGGAGTTGATCTGCCTTCCAGATTTCCAAGGATTTTTCTAGTGCCTTGTCCACATTTTTGGTTGTTGTCTTTGACCAGTTTATAAGAAAACACCATTATATGTCTTCCACCTACCACGTAATTGTTTGGGTGTGACTGTGTACCCATTTAGTTTCATGATGTCTTCAACCTCCTTTCACATGCTATTGTGGCTTGAGTTTTTCGTCATGTTCTCGTGGACGGGGTCAATCAGCTGTTTGGTTGCCGCACTGGTCTACACTGTGCATGCATGCAAAAAAATGTCACAGTGTTTATGTATAGCTAACATACTGTTGAAATTATGCATTTTTTGTTCAAAATGATAAGCATATGCTTATTGACAGAAAATTATAAAACATTCTCATATTTTTATCAGATATTTCAAAGATGAGTTTATTATCCCAAAACTGTGCCTATATATTTATACTCATTAACTACTTTCTCGTATTTTCAACAAATATGTTGTATGAAAATTACTTTTTAACGTACTGACATAAGCATAAATTGTGTGTGTGTGTGTGTGTGTGTGTGTGTGTGTGTGTGTGTGTGTGTGTGTGTGTGTGTGTGTGTGTGTGTGTGTGTGTGTGTGTGTGTGTGTGTGTGTGTGTGTGTGTGTGTGTGTGTGTGTGTGTGTGTGTGTGTGTGTGTGTGTGTGTGTGTGTGTGTGTGTGTGTGTGTGTGTGTGTGTGTGTGTGTGTGTGTGTGTGTGTGCCTACCTTGTTGGAGCTGTTTGTGTAACTGCTGCAGTTGTGATCCATGGTGTAGTGATTTCCTGTAGCACATTGTGCAATATTTCTGCATCTACAGCATGTATATTGAAAATAAATACATTATAATCCTGCTTTTTAATGTGTGTTGTATAATTTATACAACAAGATATCATGCAATGAAAAACTATTTCAAATTAATATTTATTGTTCGTACACATACATATATGTAGTAATAAAAGCATATAAGCCATAAGTGCATTACCACATATTATAGAAATTACATTTTATTGCAAACATTTATGTGTATGTAGTTTTAATTATATTGCTATATTTATACACTGTAAATAAAAGTAAACGTAACATTTTACAAAATGCCTAATAGTAAATAAGAATGTATATATTTTATAATTACCTCCAACTATCAACTGTTGCCCGTCTAGGGAACTCAGAACAACGTCCGTCCATTTTACCTGTCCATCAGGCATGATGACTTCATAGCTTCTCCAATATCTGAAATAGCCATAGCCAATACAGAAAGTGGAACAGTACACATAAGAAAGATTTTTTTAAGAATAATAAAGGCTATGGAATGGACAACTACATATTTTTAATAATATCATTTTAGATAAAAAAATTCATAGCTTTTAAATGGATAATAAAATACAAACAAATGACTGAATACAATAAGAAGATTTGTAATATTTGATAATGATTTGAAAATAATAAAATAAATAAATGAAAATGTTATTTCTATGTATAAATAACAAAATACAATGTTAGATAATGTAGCAATTCGTAATAATAAAATCACTAGGTAACATATGTGTCATAAATATATATAATAATTCTTGGAAGTAATAATTTCATTTTAACAATATTTATGTATAATTTATTACAAGTAATTAATAAATGTAAAAAATCATGAATTTTTTACATTTATGAATGGTACCTATGGCTAGAAAGACGCGTACCTTATGTTATATCAAACAACAAGCTCCACAAGACAAAATACATCAATACGACAATAGCAATCAACTAAGTTAATTAAATGACAAGTCCAATGGGGAAACACCCACACCAACACTAGGTAATCTTCTAGATAACTGGCCTAAATTATTAGGGCCTTCTAAAAACGGTTTTAACAAATGTTGTGTGTGTATATGTTTGGAATGTCATTTTACATAATTTCCGGTACAAATAAGTAAGATATCATTTGTTTCTAAAATTGTGTTTTACATCAACGTTTAACATCAACGACAACGTCACTGGGCATGAACATTTACTGCATCCCAGCCACATCAGAACCGCAAAGTAATGATGTAGCTAAAATTAGGTTTGGGGACATATACACAAATCGCAAGACATCTCTTTTGCGGTCCTGATGTGTCTGGGGTGCGCTAACTGACTGGCCCGCTAACTGCTCACGCCCTGAGCCTGAGACATCGGATCGTTTACGAATTACGTCGAATCAACAGCATTACATTTATCTGAAACACAATTTAAAAATAATAGTTGAATTCTTTGTATTGAAAGTGATGCACAGTGACATTCCGAACACATACACATCGAAACACGGTGGTAAACCCGTTTTGATAAAGTCCTAATAATTTAGGCCAGTTAACTGAAAGATTACCAAACACTCACATTCACAACTTCACACAACACTGGCACTGTGTCAGTCAGACTGTGACTGTCTTTTGTGAGCGATAAATTAATAAATTCCTTGTTTCACTTTAGGGAGTATTCCACTGACATGCTGACATGCATAAATGCATATATTTCATTGAAAAAGTACTGATAATTGCGCTTTCACATTAGCAAAATAAATATATACTTATATTATTGTATTTCAAATGTTTTATTACATCGTACTCACCATTTTTGTGAGGCACTGTGTCAGTCAGACTGTGACTGTCTTTTGTGAGCGATACATTAATAAATTCCTTATTTCACTTTAGGGAGTATTCCACTGACATGCTGACATGCATAAATGCATATATTTCATTGAAAAAGTACTGATAATTGCGCTTTCACATTAGCAAAATAACTATATACTTATATTATTGTATTTCAAATGTTTTATTACATCGTACTCACCATTTTTGTATTCTGCCATATTTGTACCACGTGACTACGTCTCTCCGAATACGTCGTACGACATGCCACGCAAGCGGCGAAACCGGAGCGGTCCGGAGAGCCTCTCTTTTGAACGTGAGGTCGGAGAGGACGAGAGGTCGGAGAGGCAAATATAATACGCCGGGAGAAGAGGGTTCCAATCGACTCGATAGGCGTCGCTGAGGACTATCAGAATCGCGCGCGAAAACGAGGCTGGGGTCAGTTGGGGGCAGGAAATCCATATTCTCCACCATGTTGACGTAAAGGACTTCGTTTTGTTTTTGGTTGTAATAATCGAACTGTTCCAGTCTAACTATTTCATATATTCTGTCCGAAGGATTATTACAAGCAGAAGGAGTGGAACACTTTGCCGGTGACAATGCTCACGGAAATCATGAATTTTAATCGATTGTTATGGTGGTTGCCATGGTGGCATCGCCGGCTTGTACTTGTGTTTGGCGATCTTGACAGTTGACTAATAATGAAAAGTGCCATTTTTCGCGCAGTACAACCTGATAGGGGCAAACGTATGATTATGTGCATTTTGTAATATGCACCATGGCTTTGCAGAGGATGCATGCTAGTGAAATTGGTTGTAATTCGCAGGGTCTGACTTGAGGTGTTTTAACTGGTGTTGTTAATGTTTGGAGCCAGTCATTTGTATCTATTGATACACATGCGATATTGATATTGATGCGCATTTGATTTGGACTGGACACAAGAATAATATTTTAACGACGGATGACTGTTGTAGCTTCCGACTGATGACTACTAATAAAATCAGTTCATAAATATATTGTGCTATACGTGTCTTATCTTAAATATCCAATTTAATATTGAGTTTATCACACTGTAAATGTAAAAAAGATATAGCGATTTACGTAGCGCAGATAATACACACGATTTTAGGCCGTACTTGTCTTTTGCGGGATTTGTATTTTTCACTGCTATACGCTGAGATTTCAGAACAGTTCGATATGCCCTGATATTAGTTATAACTGAAAAGTTGTCTAAATGCAGATAATCATAACACATGTATACATTTGCTCCAAAACAGGTTGTACTGCGCGAAAGATGACATTCTTCATTACTAGTCAAGATCGCCATCCACAAGTACTAGCCGCCGATGCCATAGCAACTACCAGAACAATCAATGAGGTACCACAATAACTAATCCGACAGATGGCGCTGTGACGCAACTACGGTCTACGTGCCGTCTTTTACATATGCTTGTGCCATGACGATTTGAGACGCCAGTGCTTTAGTGATTTACGTTTTCGCGGTGATGTCAACACTGAAAATGAGATATGGTGATATGACGCTGCTTCAGCTGAACAATGTGTTGAGGCAATGTAAAGCACAGCTGTCTGGACGAAAAAGGGATTTGATTGCACGGTAAGTGACCTTATTCCTAGATACAAGACCAAATGTGGTGAATGTGTTGGGCGATTTTTTTTACACTGTCACTGACACTAACTATCGGTGGCAGCGTCGACATCGTAGCGTTTAATAATCATTTAATAACTAAAGTATGTTTTCTTCTTATAAAATGCCTCCACATTGGGTGAATAATTGGTAATCTTCCAATGAACTGCTAATTTGGTCTTTTCAAATATATGTTTAAATTTTTGTTAGGTGTAGCCGTAGGGCTATGGCCTATGCCTATGCCTATGGCTATGGCCTATGCCTATGACAGTGACTGAGTGAGTAGTGTATATCATGTCTGTGATATGCTGTGTTTGGAATGACATTCTGCATCACTTCCGGTACATACGAAAAAAGAGGTATTATGACTCAAAAATTGTGAGTATTATGATTGTTTATGTCATTGTTTTATTGAAAAGTACTCATCTTTTGCAGACTGGAAATGGAATTTCTGGATACCAAAACACCAGTCAACCATAGCCTCAGCCAGAGCATGAAATGACACTGCCCCCATCCAGCCTATACACGGATCTTCATGGTGGGATGGAAGAGAACTTCCCACATGTTACGATGGAAATGTTTGTCAAATACGTGGCACAATTTGATAAGAAACTGGACGACAAGACGCGACACTTGTATACTGAGAGGTGAGTAGCCCTGGCCTATTAACATGTATATATACTTACATACAAATTTAACATTTTACAACCAACCATTCCATATTTATGTTTCAATAGTGACACAGCAGTCAGTTAATTATAGTTCCCATCCTTTGTGCTTTGTGATATTGTAGATGTTCGACTGATTAATAATTGTATTTGGACTGTTTCGTAACTTCTAAATTAATTTGTGGTTCATATTTGAGACTGGTACTGTCTCAGATTCTTGAGGTGTCTGCGAACTGCCACAACTGGAAAGAAAGTATTTGTATTAGCAACAGTGTGGGCTGAGATGAAGAAATTGATGACTACAAGGTCGACATTTTCATCAACGCTGATGGGGTGGTGCAGGAGGCGTAGTGTGAGTGTGGAGCGGGACAGGGGCCTGCCGCTCACTGCAAGCATGTTGCTGCTGTGATGCATGGGCTTACCTGCTTCTGTAAAACAGGGGATATTCTTACGGAAGTCACGTGCACACAGGTAAACAAAAATAATTACACTGGACCGTCCTTTACCTTTATTGAAATTCAGAGTAAGCATTACAATATAAAACACAGTATCTGACTAAACATGAATGATTAAAACTATGCAGTGTGCAAGTCATATCACCAACAGGATTCAAACACTGTAAAACTCATTAAGACCACTCCCTACTGTTAACAGACAACCAGTGGGGGTCAATAGCAGAATCTTGTTCAAGGCAATTCTCTGTATATAGTGAAAACACTTTTAAATAAGTAATTGTTAAAATAATCCATCCAAGATGATATGAAATGATGGGTAATGTTTCAGTTGACACCATGATGTAATTAAAAAGATGAAAATAATACCTTAAAAGTATCATTGAACAAGTTGAAATTCACAGAAATTAAATGTCTCCTCCTTATTGTATGAAACCCTGACAGTAACATATAACAGTGTATACATTGTGATTAGTAACATTTCATTTCAGGTCACACAAATATCAGCAGAACAGGCAGACTTTGGGGAGAAATCCACTAGGGGCCAAGGAACCTCAAAGACATGGCAAAAAACAAGACTGCATCACATAACATCATCCAACTTCGGTACAATTTGTAAGGCAACCAAAAGGCGAGACTTCAATGGTCTCACCGACACCCTCACAACACACCGTGACCTTAGAACTGCAGCCACTCTCCATGATTTTTCATTCTGACAGTCACAGCGCACGCGACAACATTTACGTAGGCGGCGAATATTTGCGAAGTCTGCTGGTGTCGCCAAAAAGTCGCGCGAGGTCACGGGTTCACATCCGGATTATGTACCACCTCGTTAGGAATTGTGTGTGCAGTTGTTAAAAGTTTAATTTTTGGGTAAACAAATATGAGTTCATTTATAACTAAAATTAGCTGTTGTTACGACATCGATTGGACACTTTATTTGTGATCATGATACACGCAGTCTGCATTACAATGGATCAGTGTTGATGTTAGAAGGTGAGCGACTGGCTTGCAATGCCAATGGACGCCAGTGTTTCACACACTTCTAGTATAGACTATTAGTATTACATTATACGGATAGCGCTTAGTATATTCGTAAACGACTCGAGCGCACGCGGCTATATTTAATCAACTTATTTCTTTTTGTGAAGAGTTGCTCGTTCAATTGCTTTAAGTTTTAACGTTAAACATAACATAATTTTAAAAACAGCGCTGCCACGAAATGTATGCAAACATGGGCATTTTATGTTTATTTTAGATCATATCGTTGTCGTTGAACATCAGCGCAGAATAAGATGTGGCTATGCATTATTGGATTCCTGACGATAGGTACGATAAACTTGGTATGTTGTCAGCTGAAGGTATACGTGGATATATCTTCATTTTAGTGACAAACGATCACGAAGGTTATGGTACGCGAGTAGTAGACTGCATGTGGTGAAATTACGGACAATACTAACTGTACACTTTCACACTACTAGTATTATATACACGCTTAGCCTTATGAAATTTACGAAATTCGAATATCTTACACTTAGTTCTGTAGAAACGCAGTACAGTAACTGGGACTTAATTATTCGGTTGGAAAAATTATCAGCGATTCTTAACTGTCATATAAAGACATCGGTATAGACAATCTTCCTATTGTAGATAGATCTTTCAACAAATAAAAGAACCATAATCAATAAGCCTCTATAACAGATGCTGGTATCAATTTTCAGCACACAACTCCGATTCATTTATTCATTATACATTATACACGTTGTGTCGAGACTAAGTCGGTGACCGTGGAAGATTTCTAGACTTTTTTGACTTCATGTAGAATCACCCCAATTACTGGACAATACAAATTAATCAAGCCAGACGCATTGATCACCGTTTGGGAAGTTGACATTGCAGAATCACCGATGGCGTCCTTGCTATTTTGTTAGCAAACGTATTTTTGTACACATGAACCTACCTTTCTCGCTCTCTGTCACAATATGAGGAAATAAAGTTTCGTAGAATGTTTGTCTTGGAGTTTCCTTTCGAGCCAACGCTTCTCCATTTGTGGAGGCAAAGGGTTTTGACGGACCTGTCCTAACTCTCATGTAGTCCCCTAGATTCTACGAACTAGTGTTCATGTCATTCGTTACGAGGGAATTTGAGTCACCATCAAGGTTGGGCATTGTGAGTGGTAAATGCGTTGATACCAGCTTGAAGCTTGCGCGGATACGGTAGAAGAGTGAGTTACAAAGCAACCCAAAGTACAAATGGAATGGATTAAGTTGCTGCGGGATTACAAAACAAGGAACATCGTTTCAAATTGGAGAAGCAATTCAAATAGCAACGGCTAGAAGACAAGGTGGTGTGGCAAACAACTTGCGTCAGTGTAGTTGCTTATGGGGCAGTCACGGGTGAACGAAGTGTTTCCACACGAGGAGGAAGACACGCCTGCGGTGCACCACTCACCTCACGGTATTAAGCAAGGGACGAAGACAGTCATGGTGTGCGCTGTAGACATAGATGTTGTCGTCATTCTCGTTTGATTGTTTTTCTGTTTGACAACGACCGTCAACTGTCAACCGTGGGTGGCACTCGGAAGAGAGCGAAACCTAAGAAATATAGACGTCAACGCCATTTACTAGTATATCGTGTGTGTGTGTGTGTGTGTGTGTGTGTGTGTGTGTGTGTGTGCGTGCGTGCGTGCGTGCGTGCGTGCGTGCGTGCGTGCGTGTGCGTGTGTGCATGTGTGTGATAGTGAATCTGAATTCGGACATACATGCGCACTTACATACGTATACCCTTACAAACACACTATTCAAATACATTTGAATGGTACTTACCGGTCAGTGGTATATGCATAGCATACCATTCAATGCTATGACATTCCGTGATGATATTTTGATTTGTTGACTTTTTAGAGTGGGCGCAATGAGGAATGGTATTTTGAATAGTGCCATTTACAAACTATTCAAAATAAACATTGATGTACATCGAATGGCATACAATTGATGCATTCTTGTTAACAATTCAAAATGTTGAGGATAACATACAGATGACAAGTATGCATTTTTCAAAGATATATACATACACGCCTTCTTTAATTCATGTTTTAAGCAATCCCTCCTTTTATACACAAATTAACTAGTTAGGCCGTCCAGTCGACGTATGTAAGCTGATATCACGGAGTGTGATCACTAATCGCAACCCAACTGCACGCATATCACGTCCGCAGATTTACGGGGTTTTCCTCGATCATCATTAATTGTTATTCTATATCATGCGGACTTATTTTTCTTAAATAAAATATTGCTAATTGTTTTTAATTCGACTTTGCGGCCCTGATGCGTCTAGGATGCTCTAACAGCTCAAGCCCTGTGAATGCCACCGGCTTGTTTACGTCCACTCGACGGCGCAAAATGTATATAAAACTAATTAAAACAATAATGTCATTTGTTTGTACCGGAAATGACATAGAGTGGCATTCGGAACACATACACATCGAAAACAGGTGACCAAACCGTTTTGAAAAAGGCCCTAATAATGAATTGGCAGATAACCGATCTTGTTTGCCGTCAGTTTCCAGGTCGAAACTGGTCACGTCTTCAGTACTGACAATCTCAATCTTGTTGTCATCCTCAAAATGTCGACGCATGAAATTGTATGTCCATTCTGCTTTGATGATGATTTGAGCTGTTAATTTATAAGATGTTTAACCTCCGAATTTTGTGATCGAGTGATGTGGTTTATTATTTATAGAATAATATGCGATTATACGTTATATACGATGGGGTAGTCAATTATAATAGAAAATAATAATAATTTGTCTTAATGTTTAATGTAAGAAGATATAAAATATGTAACAACAGATAGTTGCGTTGATTAGTGGAACGGGCTCCTGCAAATTTTAAAGTGAAAAAAAGGCAACAGTTTAGTGTTATGCACCTAAAAGAGTTTACACTAGCTAATCATTTGCATCTACAATCAAATTTTTCACCTTAGTGGTTACCTCCGAAAGTGGTCTTAAAGTGGGAAAATCTAGCTAAATCACCGACACCATGAACCGGCCCATCTTGGATCTTGCAACCAATCACAACCCAGCAGTTTGGAAAAGTAATACGTCAGAGAGTCGTCTGCTGGTTCAGCTGTCATAACAGATAGCCAAGCGGTACGCTAAAAGTTGCCTTACGTCGGTTTACCACGAAATCGCGACAGCAATATGCCACATTGTTTCTCATACGCTTATGGTAACAGTACAGTGAAAGACAGTATCACTAAGATGTCTTCTTTGAATCGAGCAGAACTGAAACAGTGTTTCGGTGGATTCGTTGGGACAGTCACAGACACAGCGCCGATCCAAGACGACCCAATTTGATTTACCTAACCATCAAAACGACCACCAACAGCCGCCAAACTTATCCTAACGTATGTTACATACATATACATACACTACGTTATAAAATAAAATCACTTGCATTCCTCTAACGAAGAAAATCCATAAAACAAACGCGCTGATGTCGACGGCAATTTCGATGACCGCTGGCCGGTACCGTAAAATCGCAAAAATAAGTTAGCCTTACACAAAATGCCATTAGACGGCACGTTTGTGCGCGCGAATATTGATAAACTTTACTTACTGCATTCGCACGCGCAAAATAGTTTAATTAATTGTAAATAGTATAGTAATAATTAATTATTATCATCACTATGATTTGCAGGAAATTATAAGTTTTATTAACATATATTGTATTTTAATTATATAGCGTTACATCCATAATTGGTTGTGGCGCTTCACAACATACTGCTATTAAAAATACAATAAGAAGAATACTACCCACAGATAATATTTCAAAATAAATAATGAAAATATGTGTGTCTATGTAATTAACCAAGTGACCTATCAGTATTAAAAAGAACCCATACCAATTCCATAACAACAATAGTGGTAAATTAATGTAAAGGTAATAAATAATTAAGATGGTAAAATAATTACGAGGTAACAATAATTCATTCAGCATATACACACAGTATGCATAAGAAAATTGAAGCTATACATTTTTCTACTCATGAATTATATTTCCACCACCAGATATGTAATAATAATTATTTTTGGACAAAACACTGTATTCATTATCGGGACAATAAATCACTGAAATTTAAGCAGAATATGAATATGATATGGGAAATATATGGTGGTAGAAAAAGAAAGTTTTGGAGCATTCAAAAATAACACTATGTTATTGTTTCGTTATCATTGTTAAAAACATCGTTTATATAATATAAGCTTGCATGCTTGCGGGATGTTTATAGAAATATTCTGAAAATTAACAATGTGACATCATCGAACAACACGTAATGTTATGCAAACACATGCATTGTTTTATTTTTTTAATATTACCTGTGGGTAGCATTCTTCTTATTGCATATATTTTAATAACATCATATTTTGACAAACAATTATGGATTTGGCGCTATAAGAAAAATAATATTATAATTATATTATAAGAAAACTTAACATTTTCTGAAGATCTTTGTAATGATAATAATTAATTATTATTTGATTAATTAAACTATTTCGCGCGTGCTAATGCAGTAATTAAAGTTTATAAATATTCGCGCGCACCACCGCGCCGCCTAACGTTATTTTGTGTAAATCTAACTTTTATAGCGATGTTACGGTAACCGAAGAGCCTGAGTTGCCGTCGGGATCTGCGATCGAGTTACTTTTGTGAATTTTCTTCGTTAGAGGAATGCAAGTGATTTTATAACATAGTGTATGTATGTGTATGTAAGACAAGTGATGAGAAGTTTGACGGCTGCTGGCGGTCGTTTTCATGGTTAGGTCGGACAGTACATGTCATTGTTGACACCAGTCGATGCCGTGTCTGCCTCTGGACTGGTTGTTTCTCTTCTCGTCATTTCAATTTCCCTTGGGTCTTCACCACCACGCACATCTGGTATGTCTGACAACACAGGCCTTTGTCTTTGTGGCTGAAATCTATATCCAGCCACTTCTGAATCCGTGCTATTTCCGTCAGACAAAGAATCAGAAAATCCATGTTATTATTTACGCTCTTTTGTGTCACAGCGCCACCCGACGGAGTTGCCAAGAAAGTAGTACGACAAAACCGCCTATCAGTGGCGGCGAGTCTCATACGTCACTGTTTTTCTAAAATGGCGTTTTCCATAGACTTTCTATAGGTATATGTTCTACAATTTTTTTCTGCTAAACCGCTGACGTTAAAAATGTGATTGAGGTTGGAAATTGTTAGTTTTTTTCTTAGCTCTATTAGGCCCATATCACCAAACCGTTGCCTTTGTTTTCCGTTTAAGTTACATGTCGGTCAATGGTATTGGATGGTGTTCTCAAATACCATTGAGAGTACCACTGAAACCTGATTTTATCATAAAATGGGCCAATGATACTGAATGGTATTCTCAAATATCAATGAGATTACCAATGAAGTCTGAATTATTATTGAACAGTATGTTCCAATGCCATTGAGAATACCATTGAAGCCTAATTTTATAACTGAATAGCACTGAATGGTATTTTCATGTACCATTGAGAGTACCACTGAGAATAATGATTTACCACTGAATGATCCAATTGTGCTGAATGGTATTTTAAATTACCGTTGAGAGTCCTACTGAAACACTAGTAAATGATCCAGTGATACTGAATGATACTGAACAGTATTCAAAGAATCCATTTATATACCATTGGCTCTTTTTGTAAGGGATATACATACATAAATATGTACATACACACATATACGTACATACATACATATTTATTTACGTATGTACATACATACCTACCAACATTTCTGAGACACGCTGAAAAAAGAAACCCAATATTCGTATATACTAGCGTGTGAATGCCCATTTCCATTAAGCATCGCTGGATAATTAAACTAATAGGTCATAAATCACCTACCAGACGGCACGATATTAATTGCGCACTAAATTATGAAGCCAGTAGTACAATAAATGTTTGTAGTACAGAATGTACAGAATGTATGAACTGAAATGTTACCACTAATCCATCATTTGTATCGACAATTGTTAAACCATTAAATATTTGTTTTACGGTGTTGATTTTTATTTGATAGGATATTTATGAAATACATAATCACGATTAGCTATTACTATATTATTGCATATCGTGTTAGCATGTATTATTTACGATGTAAATGTAACTTATGTATTTCATTTCCAATTTCATTTAGTTATTTTTGCTGCTTAAATAAGTTAAATAGTCTCTATAAATTCCTGGCATATCGAAATGTTCACTGAGACCTGATGTGAAGCTGTTGTTTGGTCTTTTTTGCAGTCCCGGCTTGGTCAGCTGCCAAAGGTGAGTTGACTGAGGTGAGGGATATCAGGGCTTTTAGGCATTACTCTGCCAGCCAAAATTGCCCTGACGTACTCGGAATGCCATTATAAGTTTGTATTTAACTAATGGTGTGACTGTTTGTCAGGTAAGCGTGAGGATACTGAAATCGAGATGGTAACACATATAGATGTAACTTGCAAATATCAGGTCACAAGTATAATTTGGTTATGTACGGCAACTTGTGTTACAAAAGTGATTTGAATTGGCAAACAATTACATTTGGAGAAGTCTTGCCTTACTTGACTAAAATGTTTACTTTCCTTGTTTCCCCGTGGGAAGTTACACAATCAACGATTCTTCACCATCGGACACATTAATGGGAAGTCGTTTCCAGTTCTTTCTCCATCCTGTTTGTGTCATCTCCCCACTTCTCTACTCCATGTTCTACTCGGCATTCCCATTTTTCGTTTACCTTGCGGATACCTTATTATCGTGTCTCACACGCACCACTTATCGCTCGTGTTATCATCATCCGATCCAAGAAACCGTGGTACAATAGTGAGTTGTCAGATGCGAAGCGACAACTCCGGCCAGCTGAAAGGCGGTGGCGACAGACACGGTTACTAGTGCACAGAGACATTTACACGAGTTTGCGAGACGTCTACAGAGAAAACGATAGCAGCTGCTAAATCTTCGTTTTTCTGTAAGAAAATACGCGAGCCTGCTTGTGATGTGAAGGCTATACATGTACCGCATAAAGAATGCAATCACCGAACGCCAATAACCACCAGTGCTACCCGAATGCAACTACTTTCATAAGGATTTGGCGGAACGTTTTCAAGTATATTTCTCCGAAAAGATTATGGATGTCCGCAGTACAATGTATCATCATGACTCCCCACTACCTGTGTTGCTAATTGTCAACAATCACAACCACCATTGTGCTCTGTCCACATTCACAACTACAACCGCCGCTGCTATTGTTCGACTCGTGAACAAAGGCCCTTCAAAATCTTGCGCTTTAGATCCTTGGCCGACGACACTGTTAAAAACAAACTTAAATATTATTGCACCAGTGCTAACGAATATCATCAATATCTGCAAATGCACTAAGGATCTTGAAGCTGTAATATCCTTGACTGTACCAGCTAATGAATAATGCGCTGGTCACTCCCTTATACACAATATTTACCGCCCGATATCAAATCTCAGCTTTGCCTCAAAACACGACCTAGCGCCCGAATACATTGCTGACATGATTACGGAATATACGCCGGGTCGCCAGCTTCGCTCCGCCGGGTGCCGTCTCCACGCCATAATTTAGAACGCTGTGGTCGGCGTGGCTTTTCAGTGACGACTCCGCGCCTGTGAACCGATCTACAGCATAGTCTGCGCCTAATAGACTCACTTGAACTTTTTAAGACCTCATTTGTATACTACTTGTAGGGTATTTTATAATAAATTTATTTTAACTGTAATTATAGTTTTGCACTTTTCTTACTTTATTATTAAGTTATTACTATATTTATTATTTATTTATTATTTTATTTTATTTATTTATTGCTGATAAGCTTAGCTTATTAACTTAGGACTTTTAGAAGCTTTATTTATTGATCACATTCTAGTTATTATCGTCTTTACGTGCAAGTTTAAACTGATTATGAATATTTTAAATATGTATGTGTTACAATGTAGTTGATGAGACTCTGAGCGGATTTTTTTCCGGATATGGTGGTTTACAAATAAATATAATTACTATTATTATTATCTTGGGATGTGGTGAGTCTTTTTCCTGTACGTATGACATATCCAGCCCTATTTGTCCACATCATTTGATGTTTGATTATATCTTTATTTGTGCTTACCCATAATGCATTGTAACTCTTTTTTGCCACCATAATGTTTATTATTATTACTAAGATTCTTTTTTTGACACTTGTTTCCATAATTAGCAGTTTTCAAGATCCTTTCAATAACCGTGATAAAGAGAAACAGTGATAGAATGCACCCCTCTCTGTACCTGATATAATGCAGACCTGCCTGTATATATGTAGGTTTTTGAAATGGGTATATCATATTTACATTTATCAAGAATGTGATGGATGTGTCAAGTCATATTTCAGTTGTCAACTAAGCATGTAGTCCACAGAATATTTTGGTAATATTATGAATTAAACCTGATTTAGTCAGGCTGTTTTGTGATAATGCGCGGCGTTGACATTAATCGTACAATGAGTTGCTTTCAAAGGACATAATTCCACTCGCCTAGAAAGTCCACATTATTCAACCCGTTTTGCACATTCAAATGATTCGCCTTTTGAAAAACCTTGGAGAGCTAAAAAGCGTCCTCCTAAAAATGGCCAGGAGAGCTATTAGAAAGCAACAAATCGTCCTCCTAAAATGGCCCAGGAGAGCTATTGATATATGAATTATAAACGTAGAAAACCTACCGAAGAAACGGAGCCGGTTTTATAAATAATACATTGTGTTAGAATTGCCACTTGTGCAAAACAAATGATAGAACACAGTTGATAAAATCCCATGTCCATAAAATGTTCAAATACAACGATCAGAATGTGAAAACATGTCATAGTTAAACTCCACAAAAGTCCCTTTCATCGTCGCCGTCAAAGAATGCCTTGGCTAGGTTGGGGAAGGGAACGGCATGGCGGCGCCATTTCACGTATCCACTTCAACGGTGGCAACCTCGTTGACCATTGCCGTGAGTCCGCGTGCACCAGACAATCATCATCAAATATGATGAAATAAGTCCTTTCACAGTTAATATAAACAATTGTAGTATTGTCGCTGTCAAACAACGCTGTCGGTAATGGCATGACGGTGTCGTTCAGTACGAATGTAGTGTATCTGTGTCTGAGTCGTTGCCGCTACCGTTGCCCCAAGCGCCGGCAAATAAATAATATATCATCGTCCTTTGTTGGCATCAATCCAACGCCGTCTGTTTTGTTCTTAAACAAGTTTTAATCTCAATTCAAAGAACAATGTTTACACGTTTACAAAAGCCAGGCTTCATGCGGATTGTCAAAATAACATCTCACTAACCAGGGCTTCCTAGCCACTGACGACCGAGTTACTTGCATTTGCTTTCTGGGTCAAGATACAATGTTGTAACCCCGACTTCCCTGTGCCTGGGCGCTGCCTGGACAAACACACGTGGCTGGTGGTCTAATTAAGGGACGACTGTCTGAGAAATATGTGTTACATCCGGTCCCACGCTGGCGGAGACGGCAAGTTATTACATTGTTGCTAGCCGGCAAGGAAGCGTCTTTGAAGTATACACAGGCCTGGTTGAGGATGGGTACCGTAGCTTACCTTTTATAGGCGCCAGCATTATGCATGGTTCTACATAAATCCTATAAAACCAAAACTTCTTAACATGTTTTAATAAATTCCAACGCCCGGGTGCCCGGAAAATTGTCCTCCCAAAGGCAAAAAAAGGAGCGCGATCGCGTTCCTCAAAAGGCAAGGCCTGCTTATGTAATTCGCAACCACGTATATTGCAATAACTTCGATGATTGTATTTCAATATTACATATTTCTACCAATTACACTTATATCCGGCCTGCCTCTGACTGCTTGTTTTACACGTGTACATTTAATGACCATTAGGACTGTGCACTCAATACATTCGAATTTGTATTAATCGTGCAATCTGCTCATTCGCAACAGTTCAGGTCAAAATAGATGGCAGATGGACAACATGCGTGTTTCCCTTCAACTATGGCGGTAAGAGGTACGACGCGTGTGCACTACTAGATCGTGGTAGCAGTGAACTGCAATGCCGCACGGCCTACTACAACAGAATCGGTCACTGTTATCCAGGTGAGTTGACTTTAACAAGGTATAACAAGTTGCCGTCCAGAACCAAGCTCCAGACGGCATGTGAACAAGGAAGCATATGGCTTATCGAATGTTCACTTAAAATTATATATATTCAATATTATAAAATGCACTAAAATGCTACTAATTAAAACACGTTGTCTCTAAAAATACATAAGTAAAATAAAAAGAACACGTTGTCTCTAAAAATATACAAGTAAAATAAATTAATACATACAATGTCCTACAATAAAACAATTTGTTATAATAATAAATTAATTAAAATAAATATATGAATAAATAATTTAATTAGTATTAAAATAATTTCTAAAACATTTAAATGTTCAACCTAGGTATAGCCCGCCCTTGCCAGATAATTGTCAATTTTGTTTTTAAACATAATAATGGACAAATGCATTCCGTGACCTCTACATGTTTTGGCAGCAAACTGTAACAC
>OZ024854.1:60854837-60857337 GCA_964017155.1 Oasisia sp. SBJ-2009
CATTTTAAAAGACAATAAGATACGTGGCAGCCCTGAAATAAAGACAAGTTCATCACATAACTTATGCAAGTTGGTAAACAGGTGTTTGACAATTATTACGATCAACTTACTATTATTTCATCGATAAGCGCTTCGCGCTGTTGTTACTTGCGCTGTTTCCTTTGGCACGCCCCTTCGTTAATGTGGCAGCGCCAATTACGGAATCTTGTAAACCACATGTTGCACTGTGGGCAACAAAACGGGTCCTACAAGTAGAAACGAATGTGATAAGACACGTTTTCTCGTGAATCTATTTCATAACAAGTATTAACAAATAACATTATAACTAACGCGGTGTTTTACAATATGGCAGTCAATTAATCACTTTTCTAGACATCTGAATGACATTGACACCTGATTCTTGATAATAATAATGATAATAATAACACCCTTCATATTCAAACACGACTCACCTTGGCGCCACCTGGCACCAGTTGCTGCTCCGCCGCGGCCCTTTTGCGACGGGTGCAACTACCGGCGCGGACTTCCGACTACAATTATATTAATATACGTATTCGCGTTTTCTAAAATCGTTAACACGAAAAAATCGAAATCGAAATATGCCATTGACAAAGGCTTACCACACGAACCCCATCCGGGACTATCACCGACACTGTTGCAGCCGGGGCAGGTGTTGGTGTCGGCGGTGGTCTCAATGGGGGGAGCGCCTCCCCATACGGCGGGATGTATGCCAATCCCGCAATGCTACCACTGCGTGGTACAGGGACGGGGCCCCTGACGGCTTCTGCGTACGAAAAACCAGGTCTCGACATGCGTTTGCTCTTCTCTTGACGAATACAAGCGAATAATGACACACTCGAAAAACGGCCGTCTTATATGCGTTCACAGCTGGACGCTTGGATCACGTGGGCGTGCTGAAACGTTACAACCAATCACAACTCGACAAACACGCTCGGTGACACGACGATAAATTGTTACATTGTTACAAGAATGCTATTTCTGGTATAAGCGCACCGTTTTTATTGAAACGTTGTATCGAGTTGGCTGAGAAAAAAAACAGTGGAGTCAGAGAGTACACTAGTAGACGGCAATAATATTAAGTCACGTGATTGATTAGCTGAATACATATCCGTCAGATGACTCCACTTGTTCTGTCACCTAGTTTGTAATTCGTCATCTATACGCGAGGGGACGCTACATGACTCCTAACGCCATTTTGACGTAATTTCTAAAAATAACACGCACGAATTTGGACAGTACTTTTTCGCGACTTGTCCGTAAGGGGGCGCCACTAAGTCATCACCTATCCGCCAGGGGGCGCCTTTTTTTTTAGATAAGACGCATGAATTTGGACAGTACTAGTTCGTGACTTGTTCGTAAGTGGGCGCCACTAATACACGACATATCCGCCAGATGGCGCTTTAAAAAAATAAGACGCACGAATTTGGACAGTACCAGTTCGTGACTTGTCAGTAAGGGGCACCACTAGTACACGACCTATCCGCCAGGTGGCGCCTTTAAAAATAATAAGACGCACGAATTTAGACAATACTAGTTCGTGATGTGTCCGTAAGGGGGCGCCACTGGTTCATACCCTATAGCTAGGTGGTGCCACTAGTTCATGATCTACCCGCCAGGGGCGCCACTTGACCTATACCTTGTCACGTGACCTTTGACCTTCCACCTTACACCTCCTCTTCCACTTCCACCGCGCTGCTGCTTCATCCATTGAAAAGACCCTACTATACAACTAACGCATATCTACACAATAACACCAACACGAAACCCACGCGCTAGCCGGTAAGGGCAGCGGGCGGGCGTAGTTCTATAAAATTCTACAAAAATGGCGATGCACAATGTTTCAACATACCAAACAAAATCATACTAGTTAAGTAATGCTGATATAAATTAGGAGGTCTGTACCAACATCAAGTCATAAAATGCATATGCTAAACTGCGACTCATCGATAAAGCAATCTTTATGTGGCTCAACATAAAAAGGCATGTTTATTATCACTATTACGACAGCATACTATTGTTAGCAATGTATCGTAGGTTATTTGGTGAACTATCATACGTGATGCAGGAAAAAAGCGCGACGAAATAAATAAATCAATTTCTCCTCTTGATCATTACGCACTGATGTAGCCAATAAATAAAATAAAAATATATCAATAATCAACCACATAGGCATTTCATACGAACATACACACGCGCACGCACACACACGCATGCGCACGCATACACCTTTATCACTCATTTATTATAAGCTTAATACCTTTTATTTGGCAGTACCAGGAGGGTGGAGTTCATGGACAGAGTCGTCCACGTGCTCGGTCACGTGTGGTGGTGGAGAGCGACAGCTAACCCGGACGTGCACCAATCCGGAACCCAGACACGGAGGCACTTGTAGTGGGAAGAACACGGATTCGCGAACTTGTAATAGCAATCATTGCCCAAGTAAGTTAGATGATGTGTGTGTACGCGTGCGTGCGTGCTT
>OZ024854.1:60864837-60897337 GCA_964017155.1 Oasisia sp. SBJ-2009
ACACACACACACACACACACACACACACACACACACACACACATATATATGTGTGTGTGTACATATATATATGTGTGTATATATATATATATATATATATATATATGTATGTATGTATGTAGTATATATATATATATATATATATATATATATATATAAGGAAAATAGTTGATGGCATTGCAAGGCTCACAGTATTCTCAGTGAATTCACTGTTTTAAATCATGTTTGTATTTTTAGCCATAACTATTTTTGTTTATGAAAATTACTGAAGGGGTGGTCACACTGAGGAAAACATGTAGTGTTTCATAGCAATATCAGCAAGATTTTTATATCTTTGGAATTGCAGATTTTATTGCACTTTTTCTGCCGCATCTCAAAATGAAATCCTCCACATTCAGGCTTTCAACAAAAGAATAAATTCAATTGAAAATGCCTGGCTGACCATTGATGGCTAATATTCTTCTGTGTAGTTATTGTGAAAGCCATGATCAAAAGACAGGCAGGCCCGTGCAAAAGAGGCCTGTTGTTGCCACTTGTAGCTGTGTCCACCTTGGTCACAGGTGACATTTGACTACATGGTAGTGGATTTTGGCTTCTCTGTTTATGCTCAATGTTGTCATGGTGAATGACCACAGTGACATTCACATAACTATTTATATATATAATTGAAAAATGTGGTTAATTGAATTTCAACTAATAAACTGGTTAAAAAAGACGAATATCTAATATAACTAACCACACATGAATTTTCATACCCAATTAAAAATATTTTAAATCAATAACATAATGTAATTTACTTAATAAATTAAGTAAGTTCAACAAGGATTAGTTATTTTTAATGATTCTATGTTAGATATTCAATCTGTTATGGGCTGCTTTGACAAATTACTGCGAGCTGAGCTGCGCTGCGTGGCTGGCTGCGAGCTAATTTACTGCGGGGCGGGTCGTGGCGGGCTGCGGGCCAGGATGTGGAATATCACCCCTTCAGTAATTTCCACAGAAAAACAGTTATGCCTGATGTGGGAAGAGCATTTTAGTGTTGTCACCTATTTGCAGTATGATGCCTACAGTAACACTGCAACACAACATAGTATCATATGCATCAAATAAATACAAAATGGTATTAACATTTTCCAGGTGCAAATAACACCCCTCATTTTCTCGCCAAAATGACACCAAATTAGTATATTGTTCTAGTCTTATATTTGGTTCACAGATTAGCACATGTAATCATGGACAGTAAATATACCGTTGTAGACATTTATGAAAAAGATGTTAAATGAATGAAAAGTGTAGTAATAATTCCAGATGTCATACAATTAAAAAAACAAGAAACATCATTGATATGAATACTCAAAGATTGGCTTACTGCATGACCATATATCAGTACACAAATGTATCAGCCGTTCTCCAAATCGTCTGACACTTTGCTGTTTTAATTTCCCACGCAGTACAGATTCCTTATTTGTATGTCAAACGTAAATTGTACACATAGTTTAATTAGTTTAAACGAGTTCTTTCATGGAATGCGTACATGTCCTATTGTATCTCAAAAGATGGTATACTATTATTTATAGCCAACAACTCAAAATATGGTTTCTTTTTCTGTTTTAATTATAATGCCTCTATAAAGATATAACATAGCGATTCTTTACCATTTTCACAGTACTAATCTAGGTCAAGTTATATAATAAAGCGAATCCAGTAGTTGTATAAAATAACATTAACACAATATAAATAGTCATATGTATTCATATATACAATTGTAATGTAATGCCTAATTAGGCGGGGTTTGATGCTCTTATCAAGACAATACCAGTCACTCTCACAGGAGCAGCAGTCGATGAACTTAGTTTGTTAGGATATTTAGGAAATACACAAACAAAATTAAGTATCGATATGTTATTGCATGTATGTAGTATAAAATATCAATATAATTTATGTATTCATTTGCCGTTTATCTATTAATTTGTGCAGTGTTGTTGTTGTTTAGACGAGTCAAATTGTCCTTCCTATTTCGATACATATCGAGGTGTTCAATTCAACTCGGGGTGAAATAGGCGTTTGGTTGTTTTGTTGCAGCGACAACGACTACCACTACATCCACCTCCACCACAACCATCACATCCACCACGACCACCACAACCACCACCACCACCACATCCACCACAACCACCACCATATCCACCATAACCACCACGATATCCACCACAACTATCACCACAACCACCACCGCATCACCAATTGCTACAATCAGCCCGACCGTGTCTTCATTTGCCACAACCAGTGACAACATCCTACGCACAGAGCCTTCCACAGCCCGCTCTGGCACTGCAGTCGCTGGCAGCACTGGTGAGGGGATTACTAGCAGAACACATGAGGCGACTCGTAAGAACGCAGACTTGGGGATTCATCACAACAAAGGCGAAGGGACTCACGACAACATAGATGACGCTCTGGCATACATGAAGAGAGTGTCAGGTAAAAGTAAGTATGGTGAAGAAATTGTAAATATCACTTGCTTGCTACATATGGCAAATAACAAACATACTACCACGTGTAGTGCCTTTTCTCCCCAACCATTGCTGCGCAGCTTCGCTAGTATGTACTTAAAGTATGCTTATGCATTTATTCAGTCATAATGCGGTACCACAATAACTATTCCGACAGAGGGCGCTGTGACACAATTATGGACTTTGTGCTGTCTTTTACGTATTCTTGACGTGTGTAAAATGCGGTACCGTTTTGCGGAACATTATGTGGAACTCTTGTTTAAATCATCCTACAATCAGCTGTTGAACTCGCATGACTTCGAAGCATCAGATAGCTAAACATGGATACAGTCTGACATGTCCGTCAATGTGAAGGTATAATATGTACATTAATGAACATTTACAACCAATGGAATGTCGACTGGTCGCCCGACGACAGGTGTGCTGGCTCGATGCCAGAAAGGATGTTTAAAATCATATACAGATGCATCACACGAGACGGCTACGTCTTCACACATAGTTAAAATTAATATTGATATCGTATAATATGTCCGTCAATATGAAAGCATAATGTCTACATTAATGTACATTTACAGTCGATGTAACGTCGCGGGACGTTCGATTGAACTCAGTGCCAATGTGGCGGTGTTTTGGCGGTTTTGTATATTGACCACACATACGGAATGTTGTTCTCTATATTGACCACACGTACGGCATGCCCGCTTACAAACTATTGCTGGCTACGCGCCTGCACGGTAAATAGCTAACTGAGGATGATTTAAACAAGCGTTCAGCAAAACATGCAAACAAATCGACGTTAGTCGCTGGAGGCGCTGATACGCAACTAAAGTCTAGTTGCGTATTTGCGCCTCTAGCGACAAACGTGGATTTGTGGAAGCCCATTATGTATACATAATAGTGAGAACTTATTTCAGGTGTACAGAATCATACAGAAGCCCCAGACACGGAGACGGAGACGGAGACGGATAGAGACACAGCCCTTATCATTTTCTTAGCGTTTTTGTTGATCGTGCTCCTGCTGTTGCTATGTCTTATCTACATTGTGTGTTGCAAGTAAGTAAATTATGTGTTTTACAGAGAAAACGTGTTATTCCACAAAGTGATGATTGCTAGTAAAAACGCTAGAAAAAATAAAACATCATATAATCCAGAGGTGCTACGGCGATATATGATCTATACTCTCTTATGTAATTACACCCATGCTCATGTGTCTGGTACTCTTATGTCACGCACTCGTGTGCCTGCTATTGTTATGACAGGTACTCGCTTATTTAGCACTCCTAGTATGCCGAGTATTTGCTTGTCTGTTTGTCTTATACCAGTCCCTCGCTGTTTGAAACTATCATGACTGGTACTCATGTCTCAGGTACACTCATCCCGGGTACTCATGTGACTGGTACACTCATGCGGGTATTCATGTGACTGGTACACTCATTCGGGGTACTCATGTGACTGGTACACTCATGCGGGGTACTCATGTGACTGGTACACTCATGCGGGGTACTCATGTGACTGGTACACTCATGCTGGGTACTCATGTGACTGGTACATACATGCGGGGTAGTCATGTGACTGGTACATACATGCGGGGTACTCATGTGACTGGTACACACATGCGGGGTACTCATGTGACTGGTACATACATGCGGGGCACTCTTGTGAGTGGTACCCTCATGCGGGGTACTCATGTGACTGGTACACTCGTGCGGGGTACTCATCTGACTGGTACACTCATGCTGGGTACTCATGTGACTGGTACACACATGCGGGATACTCATGTGTCTGGCACACTCATGCGGGGAACTTGTGTGACTGGTACACACATTCTGGGTACTCATGTGTCTGGTACAATCATGCGGGGTACTCATGTGACTGGTACACACATGCGGGGTACTCATGTGACTGGTACACACATGCGGGGTACTCATGTGACTGGTACACTCATGCGGGGTACTCATGCGACTTGTACAGTCATGCGGGGTACTCATGTGACTTGTACAGTCATGCGGGGTACTCATGTGACTGGTACACCCATGCGGGGTACTCATGTGACTGGTACACTCATGCGGGGTACTCATGTGACTGGTACACACATGCGGGGTACTCATGTGACTGGTACACACATGCTTGGTACTCATGTGACTGGTACACTCATGCGGGGTTCTCATGTGACTGGTACACACATGCGGGGTACTCATGTGACTGGTACATACATGCTTGGTACTCATGAGTCTGGTACACTCATGCTGGGTACTCATGTGTCTGGTACACTCATGCGGGGTACTCATGTGACTGGTACGCTCATGCGGGGTACTCATGTGACTGGTACACTCATGCGGGGTACTCATGTGACTGGTACACTCATGCGGGGTACTCATGTGACTGGTACACTCATGCGGGGTATTCATGTGTCTGGTACACACATGCGGGGTACTCATGTGACTGGTACACACATGCGGGGTACTCATGTGACTGGTACACTCATGCGGGGTACTCATGCGACTGGTACACTCAGGCGGAGTACTCATGTGTCTGGTACACTCATGCGGGGTACTCATGTGACTGGTACACTCATGCGGGGTAATCATGTGACTGGTACACTCGTGCGGGGTACTCATGTGACTGGTACATACATGCTTGGTACTCATGAGTCTGGTACACTCATGCTGGGTACTCATGTGTCTGGCACACTCATGCGGGGAACTCGTGTGACTGGTACACACATTCTGGGTACTCATGTGTCTGGTACAATCATGCGGGGTACTCATGTGACTGGTACACACATGCGGGGTTATCATGTGACTGGAACACTCATGCGGGGTACTCATGTGACTGGTACACTCATGCGGGGTACTCATGTGACTTGTACCCTCATGCGGGGTACTTATGTGACTGGTACACTCATTCGGGGTACTCATGTGACTGGTACACTCATGCGTACTTATGTGACTGGTACACTCATGCGGGGTACTCATGTGACTGGTACACTCATGCGGGGTACTCATGTGATTGTTACACTCTTTGCGGGGTACTCATGCAACTGGTACACACATGCGGGGTACTCATGTGACTGGTACATACATGCTTGGTACTCATGAGTCTGGTACACTCATGCTGGGTACTCATGTGTCTGGTACACTCATGCGGGGTACTCATGTGACTGGTACGCTCATGCTGGGTACTCATGTGACTGATACACTCATGCGGGGTACTCATGTGACTGGTACACTCATGCGGGGTACTCATGTGACTGGTACACTCATGCGGGGTATTCATGTGTCTGGTACACACATGCGGGGTACTCATGTGACTGGTACACTCATGCGGGGTACTCATGCGACTGGTACACACATGCGGGGTAGGCATGTGACTGGTACCCTCATGCGGAGTACTCATGTGTCTGGTACACTCATGCGGGGTACTCATGCGACTGGTACGCTCAGGCGGAGTACTCATGTGTATGGTACACACATGCGGGGTACTCATGTGACTGGTACATACTTGCGGGGTACTCATGTGTCTGGTACACACATGCGGGGTAGTCATGTGACTGGTACACTCAGGCGGAGTACTCATGTGTCTGGTACACACATGCGGGGTAGTCATGTGACTGGTACACACATGCGGGGTACTCGTGTGACTGGTACACTCATGCGGAGTACTCATGTGTCTGGTACACACATGCGGGGTACTCATGTGACTGATACACTCAGGCGGAGTACCCATTTGTCTGGTACACACATGCGGGGTAGTCATGTGACTGGTACACACATGCGGAGTTCTCATGAGTCTGGTACACACATGCGGGGTACTCATGTGACTGGTACACTCATGCGGGGTACTCATGTGACTGGTACACTCATGCGGGGTACTCATGTGACTGGTACACTCATGCGGAGTTCCTATGTGACTAATACACACATGCGGGGTACTCATTTGTCTTGTACACACAGGCGGGGTACCCATGTGACTGGTACACTCATGCGGGGTACTCATGTGTCTGGTACACTCATGCTGGGTAGTCATGGGTTTGGCACACGCACGTGGGGAAGTCAAGTGTCTAATACTTTCATTTTGCACATTCTCGTGACTGACATGCGAACGGAAAGATAAAACACCCTGGAGGAACATAGGCGTCCTCATTTTACGTGTCCGCCATTAAGTGGTTTTAACGGCGGTAATTTTCCAGGAGGAAGCAGTGGGCTGTCAGTGACGAGTCGGCTGAATCTGGCAATGATTTACAAAACGCAATATACGAAAAACAGGTAAGGGAATCATACTATTTTACCATTTAAGGAAGTAGGTTCTATTTTGTTTTTCGAATCTGTTTCAAACTGTAGACAAGTTTTTATAGTGGACGTAGTGGTACAGCTGGGTGAACCACTGGGGAATTGAACTTATCCAAAGTTAGCTTGGCAACATTGGAAAGGCATTTGTACACGCCTTTCATTGATATCATAGTTACGTAGTGCTCAATGACGTCACAATCGCAATTACGCGTGATATAATAGGTGGATATATTAATGACAATTTCACTGTAAAGGCTTCGATATACGGACAATTGACTCAGCCGAGTAATTCGTTTGAAAAAAAACACAAAACCAACACAAACAACGGTTACGAATAACCTACAAGTTCTCTACGGTGAAGCTCGTGAAACAAGGTTAAGACAATGGAGGATTATATATTTTCGGCAGCGTCACGGTCGGCGTCGCCATTGGATGATGAGGGGATCTTTCAAAGTCAAACGACAGTGTCAAACCGCCTTCAGAAGTAAGTAGAGACAACGACATCATGGAAACTGGATCACGCCATTAATTACAATTTAGTTTCGTATTTTTACGTTTCAACACTTAATTAATTAAAACAGTGCTCGTCTGAGTACCTATTAGCAGTGTGACCGTGAATGTGAATTAAACGAGTGCCAATAATTTAGTACAAAATATACACTCACTACTTAAAATTCAGACTATGCAAATAAATCGGCCCTCATATCTCATATTGCTAATGCTAATAAGTATAGTCTACTGATACACACGCATATATATATATATATATATATATATATATATATATATATATATATATATATATATATATATATATATATATATATATGTATATATATATATACATATATATATATATATATATATATATATATATATATGCATGAGTGTGTGCGAGTGTGTGTATGTTCAGTGTAGATAGTATACATAGAACAGACATATTTTTACCATGCCGTCTTTTAATGCTTGTGTTAGTGTTAATACTAAAGTGTAATGTACATACAAGTAATTGTGAACACCCTTTGGTTGCAATAAAAGGCTACCATGGTGCATGGACGAGATTGTGATCCGCGTGATTGACTACTATTATATTTCACGAAGACTTCATATCACCAACCTACTAGGAGTGCTTTTAGTGTGAACATTTAATTGTGTGCTGTTGCTCATTTGAAATGTATGCTAATGAGATGATATCACATTGTTTCTGAAGCTGATACTTCGTCAAATACATCATTATATATAGTGTTCCTTTTGCCTATGGTTATATGTTATTGGTCAACCCCAGAATATGAATTTCACAACGTTTCCTCTTAACTAGATTATATAATATTTTGTTTTGTTTTGCCATGTGTTTTCATTGCAGTTGATACAATAAAATATTGGACTGCGTTTTAATTGTTCACGTGTTAATACACAGAAAGGCACGAAATGATGATCTAAGAGTATACTAGAATTTAAATAGATTAATTAATCAGAACAACCACATCAAGTCAAAAAAGTGAAACTGAATAACATCGACAGTTAATAATTGACACAAAACAATGCAATGCAACATACTTGGTATAATCTATTTGCAGTGTATATAAATACACTAATCTAAATAGTAAAACTACATAATCCTATATTATTAAAGCTGTATATTGAGTTTAATCATGAGAAAATAAAATAACATAAAAACCTATACTGTATTATAATGATTGTATTTGTTGTTGTCGCATCACAAATACTAAATATAATGTACAGCACACTTGAATGTTACGGTTCTCACATAAACGTCTGGGTTGTTTGCCGTTGAAAATCAGTACAAACATGCGAATGAATGACAAACACTTCCTACTCATGCTTTGAATAATTATAAACCTTCTGACGGAGGCGGAAATATGTGTTAATCATGAAAACAATATATGACTATTGCCACTTATAATGTGTGTGGCTTCGCAGCGGCTGCCTTTTATACAGACTAGTTAGATGGAATTATTTAAAACCGATCACTTTACTCCTGATGTTGACAATGCGCTGCAAATTGTCCTTGTCTTTCTGACTGACGTTCTTCCCAAGCCAACAAATAAAAGAAATGGTTAAAACACTTTGGGTGTAAGACTTATAAAACATGGACACAATGGTGCTATCTAAGTAAAAACAAGCAAAGTTCCCTGAAACAGTACAGCTGTCCTACGTCAATCTATTGTCAATTGTGTTTTTATACTCGTCTACCACCTTTATATTGTTATCGTGATAGACATTGTCAGTCTGGGGTGGAGGGTCTTTCCTAAATCCAATGCACATATCTTTGTTTTATGTTGCATTCAGGCACAAGTAAGATTGATCGCGTCATTCTACAAAGTCTTCAAATTCAGTACCAACCTCACTGTTGAACAGCAGACTAATAAATAAAATGAAATACCTATTGGGATGGATATTCCTACAGTCACGTGCACACAATATGAACAACAGAGGAGCTGATCTAGTATACATAAAATATATAGTAAAATTAGGATTAACATACTATGTAATGATGCATTAATTCAGGTATATATAATGCAAGAAAAATTAGAAAGTGGAATATGTGTGTACTGCATAGGAAAAATCACTGCTATTTTGATAAGGCTTGTGCGGCTAAGGAGAACAAGCTGCTATTAAACCTGCTGGTTCTGGTTTTGGTGGATCTGAAACTGCGGCAACTTGGGACGGGATCAAACAGATTATGGGCAGATGGTACGGGCCCTGAGAGACGAGACTATTTATTTCGGGTTACCTAAACTTAATTTGGCGGACACAGTATATTTAGCGTAATAATGTTTTAATACAAACACTGTGCAGGTAAATATTAATAAATTAATAAACATTGAACGTCCATAGAAACTTACAAATTATGTTACAGGCGAATGACGTCGGAGACGAGAATGTCGATACACAGGCAGATGTGAAGTTGGAACCATCGCCCTCAGTGCGTATGATTCAATCGAATTTCGAAATTAAACAATTTCAACACTCCCGTGCTCACCTTTGAAATTGTGAAACAAATTCGGGTCTCAAAACTTGGCGGCCACTGTACAATTAGCGTACTTATTATTATAATACAGACAATGTGTTGTACAGGTAAATATTAATAAATGAATAAACAATCAACGTACACAGAACTTTCATATTCGGTTACAGACGGTTGACGTGGGGGAGGAGAATTTCGATTCCGTGCCAGAGGAGATGTCCGAAACAGCCCCCCTACTGTGGCGTTGAGATATAGTCGTGGCTCTGGACTATATTAGTAAACGCAATGCATTGCCAAGTAGAATTATCTCAAATATCGTCACACGTAACGATCTGTGAAGAACTGTGCAACGATGACACATCAGCAGAGCTGCCAGATGCATTTGTGCTCTGTTCTATGCACTGTATTGACCATTTGTGTTATATTAGCAAGTATACGTATTAAATAGGTTGTTAACATGCGTAATGGTGCACAACCTGTTCTACTTCGAAAAGCAATGCAGTTATAGAGCGGATAAAATGACTGATTTGTTATCAGTAGTCATTTCGAGAATTACGTAGCCTGTTTCTTTTGGAAAGGATACAATCAATCAAGCGGGGCATGAGAGGGATTGGGATTATAATTATTAAAATAACGTTTTTGTACCGCTGTTGTGCACCTTTGTAGTGTAATTGTAAATATAGTATGAACCAGTGAAAATTACCTAACTTTGACTCATGGGACAATGCAAATGGCTTTATATGTATGTCATAACAACTAACTCGCTGATGATTTGCCATGTCGTGAGAAACAAGTATATTACAATGTTGTATAGTTGTCCACTGTTATTGTACTACTGCAATTCAAATAATTTGTTGGCGCACATATAAATAAAATTAATGTGTGGCCTATTCAGGAAATTAATCAATATTCAGCAATAATTTGTGCACGACTTTTGTGAAATCTGGTTTTCCTATTGCGTAACGCGATATTTATGACTACGTACAACGTGCGAAGAAATGGAGGGTGGTAGCAGGCATTTCCCCGGCGGAAAACCAACTCTGCAAAGCGATATATTGGGGTATAGTTTTCTCGTCTATCTAGATGAAATTGTTCAATGCCAACAGCATACACGCCCGTACGCACGCTCACGCATAGAAAAACGCGCACGCATGTGCACAAGTTGGATTACAGTGAGACTATTGTTAGCATTGCTATGAGAGTGATATTATTAATGTCAGTGTTATTTATGTGAATACATGTTCTAGACTATATATATATAAGAAGGACATCGACAAAACTGGACATGACTGTGCTAATGCAAGCAGTGTAAATATGTTTAAAAATAAAATTGACCGTTACCTGGCGAGGGCAGGTTACACCCTGGTTGAAATGTTTTTATTTTGAGAAAGTATTTTTAACCGAATTAGTTATTTATTCATACATTTATTTTAATTACTTTATTATAACGATTGCATTGTTATTACATTAATACATTTTATGAATTTTTATTTTACTTATTTATTTTTAGAGACCACGCATTTTGTGTAGTAGCATTTTTAGTGGCATAGTACATATTGTAAACATTTATACTTTTATATATGATAGTAATTCACACACTATTTGATAACAAATAATGGTATTATTTTTAGTTAATTTGTGATTATTTTGTTAAAATAATTTTAAAATATATATATTTATATATACTTTCGATTGTACAATCCTTACATCAAGCGATGATTATGACGTCACTCATTTGCAGTCGTGTGATGGGACCGTTTGAAAGACACGCTAAGTTGCCAATATTACATGTAATAACATTATAGCAAACGAATGGGAGACGCTTTAATTTGATTAAATAATTACGGTGTAATTTCACATGATTACTAGAAGTCCTCCATACTATAAGGATAACATTAGTTTCAGGAGCCAGGCTAGGTCATGAACTGCGTCTACGAGTACGAAGCAACGTCATTGACATTGTTATTTGGTTTCACGTCATCCAATATAATAATAATAGACACAGCCACAGGTCTTCTTTAATTGCCTTATTAATGGACTTGCTTTTGGCTCTGATTTGGAGCACGCACTCCTACGAAGATCATCTGGAACACGTGCGCTCGCGTCTTTATGAATGATTTATTCTCTGCCTGTGTATATATAATAATGTATAAGACAGTAATAATAAGTGTGTGCAACTTCAGTTTAAGAGTACGCCAAAGCACACTTTAAAGCAAAGATGTGCATGATAAACAGACATCATTTATTACCTGGCATTTTAATTGAAGTTCACTTTGATGCAAATTTCCCGTTGACGTTTGCAGTGCAGTTTACGTTTTTGCGAAGGTCAAGGTTGTTGTGATGTTTATTAATCAATTTTCACCAACTTTAGGCTGCATTTAATTTAAATTAGGTAAACATCTGTTCACGATGCGTTCGGAATGCCACTTCCGTTACAAAGAAGTCAGATATAATTGTATCAGGGCTTTGTTTGTCATTCTGACAGTCACAGCGCACGCGACAACATTTACGTAGGCGGCAAATATTTGCGAAGTCTGCTGGTGTCGCCAAAAAAGTCGCGCGAGGTCACGGGTTCTCATCCGGATTATGTAACAACTCGTTAAGAATTGTGTGTGCAGTTGTTAAAAGTTTTATTTTTTGTAAACAAATATGAGTTCATTTGTACCTCAAATTAGCTGGTGTTACGACATCGATTGGACACTTTATTTGTGATCATGATACACGCGGTCTGTATTACAACGGATCAGTTTTGATGTTAGAAGGTGAGCGCCTGGCTTGCGATGGAGGCCAGCCCAGACCTCAGTATCAGTGACAGTGTGACAGTGATAGTGTTTCACACACTTTTATTATATTATAGGGTCATTCCGAGTGAACGCAACCAAAATTCCAGAAATTGGTTGCTGTAATCTCTTAGATTTTAGAATAGATCAGTATGGTGAGTGCCTTTGGTAAGATTAGTAAGAATCCAAAATTTGAGCGTTGTACTTGTACTTGTAGCTTAAAAATGCTTTGCCTTTGGCCTTTGGCTTTGCCTTTGTCAGTTCGATTGTTTTGCTCCTCGCTTTTCAGACTAATTTCACGATAAACAAACCTACGAAGTATCCCCTGTGACATGCTAACTCGTTTATGCATATGTGTGCCTTCGTTTTTATTAAATAAACAGAAAACTCAGAAAAAATACTTGTTACAACGTAACCGTAACTCGAACCTCACATCTGTGTTACCGTGACATTCGGAAAAGACTGTAGCTTGAAAATCTCGCGCGATCGAAAAGGAACGGTGAGATCGACCTTTGAACCGTCCATGCTGGCCTCGATAGATACTGTTTACTTCAGAAGTTCAGTTGCAATATTTCTGTTGTTTTGCCGTTTTTTGTTCAACAATGGGACAGAATCGGCAAGGAAATGGGTAAGGGCGCAGAGCCGTAGAAAGACGGAAACAGCGGCCGAGCGAAAGCGTGTATTTGGGAAAAACATTCGACTTGTAGAATCAAACGAAATGTACGACAGCATCGGACAGGCATTACCATTTAGAGTTCGCCAAATGTATTTTGGACAGGTTAGTACTCTGATATTACTCGGCTTCAACCGTTTTTACATTGTTTTAATATTGCGTGTACCAGCTGACAAAAAATTTGTTTTGCTATTAAATTAGTCGACGGTATTACCTTTTCCATTCCCTAGCCTAAGTTCCCGAATGGACATAGCTTACTATTACTAGGTCTAGGCCTATCGGCGTAGACGTAGTACCGGTGTCAGATAGAATATTGACCCTCGTAGAAAAGTGACGCGGGGGCAAAATACTATAATAGAAAATTGACCCCCCCCATGGAAAAATTACCCACCCATTTTTCTTCATGGATTTTTCTTTTTTGTATGTGTTGAAGGTAATGTTTTGTTTACATTTAATAATTTATGCAACATTGCACTTCGATACATTAATAATATTATTGTTGTGCCATATAATACTTTTTTTCAGTGAAAGATCTCCTTTTTAAACTGATACTGCTCAGTCGGCATATTTTGTTAACATTTGCACTAACACCAGTATTTAATTTTGAGTCCAATTTCATGGAAAGCATTCTGCTTGGTCCACGTTCTCCTATAACTGCCTTAGGCAGATGTTTGTCAGTTTATATGGTTATGTGTTGGTGTATGATTCATACAAGCATCATAGTAAATATCCATTTGATAATTACCGAATAAATGTTTTACAGTGGGGGGTCATATGTCTATGGCATAGTATATTGACCCGTGGTTTGTTATACATAGAAAACTGTAAAGCTTTGTCAATTTGGACACCCCTACAGCCATCAAAAACAAACCTTTTGCTATTACCAGGTAGTCATTTCTCTGTGATGTTTGTATAATAAATCTACAAGCCCATAACTATCCAAATTGGCAAAGTGTTAGTTTTCTATGTATATCAAGCCACAGCTCAATATTAGTTATTAATTAGTGACCTAAAATTAAGATTATATAATTATTATCTTTTGAAGTGAAATAGTTGGTTATGTGCTGTAATTTAACATTATGATCAAAACCATTATTTCAAATACATATGGGTGGGTCATTTTTCTATAGGGTGGGTCATTTTTCTATAACTGAAAATTTATGGAAAAGAGACCTTGGGGTCATTATTCTATATAGAATAGTGACCCGCGAGTCACTTTATCCCCGAGTCAATATTCTATATGACACCGGCCCATGCTTTCCCAATCAAATTTAAGTACAGACGGCTGTCTGCACAGACACATTGCTTTTCCATATTCCAATTGTGTGTGCGTGCGCGCGCGCGCGCGTGCGTGCGTGCGTGCGTGCGTGCGTGCGTGTGTGTGTGTGATATATCAAGTACACTTTTTATGGAAAACTATGGTACAAAATTGTAACTTTTGTCAAGGTTTAAAGGTAAAGGTAAGTTCTTATATAGCACAGTATCCAAATCTTTAGGATATATTCATCACTGTCTATAACCAGGTACTCGTACAGCTGGGTGAACTGGAGGAATGTAGACTGAAAAGACTTGCTCAAGGTTTCACATGGCAGCACAGGATTCGAACCCGGGTCCTCTTACCTGAGAGTCCGATACTCTACCTCTGAGCCACTGCACTACTACTTAATTAATACTAGCAACCTTTGTTTATGGCCAATATTAAAGAAAAACTGTCAGTCTGATAGACTGGTGCATTTCGTCATGAAATTTTTGTAGTATGCCTACAGTGCAATTGTGAGGATCACTAAGTTGGTTTATCTAGCACTTAAGTCTTCATGGCATTAAAATGAACTGATTTTTAGTATAAGTTTATTCTCATGTTGTTTGACCTAAAACCACTAATGACCTGTTATGGTGCTGTGCACGTTAAGAAACACAATTTGCTGTGTTTTGTGGTGAAAAACTCAGCAGTGGTTAAGATTAACAAAAATAAATTTCATTCAATATTACAAATTCACTATTCAGGGTTGTATAGTCCAAAGGACCTCAGGACCTCTTGGACCAGTGTTGATGATTAAATGTCCATTTTGAGGTGTTTACAGTAATGCTCACTGGTTTGGTTATGTTTTATTTCAGATGCCGCAAAGACGTTGCCACTCTGCAGCCTGTTACTACATGTGAACTTGTGCATGACATTGAAGAAATTGTGACTGACGAGTATAGACGATGAAGACATGACACTGATGACAAGATCGGAAGACGTCACTGGCAAACCATGCTGCATTGTGTTCAAAGAATGCCTTTTGGACCTTGCCAGAATGGAGGTAATCATTGGTATTTGATATTAATAAAATATCATCATGACACAAGCAACTGCATTTTAAAGATGTTTAGAACTTATAAACTATTCATTTTGTATAATGGCAAGAAAGATGTTATGTTTGTTTTTATTTATTATGTTTATAATGATGTAAGTTTGGTGTATGTTGGTTAATTATATGTTGCCATATTTACATTACAAACATAGAAATTAATATAACGGAAATTATGCATTGAAATACTGATTACATAATACACTATAATTGGTATCAACTGCATTCTGATTGGGCAGGCTGAGTAGAGTGGAATACATAAATCTATCAATCTGTCATTGAGTAAGACCAATTCTATATATTAATCAGTTCTGCTGGTAAAACAATTATTACAATTGTTGTCACATACACAGCTATGCACGGTTGTAATGTTTAAAAAAATTAAACCGCTTAACCAGGAAAGCATTACATATGTTAATATGCATCTAAATTGTCAACTTAGGTATATATTATGAATTTGATTCATCTGCCAGTGGAAGTTTTTGTGCCCCCAAGAATTGATTTCCGAACCTGCTCCTGCGTATGAATATGATAGTTTATTTGTCTGCATGAGGTTTTTGCAGTAATGGGCGTCCTTGATAAATTGTACATTGTTGGAATTGCATATATGGACTAAAGTAAAGACAACATAAAGTAAAAACATTTTATTGAAACTTTTTGACAAGATTGACTACAACATAATGGCAAGCACTGCACATGATATATGTATTTATTTTAAATATCACATGTACATCAGATAAAAAAACAATCAGTAATATAAATTAGGAAAAGGTTGAAAACATGTATGGTATATATATATATATATATACTGTAATATACATGTATATATATATATATATATATATATATATATATATATATATATATATATATATATATATGTAAACAAACAGTTACTTTTATCACGGTTCATTCATTCACACAAATATCCAGCACAAATACATAGTATGTCAAATGCTGGTTAGTTCAAAAACATTAATCCCATTTATTAAGCTTTAAAATGATGCGTTTTCCTGAAATGACATTACCTACTGCAAGTGTGTGCCTAACACTACACCTATGGGCAAATTGTTCAAAATCCTGAAACAATTGTTACACAACAACAAAATCCTGGCAATTTACATAAAATTGTAAAGTTTACTCATAATGTGCACGCATTATAAATATTACTAAAACATGCTGTAAATAGCTTATTTTTACAGCAGTAGAACATAAATTGATGTTTTAGTAAACATATTTCTCTTGACAAGTTTGCATACAAGTTTCAGTTTGGCTTGAATGGCAGACTCATTTGACAAGATTTTATAAATGACTTGTCCAAAATATTAGAAAGATTTGACTTTCTAGATACAAAGTACATATACATACTATATACATGTAATGTGTACATAATAAATAACAATAATAACAAATAAGGTACACTAAGTTAACTATAATTGATATTTTTTTTAAATCAGTGTTATGTAAAATACAAACAAATATAAATATAACTTTGTTGGTGTTTACAACTCACAGAAGTGATTAAACTAGTCAGGGTCCTCGCCATATGGCTGAGAGTTACATGTGCAATCACTATATGTTTACTCACCTGTATGAAGAGTATCGGCTACAGATAGTGGTGGATATTATTACTTTATATAGTTTGTCTTTGCATAATAATTTAAGTGTGGCTGAATGCTTCCTACATTAGTCGATATGTTGTTTGATTTAACAGATCTTTGTAAAGTGTAACATATAAGTGACTTTTGCTAAATGTATCATCACGTAAGATATCATAAATGTCAGAGCCATGTTAATTGTCACTTTGTTTCTTGCATAGGTAGATGTGGATGCACAGAAAATGTCAGGTACCTGACATGCAGTACCATTGCAGAGAGTGAACTCACACAGTAATGCCATCAATATTCAAGCCGATGAAGTTCACCAAAGAATGCCGAACCTATTTTATAGTGTTGAGAGAGGTTGACCGAAGGCTCATGCCAGACCATGGCACCCACTGTTCCACCACAAACTGCAAAGCTAGTCAGATATCACCATATTCGCATGTCAAGCAACCTGCATTCTATATTGGTCTGTAGTCAGTTTGGGTAACTGACTGGCCTGGAAGTCAATGCACACACCATCGGTACGGGGGAGTCTGTCACGGATGCAACACACAACTGAGATCACTCGGTTGATATTCACATGACATTTGATCTGCAGCGTCTTGCACAGCCCATGGTTGTGGAATCTTGTCCGGGATCTTGGACAGTATATAGCTTATTAACTTGTTGACCTAGTTGCTGTTCAGTTTCCTGTTGAGTGTTGACCTGAAAAGAAAAGCATAATATTCAAAATCAGTAAACAAAAACTGGCATCATGGTATTAGAGTTGTCATTATGGAGTGTTCATTGCCATAATCAATAAATCTACAGCTATATAACATAATATTTTATTATGTTATATATTTTTATTTAGTTTTCAAGTTACGGCAGGTTGAAATTTGGGACTTAGACGTTTTTCGACAGCTTGTTAAAAATAAATAATTGTATTCACATTTCACTAGTCAATATTTTCTACACTCTTTAGCCTGTGTCAGTGAAATTCTGTGGGGTTGTTCTCTATAATATAAAGATTACATAACTACAATTAGAACATAAATACAGTGTATGGTTAATGTGCAGCAAGTTGATAAACATCATGATTTATTCAAAATATCACACGCGGGAGGGTTTTCAGACCCTGATTGTTAGCAAAATACACACACCTTAGATCCCAATTGTACATATTTGGTACCAAAACATAAATATGTTAAAATCTGAGAAATATGGTAGGTTTAGCTGCCTTAATTATGAATCTATACATGTGCAAAGATGCTACGTTATTATATTTCTTTAAAAATGACCAACTTCCGACCAAAAAAAGTCGATGAGGCATAGCTTGTATTATCACAAACCTTTTTCTAGGTGTTAGTTCATTTCTATAACTCAAATAACTATTAAGTCTGAATATCCTTCCAAGCTTCCTGCACACAAAAAAATGGCATACGTCTGGGTGCCCCAACTTTTAAAATAAATTGCTTGTATATACGAAAGGGTTTTGAGACATTGATTGCAAGCTAAATATAGATAGTTAAATGAACTGTTGTGTCTATTTTACATATATGCATAACACTGCATATTATCAGAACAAATATGGCATGCCTGACTGTCTTAATTATGAATCTACACATACCCAAATATCATATATTTTATATTTCATTAAAATTAGCAAACGTCCGACCCTAAAAGGTCAATGTGGATTAGAAGGTATTGTTATCAAATTGTTACTAGGCATAGACCAGTTCAAAGACAAATTAACCAGTAACTCTCAATATCCTTCCATGCTTCCTTCTCAAGAAGCCTGGGAACCCATTGATACAACTTTTAAATAAATTGCTTGTTATATACGAGAGGATTTTCAGACATTGATTGCAAGCTAAATATGGATGGTTAAATGAAATGTGTGTATTTGATATATATGCATATCATTGTGTATTTTCAGAGTAATATGACTTGTTTGACTGTCTTAATTATGAATATGCACATACCCAAATATCCTACATTTTATATTTCTTTAAAATTACAAACTTCCAACCCTAAAAAGTGGATGTGGTTTAGAAGGTATTGTTATCAAACTTTTACCAGGCATAAACCAGCCCCATGCTTCAAGCAAAACTCCATAAGAATGTATAAGTACTGATATGCATAAATATGCAATATTTACAAATGTTACCAATAACATAATTATTATTTTTAACTCAAGATCAATGCTTGAAAACCTGCTCGCAAGTGATTTATTGATACTTTTTCTGTATCTATGGGTCCCCATTCTTCTTGACAAAGAAGCATGGAAGGATATTGACAGTTGGTTATTATTTAGTCTTTGGACTGGTTTATGCCTGGTAAAAGTTTGATAACAATACCTTCTAATCCACATCGACCTTTTTTTGAATAAATCATGATGTTTATCAACTTGCTGCACATTAACCATAGACTGTATTAATGTTCTAATTGTAGTTTTGTAATATTTATATTATAGAGAACAACTTCACACAATTTCACTGACACAGGCTAATGAGTGTAGAAGATATTGACTAGTGAAATGTGAATAAAATTATTTATTTTTAACAAGCTGTCGAAAAACGTCTAAGTCCCAAATTTCAACCTGCCGTAACTTGAAAACTAGTTAAGCTACAACGCTCAAATTTTGGATTCTTACTAATCTTACCAAAGGCTCTCACCATACTGATCTATTCAAAAATGTAAGAGATGACAGCAACCTCATTGGTTGTGTTCACACGGAATGACCCTATAGGGATAGGACCTAGCATATTCGTAAACGACTCGAGCGCACAGTGTGACAGTGATAGTGTTTCACACACTTTTATTATATTATAGGGATAGGACCTAGTATATTCGTAAACGACTCGAGCGCACAGTCACAGTCAGTGTGACAGTGTCAGTGATAGTGTTTCACACACTGTTATTATATTATAGGGATAGAACCTAGACCTAGTATATTCGTAAACGACTAGAGCGCACGCGGCTATATTTAATCTACTGCCAGTACTGGTTTCTTTTGGTGAAAAGTTGCTCGTTCAATTGCTTTAACGTTAAACGTAACATTAACAAAAAACGAAATGTATGCAAACATAGACCATGTGCCGTGGCATGTCCATGGCCATGCCCATGCCGGACCATGGCTTGGCCCATGCCGGGCCATGACCCATGGGCATGGGCTTGTATAAGACATAAGTATATATAAATCCGTACATAAACTAAGTAGCCTAAGCTTATTTTTAACTTTGATGACCTTGATTCAAATTGTTGAGTAGACATATTATCACTCGTCCTTTGTCTTTGACCATTGGCATTGATAGGTACCTGCAAATCCGTTAGGGGCGCATCTGTAGATCGGTTGCAATTTGTGTCCTCTAGCCCTTTCCGCTCATGAGGGGAGGCCCAGGGAAACTCCTTTTAAGAACCTCGCATTAATGAGACTAATTCAGGCCCGCTATTAACGTATGCTACACAGCAGGCTGTTGAGAGGGCACAAAGTTGGTACGTTTTTAAAGCATAAAGATATTTAAATTATGTGAACGGTATCTTGTTACATATTATACATACAATCACGGTGCACCACCATAAACATGGTAAAGTAATTTTTGTTTATTTTTGCAGGTCTCTAGCATAGATGATGATTAAACTGTTTTTACAATACGACTAACTATCGCAATACGTTGATTTCGATTTGACTGTTTATTCGCACACGCACGCACGCGCACACACACACACACACGCACACGCACACACACACACACACACACACACACACACACATATTTATATAATTTATAAGTATTTATGTATATTATTAAATACTTTGTACACTGTCACATAAGTGAAGTTTTTTATTTTGGCTAAACGGCTTTGGTTTATCCCTCATTTAACAGACTTGGATATACAATTTAGCAACTAATGATACCGTTACACGGGGAACGTTACTTGCAACATGCAACGGTTGCAAGTAACTTAGTTGCACCAGGTGTTGGACCATTGCATGCAATTTTACTCCAAGCAGGCGTCATCAGCAACAATGGCGTCCAAAATGATACGATATTATCAATGAGGCCGAAACAAAACAGTAAATCGAACTATTCCAGGGGCATAAATGCCTCTGGAGTCCAAACAAGCGGTCGGTACCACTGGCGTGAACATCTGGCGGCGGCAATGACATCAATTACAACAACAATGGTCGCTTCTACGACTACGGGCCGATGTTTCACGCGTGAGTGCAATGTGTTTTATATCGTAACGCCTGTATAGCATAGACGCTTGTAAAGGCTTGGTGTCATAAATCGTGCATCAAATCGCTTTTTGGAATTAAAACAAAAATACTTTGGAATTCTCCTATAAGTTATCAAATCTGTAACAACTATTCGGTTAAACTTTCTGCAAAAGAAGGAGTATAGTGATATTATCGTAACGTCTTAAACGCTCGATTCGCGACCGTGTTCCACTGGGGGTAATTGACTATTGACAACGGAATCTAAACATTAATATATTATATGACGCAAGCGTCAAATCCGTGCATGTAATGTAAATCGCTGTAAGGTCAAGGGGCAGGGGAGATGCACGGGCGGGAGGGACTACGGATGTACAATGTAAGTTGATTTTGTAAGAAATGTATGTTTGTTTATGATTAATTAAGAACCTTTAATATGTCAATGTCTGAACACATCATATGTGAACCTTTCAGCTGTATGTAATCAAGAAAATGTATAGGCAAATATGTGCCCAATTTAGAGAATGAAATAAACAAGAAATTGCGGTATTTGCACGTCATCTATTTAAGGGAATTGAAGCTAAAGCTAAAATCACTGAGATCCGGCTCACGGACGGAAGAGACGTATCGGAGCAAGTGGGGGCCATTTTCTCATTCTTGTAATTATAGTAAACAGATCCACTGTTGGCAGGAGCTCGTATTGCCACATGTTTCCTATCAACAGCACCAGCAAGGTTCGGGAAGTTCCATTTGTGCAGGAATGTTTGAGCAACGGCTACCTATTCTCTATGTGTTGATGGCACCTGTGAGAGAAAGGAATAGCTAAATCTCATTACACCATATCATAGGAACCGACAATTAATTATCTAAGAATAATAACTGTAATTGAACAAACACTATGTAAGTTTTTACGTGGTATTGAATTGATGTTATTATTCCAATGGTATTATTTCAGAATGACCCAGAAATGTCGATGAAGGAGAATCAGAAGCTGACATGCCAGCACCAGAACGTATACCGGACATCCAACATCCAGCAGACAACAAAAACTGAGATGACGAGAGTAACCGACCTACTCATTCACTATCAGCGTCAACATCAACAAGTACAAATAAAACAAAACGTCAGCGAATCAGCCTACGAGGTATTCCGTGCCATTCAAGAAAATGTACGTCACAAGCGTGCAAAGATTGATACAGCTGGAGGTGCTAGTGCGGCTTCCTTTGATCGCTTAGTGGCCAGTAACTTGGAACCGATTCAATCAAGAACTCTCAGAAAAAATGTACAACTCAACATACTAAAGTTGCTTGAGGAAGAGGATGCATTATCTGAGAGAGACAGAGAGACAGAGACAGAGACAGAGACAGAGACAGAGACAGAGACAGAGACAGAGACAGAGATAACGACATAGAGAGAGAGAGAGTGAGTCAGACAGACAGACATATGGAGAAGGAGTCGTTTTTTGTTTTTTGTTTTCCACAGTTGTTTCACTTCGCAGTCTTGTTTTGTTCATTTGCTTTAAGAAACTCCTGGCGAAGGAATCTTCTCGCTGAGCGCGTTCCTTACTAGGCAATGAAGATACTCTAATGACTAATAGCTGCACCTGTTAATATAATGATAAACCATTATAAGCAAGCGCACAATCTGTCGTACCGGAACAGTTACTCAATACTTATATATTCAGTGCTCCATGCAATACGTTACAGAACAGTAAACGCATGTGTTACTATTTAGTACGTAGCAGATTATTTACTTTATGTAACCCGACTATTTGCGTTAAAGACACTTGTATGTCTTCACGGTTACGCAGTATGCACGTTTTAGATTGTAATTATGAAATGAGCTTGTAGCTTGCAAACACACTGGCATCTCCAGATTTATAAAGAGGTACCACATTAGCAATGTTTAAGTCATCGGGGGAAGAATATACCAGATCCTTTCATAGAAATAAAGATTCCCGGCATGAGCATGGCAATGCGCTCCATATAATGTTTCTTCAATTTAGTTCATATAATTATTATCAACTCCAGTATTTGACGTTGATTTGATAATTTGTTTGATGTTTCGTATTTCTGCAAAAGTGGTGCATTGCATTACAATAATATTTGCATCTAATCAGTATAACTATTTGTAGCTTTTATATTTGTATCTGCTACGTTAGGGCCAATATTCGCAAAAGTATGGTTAAATGCATTATATTGGGTCATTGCACATTTGGTTGTCGATTTGGAATAATGACGGTAAATTTATTTGGTCGGGACATTATGTATGGTTTTAATGTTTGATCCATGTTTGCTTGATGGTATTTTTAGATTATATAAAGTGTTTGTTCCAGTATTGGAATTATGTGTTACGTATTATTCAATATATTTGTGTACTGTTTGTATCCTATTTGGAAATTGTATACTAAAATGTAAGTTCTTATACAGTTTGAACTTCGGACTGGTCTGTGCACGTTATATTTTATTCCCTAACATATGTTCAATTAAATACTTCACGAGGAAGCTTTCAGCTACGCTGTAATTAAGCGTAAAGTTGTGTTTTGCAGTATGCATTTGAACATTGCCATTGCCAATGCTATTGCCCACTGCATAGACTAGACTTGGGTTTGGCGGCAAGTTGGTTTGCTTTAAGATTTATTTTATTTTAACCATACTAATAGTTTCTACGATAATTTTTGTATTTGATTTTATTATTAATTAACGCTAATTGTATTTTATATAATGTTTAGTTTAGTTTATACATTATAATTTTTAGAAGCTCTAATTTGTTTATTTATTATATATATATATATATATATAAACACTATATAGATACTATATATACACTATATAGATACACTATATGTACACTATATATATACACTATATATACACTATATATATATATATATATATATATATATATATATATATTACATATATATATATTATATACATACATACATTCGTACATACATACATGCATACACACATACATACATACATACATACATATAGCAACATAACATAATTTAACAAATAAGATTGTTTTCATTTTAATATTTATTTTAGATCATATCGTTGGACATCACCGCAGAATAAGATGTGGCTATGCATTATTGGATTCCTGATACGGTACGATAGGTACGATAAACTTGGTATGTTGTCAGCTGAAGGTATACGTGGATATGTTTTCATTTTAGTGACAAACGATCACGAAGGTTATGGTACGCGAGTAGTCGACTGCATGTGGTGAAATTACGGACAATAGTAACTGTACACTTTCACACTACTAATATTATATACACGCATAGGAAATTTACGAAATTCGAATATCTTAGCTCTGAAGAAAAATAAAAGAATCAAAATCAATAAACCTCTAAAACAGGTGCTGGTATCAATTTTCAGCGCACAACTCCGATTCATTTGCTCATTATACACGTTGTGCCGAGACTGAGTCGGTGACCGTGAACGATTTCTAGACTGTTTTGACTTCATATAGAATAACCCCAATTACTGGACATTACAAATTTATCAAGCGCATTGATCACCGTTTGGCAAGTTCACATTGCAAAATCTACGATGGCTTCCTTGCTTTGTTTTAGCAACGCATTTTTGTACACACGAACCTACCTTTCTCGCTCCTCTCTGTCACAATACGAGGACATTAAGTTTGGTATGAAGTTTGTCTTGATGATCCATTTCGAGGCAAGGCTTCGCCATTTGTGGAGGCAAAGGTTTTTGACGGACCTGTCCTAACTCTCACGTTGACCCCTAGATTCTACGAACTAGTGTTCATGTCATTCGTTACGAGGGAATTTGAGTCACAATCAAGGTTGGACATTGTGTGTGGTAAATATGTTGATACCAGCTCGAAGCTAGCGCGGATACGGTGGAAGAGTGGGTTACAAAACAACCCAAAGTACAAATGGAATGGCTTAAGTTCCTAAGAAATATAGACGTCAAAGCCGTTTGCTAATAGAATATCATGTGTGTGTGTGTGGGCGTATGTGCGTGTGTGATAGTGAATATGAATACGGACACACACACGCACATACATACGTATACCCTTACAAGCGTACTATTCAAATACCAATTAATGGTACTTATCGGTCAATGGTATATACATAGCATAACATTCAATGCTATGACATTCCGTGATGGTATTTTGAATTGTTGACTTTCTAGAGTGGGCGCAATGAGGAATGGTATTTTGAATTGTGCCATTTACAAACCATTCAAAATAAACATTGGTATACATCGAATAACATACAATTGATGACTTTTGAGGATTACAAACAGATGACAAGTATGTATTTTTTTAAAGATATATACATACATGCTTTCCTTATTTCGTGTTTAAAACAATCCCTCCATTTATACACAAATTAACTAGTTATGCCGTCCAGTCGACGTATGTAAGCTGATGTCACGCAGCGTGATCACTTATCGCACCCCAACCGCACGCATATCACATCCGCTGATTTCCGGGTATTTCCCCAAACCTAAGACTACATCATTAATTGTTATTCTATATCATGCGGACTTATTTTTCTTCAATACAATATTGCTCATTGTTTTTAATTCGACTTCGCAATGCACACACAAGATATCGCCATTGCGGCCCTGATGCGTCTAGGATGTCCTAACTGCTTACACCCTGTGAATGACACCGGCTTTTTTACGTCGACTCGACGGCGTAAAATGTAGCTAAAACTAATTAAAACAATAATGTCTTATTTCTTTGTACCGGAAATGACATAGAGTGGCATTCGGAACACATACACATCGAAAACAGGTGATCAAACCGTTTTGAAAAAGGTCTTACTAATTAATTGGCAGATAACCGATCTTTTTGCCGTCAGTTTCCAGGTCGAAATTGGTCACGTCTTCAGTATTGACAATCGCAATCCTGTTGTCATCCTCAATATTTCGATACATGAAATTATATGTCCATTCTGCTTTGATAATGATTTGAGCTGTTGATTTCTAAGAGGTTTAACCTCCGAATTTTGTGATCGAGTGATGTGGTTTATTATTTGTAGAATAATATGCGATTATATGTTATATACGATGGGGTAGTCAATTATAATAGAAAATAATCTATCACAATTTTTAATGTAAGAACATATAAAATATGTAACAACAGATACTTGTGTTGATTAATTGAACGGGCTCCTGCGAAATTTAAGTCATGTCGTTCAATGGCATTGGATAATGCTCTCAAATACCAATGAGAGTACCACTGAAACCTGATTTTGTTCATAAAATGGTCCAATGATACTGAATGGTATTCTCAAATATCAATGAGATTACCACTGAAATCTGATTTATTGTTGAAATATATGTTCAGATAGCATTGGAAGTACCATTTATAGATTTGTTATTATTGAATAGTGCAATGATATTGAATGGTATTCTCAAATGTCACAGAGAGTACCACTGAAGTCTGATTTATTATTGAAAAGTATGTTCCAATGCCATTGAGAATACCATTGAAGCCTGATTTTATAACTGAATGGTACTGAATGGTATTTTCATGTACCATTGAGAGTACCTCTGAGAATAATGGTTTATCACTGATTGGTCCAATGGTACTGAATGATATTTTGAATTACCGTTGAGAGTCCTACTGAAACACTAGTGTGATACTGAATAGTATTCAATGTATCTAGTGGAATACCATTGGCTCTTTTTTGTAAGGGATATACATACATGTACATGCACACATATACGTACATACATACATATTTACTTACGTACGTACATACATACATACCAACATTTCTGAGACACAGGCTGAAACAAATAATCCCAATATTCGTATATACTAGCGTGTGAATGCCCATGTCCACTAAGCATCGCTGGATAATAGGTCATAAATCACCCACTAGACGGCACGATATTAATTGCGCACTAAATTATAAAGTCAGTAGTACAATAAATGTTTGTGGTACAGTTGAACTGAAATGTTACCACTAGTCTATCATTTGTATCGACTATTGTTAAACTATTAAATATTTGTTTTACGGTGATGATATTAATTTGTTAGGATATCTAAGAAATACCTAATCACGATTAACTATTACTATATTATTGCATATCGTGTTAGCATGTATTATTTACTATGTAATTGCAACTTATGTATTTAATTTCCAATTTCATTGAGGTATTTTTGCTGTTTAGATAAGTTAAATAGTCTCTAGAAATTCCAGGCATATCGAAATGTTCAGTTAGACCTCATGTGAAGCTATTGTGTGGTCTTTTTGCAGCTCTGGCTTGGTCAGATGGCGCAGGTGAGTTGTCTGAGGTGAGGGATATCAGGGCTTTTTGGCATTGCTCTGCCAGCCAAAATTGCCGTGACGTAATCGGAATTCCATTATAAGTTTGTATTTAACTAATATTGTGATTGTTTGTCAGGTAAGCGTGAGGATACTGAAGTGGAGATGATAACAAATATAGATGTAACTTGCAAATATCAGATCACAGATATAATTTGGTTATGTACGGCAACTTGTGATATACATCAGTGATTTGAATTGGCAAACAATTACATTCGGAGAAGTCTTGCCTTACTTGACTTTCCATGTTTCCCCGTGGGAAGTTACACAACCAACGATTCTTCACCATCGGACACATTATTGGGCAGTCGTGTCCAGTTCTTTCTCCATCCTGTTTGTGGCATCTCCCCACTTCTCTACTCCATGTTCTACTCGGCATTCCCATTTTTCGTTTACATTGCGGATACCTTATTATCGTGTCTCACACGCACCACTTATCGCTCGTGTTATCATCATCCGACCCGGTTACTAGTGCATAGAGACAATTACACGAGTTTGCGAGACTTCTACAGAGAAAAAGTTAGTAGCTGCTAAATCTTCGTTTTTCTGTAAGAAAATACGCGAGTCTGCTTGTGATGTGAAGGCCATGTACCGCATAACGAATGCAATCACCGGACGCCAATAACCACCAGTGCTACCCGAATGCAACGACTATCTTGAGGATTTGGCGGAACGTTTTGAAGTATATTTTTCCGAAAGGATTATGGATGTCCGCAGTACAATGTATCATCATGACGCCCCACTCACTACCTGTGCTGCCAATTGACAACACTCACAACCACCATTGTACTCTTTCAACATTCACAACTACAACCGCCGCTGCTGTTGTTCGACTCGTGAACAAAGGCCCTTCAAAATCTTGCGCTCTAGATCCTTGGCCGACGACACTGTTACAAACAAACTTAAATAGTATTGCACCAGTGCTAGCAGATATCATCAATATCTGCAACTGTACCAATGGTCTTGAAGTTATAATATCCTTGACTGTACCAACTAAAATGAATAATGCGCTGGTCACTCCCTCGCTCAAGAAAACAGGTCTGGACGAAGATGACATCAATAATTACCGCCCTATATCAAATATCAGCTTAGCCTCAAAACACGACCTAGCGCCCGAATACATCGCTGACATGATTACGGAATATACGCCGGGTCGCCAGCTTCGCTCCGCCGGGAGCCGTCTCCACGCCATAATCTAAAACGCTGTGGTCGGGGTGGCTTTTCAGTGACGACTCCGCGTCTGTGAAACGATCTACCGGATATTCTGCGCCTAATAGACTCACTTGAACTTTCTAAGTCAAACTACTTGTAGGGTATTTTATAATGAATTTATTTTAACTGTAATTATAGTTTTGCAATTTTCTTACTTACTTTATTATTAAGTTATAAATATATATTTATTATTTATTTATTCTTTTATTTTATCTATTTATTGATGATAAGTTTAGCTTATGAACTAGGACTATTAGAAGCTTTATTTATTTATCATATTTTAGTTATTATCATTTAACATTTCGTCTTTACATGGAAGTTTAAACTGATTATGAATAATTTAAATATGTATGTGTTAGAATGTATTTGACGCGCCTCTTAGCGGATTTTTTTCCGGATATACGGCGCTTTACAAATAAACATTATTAGTATTAGTATTATCTTGGGATGTGGTGAGTCGGATTCCTGTACGTATGACATATCCAGCCCCATTTGTCCACATGATTTGATGTTTGATTATATCTTTATTTGTGCTTACCCATAATGCATTGTAACTCTTTTTTGCCACCATAATGTGTATTATTATTACTAAGATTATTTTTTGACACTTGTTTCCATAATTAGCAGTTTTCGTGACCCTTTCAATAACCGTGATAAAGAGAAATAGTGATTGAATGTCTGTATTTACCTGATATAATGCAGACCTGCCTGTTTATACGAGGTTTTTGAAATGGGCATATCATATTTCTCAAGAATGTGATGGATGTGTCAAGTCGTATTTCAGTTGTCAACTAAGCATGTAGTCCACATCATATTTTGGTAATATTATGAATTAAACCTGATTTACTCAGGCAGTTTTGTGATAATGTGCGGCGTAGGCATTAATCGTACAATGAGTTGCATTCAAAGGACAAATAATTCCACCCTGCTGAAAAGTCCACATTATTAAACCCGTTTTGCACTTTCAGATGCTTATTTAATTCGCAACCACGTATATTGCAACAACGCCGATGATTGTATTTAAATCTGACATATTTCGACCAATTACCCTTATATCCGGCCTGCCTCTAACTGCTTGTTTTACACGTGTACATTTAATGACAATTAGGACTGTGCACTCAATGCATTCGAATTTGTATTAATCGTGCTATCTGCTCATTCGCAAAAGTTCAGGTCAAAATAGATGGCAGATGGACAACATGCGTGTTTCCCTTCACCTATGACGGTAGGAGGTACGACGCGTGTGCACTACTAGATCGTGGTAGCAGTGAACTGCAATGCCGCACGGCCTACTACAACAGAATCGGTCACTGTAGTCCAGGTTAGTTGACTTCGTTACATTGCCTGTATTGTAAGTTCAAAACAAACCAAATACCAAACGAATATAATACACATTGCGGTTACCACTCCAATATACTCCCATGGGCTTAACGCAGTTTGTACGGCCAGACAAAACTAAAGACAGGTAAATTTAACAATGAGCATATCTTATTAGTCAGTAGTACTGTTGTAATAAGCAAAGTACAGGGTATACACGTACCTGTTTTAGTCAACTTTTTGTTCGCCACAAATAAAAAATATTTCCTGAATGAAAACGTGTAAATATGTTAAAATTATAAGTTATAAAAAACGCCCGTGTACTAGTGGGGCATATGCATAGTGTAGGACATTAACATACTATATACCCCGCACGCATATACACACAGACAAACACACACGTACAGGTTTTGTCTTTATATGTGACATAGGCACTCACCTAGTCTCCTTTTCACAACTTCATGGCGCACGAGTATAATTAATTCCTACGTAAATGAAATAAGTAACATCATAAATATATATATATATATATATATATATATATATATATATATATATATATATATAGAGAGAGAGAGAGAGAGAGAGACAGAGAGAGACAGAGAGAGACAGAGAGAGAGACAAAAAGCCAATGAAATAAATACAATGAATCAATAACATTAATTAAATCAGGTAAGTTCGATAACATTTCACATTCACCATTTCATCGTGGTCATATTTTCATATTGTTTTACTACGTTAGCGTTGTATTTTGTAGTTAAATATCAACATAATAGCGTTTCAGCGCGAGAGCTTTGCCAGGTGTTTATGTAGCTTTTTTGCATTTTAGGATGGGGTCTGTGGACAGAGTGGAGCAGGTGCTCTGTCACGTGTGGTAATGGACTAAAACGAAAATGCGATAATCCGAAACCGTCTGGAAAATACAAGAAATGTGCACGTGGCAAGGCTTCAGACGACTACTCTTGTGCTGTCCTCATTCCTTGTCCAGGTTAGCTAAATGATGTGTGTGTGTGTGTGTGTGTGTGTGTGTGTGTGTGTGTGTGTGTGTGTGTGTGTGTGTGTGTGTGTGTGTGTGTGTGTGTGTGTCTGCGATTGTGTGTGCGTGTGTGAGAGTGTGTGCGTGTGTGTGCGTGTGTGTGCGTGTGTGTGTGTGTGCGTGCGTGTGCGTGCGTGCGTGTGTGCGTGCGTGTGTGTTAAGGCCCGGCGCATGGCGGGTCTCGGTCCTTGGAGGCCCGCAGCTACGGGCCAGAACACTGCGGTGCGGACCGGGCTGCTGATCAGGATATAGCAAAATATGAGGGGCGGTGCGGACTGCGGGCTGAATGATATAGTTGCGGGGCGGATGCGGGCACAGCTTTTTAAGCACGCGCAGTTTCTCTCAAAATGTGCACATTATTTGTGCCTGTTAGTTATATATATATATATATATATATATATATATATATATATATATATATATATATATATATATAGATATATAGATATATAGATATATAGATATATAGATATAGATATATAGGCACAGGCACAGGCACAGGCACAGGCACAGGCACAGGCACAGGCACAGGCACAGGCACAGGCACAGGCACAGGCACAGGCACAGGCACAGGCACAGGCACAGGCACAGGCACAGGCACAGGCACAGGCACAGGCACAGGCACAGGCACAGGCACAGGCACATTTACATATATTTGAAAACATGCCGTTGCTCTTATTACCATATCCGTGATCTTCCCCGTATTCGCCGGTTTATATCACTTTCGGTTGCTAAAACCCAGCAGACATGACTACTGCAATTCCCTCCTTTACAATATGGTAAACAAGGATGTAGCAAAACTTCAGCGTGTCCACATTTTCTTAACAAGGTTAGTCACGCGTTCTCCTCGTTTTTCTCGCTCAGTGCCGCTTCTAAAATCATTGCATTGGCTCTGTGTACTATAGCATCATTTTCCAAACTTGTACAATATCAAGCACTCTCATCTACACAACCAGCATATCTAAATTCAATGCTAACTCCAGCAAGAAATTCCAGATAGCTACGATCAACCAGTAGTAACCCTATTTACATCCCTCGGGTGAAAATTAAACCCGGGACCCGAGATGTCTCGGTTGCCGCACCAACGGTGTGGAATTCACTTCCTGTCAGTGTTAAATCAGAATGTAATATAGTTTCATTCCGCCGACGTCTAAAAACCTATCTCTTTAATGCAGCCTATCATCCTTAGCGTCCTAGCTTCTGCTTCCATCCA